>OX411309.1:92606010-92990647 GCA_948150685.1 Rhaphigaster nebulosa | reverse complement strand
AAGCGTAGTATTTGAATGCTTTAGAAATTAAATAAATAAAAAATTTACCACCAGTTAAATTAAAACCTCTTTTCTATCCTTGATGGTTTAAACTACAGAGTTTAAACATACGATGGTTTAAGCATACGATCAGTTAGGAGTATAGTAATAGCACCTGCTAATACAGGTAGTGATAATAGGAGAAGGAGAGCTGTGATTCCAACGGATCAAACAAATAAAGGAATTCGTTCAGGGATTATACCTGCTGGGCGTATACTGACTATATATCGATGGTAAACTTCACAAATGTTGTACTATTACGGCACATTACGGCACTAAGAGTAGGAGACTGTCTGAACAACATTACATATCTGGTTGAAACTAAAAACTAGGTATTTTAATAGTATCAAAGTAGTCAAATATACAAAAAACTGAAGACAATTAATAAATATGGAATCACAGTATGCTAAAAAAAAAATTTTAATCGAAACCATAAAATTTGCACTCACATTTGTGAGATTGACCATTGATACCTACCTACCTATACCTACTAACGCCGGTACCTGATGCTTCGTAAATATTGATTGAATATTCAATTCAAAGAGAAACAGTTTTTTTTTTTTTTATCAAGATGAAGTTTTTTTTTATAGTTGACCGTTGCTGAAGTCAAGAAGATATATTTCTTGTATCCAATAATGCATCCATGAATGCATTAAATATGCTTCTAACATATTTCTATTTGTTAAGTATTCATAGCTAGTCAAAATGATTAATCTATATAATTCAATACAACAATTAATTACCGAACAATTTTATTTATAAATCATTGAACATAAATTATAATTATGTATATATAGTCAATCTTCGAACTTATAATTAATACATATTCTTAATCGAATAATAGTTTATATAAAATTGTATTATAGTACATGCATATGCATTATTTTGAGGGCATTACTTATATAAAAATGAAAATTAATTGTTGGAAAAACGTACCCGAATCTGTATCACTGTATCAACTTTGCAAAACATTTTAATAACGGTATACGTTTTAAAATCCATGCGTTACAAAAAAAAAAAAAACATTATAAAAACGATCGCTAAAACTCTAAGAGTGACTGAACTAGATTTATAAACGTCAAACTAGTTAACACAATTATAAATAAGTAATTTTACTAAAAATGATTATTGATCTTGTTAAAGAATTTATGTAACTCTATTTAAAGCGCAATGTCGCAGAAGCACTTATGAATCAATATTCTGAATTTCTCGATTAAGCTGTAGATCGCGAAAAACAAACTAAATATTTAAACCATTTCGTGCTCCACGCGTATTATATGGCGTCAATTATCCCAATTGGGACATTAACAGAGTTAAATACTTAACTGTCTCACGATATATTGATGAGAACTCTATAAAACTTTGCTGTACTTTATTCTAATTTCATTTATCACCCTTTATATGCACCAATACATAAATTCTCATTTTGACACATCGAGTCATGTAATATCAACGGATTTATTAAATGCGACCTCTAGTCAATGCTTGTTTAACCCTCCGCCGGGCATTATTCCAAACTTTGCCGGCAAACACACATTTTATTTATTATCAGGAAAAAGAACGTTTCGATGACCATTTATTCTGTTTGTAACATATCTCTTATAATTGGAAAGAGGAGTAAATGTACTTACTTGAGTTATTTTCGGTTTAATTTTAAATAGAAGAGAAAACTAGTGACCAGCGTTCTTAGTGACTGGTAGTGTAGAGAATTATTTCTCTGTTTTATTATTATAACATTGAATTTAATGGTCTGTGTACCTCTTGATAAACTATAAATGATTATATGTATTTATGATTTTAGGTTGTATACAAATTATATATATATATATATATATATATATATATATATATATATATATATATAATATATATATATATATATATATATATATATATATATATATATTATTTACAAAGTAAACATAATTAATTAGTATTAACCATATCATAATAAGAATTAATTTAAATTAATTGTTTAATTGTTAGAGCTTGAATATATTTTTTTTATTATAGAATCAAATAGTTATTAATTAATTAAAGTGGAGTGAGCGGAATCTTTTATTTGATCTAAAGGTGCTAAATCAGGAAGCAGAATTTCGGAGATGGGAGATTATAGTATCAGCAAATTAAGCTGCAAGACCGCGGTGGGATACAAACGATGCCGCCTGCTGTAGAAATTACGTAGTTGAGGACGTAGTTGAAAATGTTTTCCGTTAGATGACAGCGCCTACCCTTCCATAGTTGATAGGCTTTGTCAAACAGATGGGGACTCTGCGGAATATCTTCAACAACATACAGCCTATCAAGTTAACAATGGAAGCCCAGTTCAATGCGTTTGCCAATTGATGGGAACTTCCTCGGTTACTGTACCAGCATAAGACCAAAAACAGAAAGTCTAGCAGCAGCCGTTGAACTATGAACATCTCCTGATTTTCCTTGTTGAACGTTATTGCCACCTTAAGCTTCTTACTTACTTAGACAGTGCCCTAAAGCAGTCACGGTCCACACGTATCTCGTGGAAAAAACCTTGACAGCGTTGCTCTGGCGAGCCCTTCTTCCCATTCCCTTTCCATTGCTGTTTAGTGCGCCAGTGCAGAGATGGTGGAAGCAACAGGATCGAGCTCAGCAGCATTAGCAGCACTAGCCAGCTCGGCAGCACGCAAGGCGAAAAAGTCTGAAGATGCAACGAAGACCTGGAAGGAGACAAGCAAGGACGATGGTGAATAGGTCCGTGCAAAGAAACATACCGTGCAGTCAATCAGCCAACACACTTTACTGTAAGTACAGGAAATACATTTTAATTTTAATTATACACTAGTGACGGTAGTGTTAAAAACATACGTAGTCATCAGCGGTCATTTATGCTCTGGTTATAGGTCATAAAATATAGGATGTAAAGTCGAATCTAGGTCGGCGGCTTCAGGGCATCCTAGATGTTAGGAGAATGAAAAAGAGTGACAAGGACGGGAGGAAAACCGACCTACCCCTCATCCTGGTCACTGCAGAAGTACAGCTAGAAGACATGGAGAAGCTTTATTCCATGAACCGGATCCTCTTCAGCGTTGAGCCTGACGTAGAAAGAAGGGGCATAGTTCAATGTCACAGGTGCCAGCTATTCGGGCATACTAAGAAACATTATTGTAGAACAGGGGTTTGTGTCCGATGTGGTGGTTCCCATCTCATATCATGCTGCCCGAGAGCAACCTCTCCGGTCAAGTGTGCTAACTATGGCCAGTCACATGTGGCTTCTTTTACCGGATGCCAGGCCCGGAAGGCTCTTTTGGGAAGACTTGAAAAACTAAAACAAAGGGTGTGGTTAAGGACTAAGCCTGCTCTCGCACAGACCCCAATGGAAAACCAGATTCACCTTCCACCCAGGCTGATCCAGCCGGAGTAAGGACGGACTGACGGACCAATGAGGGACCGGGCTCAACCCCCACCCCGTCAAAAAAACAAACCTACGTCGACAAAGCTCAGCATGGTGTTACTCCACCTTGGGTGGAAAATATCATGAAGAGCCTGGAGGCGTTAACTAATACTAAATATTAATTTATTGACTTATTTGCGGCTGTTATTTCAAAATGAATAACAAACTGACAATACTTAATTTCAATACGGACGGGCCAATGCCCAAAATTACAGAAATAATTTTTTGCTGCCTTGATAGCACAGACCCAACCTACCGTAGTGATCCTCACGTACACCACGGCAAACTTTCAGCGCACACGCTTGCCAGGCTACGTTCTGACAGAAAACCAGCCGATAGATCCAGCGGAAGGGGTTCTAATATCCATATCCCATGGAACTTACCCCACCAGTGGCTATGAGACCCAAAATTGCATCATAAAACGATAAAGGTCCTCTTGCAAGAGCTCCTAATCATTACAGGACTGTGCAGGAGACCTAAATCTTCCCTGGAGGAATTCTCCCTACTTCTAAACGAGTGTGCCAAGAGAACAGATCATTGGGTAGTAAGTGACCAAAACACAATTATTCCACACTGTTTGGAATAATTCAAGCAGCACAGCGGGGAGAATAATTCTGAAGACACCTTACACTGTCGTGTATACGAACACCCACACCTTCAGGCATAGAGAGAACATTGGCAGATCTACGGTCGATCTTCTGCTCACATGACAGCCAAACCGTTTTATCGACTGCGTTGCGCTGGATAGCATATCATCTGACCATAGACTTGTGCTCTACCTGATAGATGGGGAAATACCAGCCTCTTCACCGACGAAGTATAAATATGAAGAGGTAGACTGGGAGGTCTACAAAGCACATGTCTATAACTAACTGTCTTCAGTCCTGACACAGCCCGTGCGCTCTTTACGACGAGTGAAGTAGACGCCTACCTGGAGTTCTTCACAGCGACTATCAGAAGAGCCGCCGAAGTTCAGGCCAGATCGCATTCTGACACTTATCGCCCTGCGAAATAAGTGGAAGAATAAACGGTACAGGACCAGAGATCATGATGTGAAGTCAGTGGTAAATTCCCTTGTCACCCAGATCCACAATCTCATGAAACAATGGTGGACTGCACGGTGGCATGAGAAGCTACGCGCGACCTACGGCGACCAAATGCAATTCTGGAAGTTACTGAAGACAAACACCAGGAAGCTCTACGATAATTCAAAACGGAGATAAATTATTAACAGCTGAGAAGTTTGCGTATCCCTATGGTGGGATAATATTATGAAGGCCTGGGCAAACGGCACCGATAGCGACATATGAAATTGCCGACAACTATTTGTTTGTATCCCTGGAGCAGCTAACGGCCATTCTCCGTTACTCGTGGGGAGGGGAGATAAAGCACCAGGGCACGGCGGGATACAGACTACATTGTTAAAATAACTGCACAGAAGAGGTATCATTCACCTGAAGAACCTCTACTACTCCTGTCGCAGGCTGAGATACTTCCCAGAGGCATAGAAACGAGCTATCCTCTTTCCATTATTGAAAACCGCGCAGAACGGATCCCAGCCAGACGACTATAGACAAATCAGCTTTCTTCCGCACATGGGCAAGATTTTTGAGAAAATTATTCTTAATAATCTCAAAACCTACTGCTCGGAGATATCTCTGATCCCACCGGAGCAGACCGGCTTTCAGGCCGGTCTCTGCCAGGATCACCATCTGGCGAAGCCACAGGTGGAAGTCAGAACACTGTCAAGAATGAAGTTACCGCAATTATCTCCATAGACTGCACGAAGGCGTTAGACTCAGTGGTCCCATGGCCTTCTATGTAAGACACTGCTGGACAACGAGTTTCCGGAGCAGCTTTGTACCCCTTGCGGTCGTTTCTTCTGCAACGTTCAATAAAGGTCGGCAAAGTAATATCTGAAGACATAGCATTCACATGTGGAGTACCCCAAAGGTCCGTGTACTGTTCCATACTGTTCTCAGTGGACACAGCTGATACTGTTGGAGCAAAATATAAAAGATCTACTGTAGCGGCTTTCGCCGTTGACATCGCTATCTACAGTAGCCCAATGAATGCAGAGAGGCAGGGGTCACTGCAATAAGAAAATCAGATCGGTAAGGACCAAGTCTTATAGACTGAACCGCCTGCTTACACCACCAAATTTATCACTCCGCCTCAAATTAATAATCTATAAAGGCGTTATAAGACCGACTCTCTTCTATAGAGCACCGATGCTAAAATATATACCGCCCACAATGGCAAAGAGGCTCCAATAGTTTCAGAATGGCGTGCTAAGTCGCTAAGGATAAACATCTATACAGACATATAAAGACATACTTCACTACATAGAGCAAAAACAGATTTACTACATACCAAACTCGATACCTACAGTGACCGATTTCATCTCAAGGAAGCATATTAAATTCTTTAATAGCCTCAAATGCTGTACAAGCCCACTATTTCAGACATTAGCACCAACAGGGCGGCCATAACGCTAGCAAAAATATGTTCAAACCTCAGACTAGACTGAGTGAAATTAACTGACTTGACTGAATCAAAACAACAAGTGAGCCCCGTCGCTAGATACTGATTCTTAATTTGCAACATTCCCAAAATTTCTCCTACCCTCATCTCCCTCTTAAAATGCATCCGATGCAGTACAAGAGATCATCTCTATCCCAACTTAATCCCCGAATATCAACCCTACATCCCATGGGGCTTTGAAAAGAAAATTGATTTTTCTTCTATTGCCTATTCTATCACCCATTATATTGCAATTCTTCGTTTCATTTAATACTACGATTTCAAGTCATTCTTCCACTGCCGCACTTCACTCTACAGCCCTCTTGACTCTGAAGCTGAAGTCACCTTGCAGCTCATTACAACAGGATAAACCAAGTATAGTTGATTTATTATTATTATTCTGCAGAATATTATTTGTTATAAAATTAAAACATTATTAAATTTTAATTAAATCCTAATGGCTATAATTAGTTTAAATTAATTTTTAATTAAAATAAGACATAGAAAATTAAAACTTTGACTCAATTGATAAGTAGAGTATAAGGTATTCTTATTTTATGTATTATTATTTTACTATATAATTTTAAATATTTTAAAAATATTTTTTTTACAATATCTTCGTCTACCAAACAGCTATAAAAATTAATGACACTCTAACTCCTTCAGGGACTTCATACCTTTAGGCAAAGAGCATTTAAATTAATTAATTGATAATTGAAAGCATGATAATACGGCAGACCTTTTCCAATTCAATTGTAACCTTTTCTATTTCAAATGTAACTTTTTCCATTTCAATTGAAATCCAATCGGACATGAAATAATTCAATACTATTCATTTTATTATTGAAAAATAATTATTTTAATTACATTAATGACTTTTGAAATAATTTCGGCATATTCTTTCGACATTTATTTTGCTTATTAGATAATTGATATTACGTGTTAATTTCAAGTAGGTAGTTTAAATTTTTGAAATAAAATTGTCGTTTATTTATTTTTAAATTTTTATTATTTTTTATTTATATAGTGGAGGGAGGGTGGATTTCATCGATTTGATGATCATTAATAAGGTTTTTGAAGTTGTTAATGTCAAATTTACTACCGAAATTTTATTCGGCCATGAGTATTTCTACTTAATTATTACTTTTCAAAATTCTTCGGTATTGGCATCGTTTACTAGGTTTTCAAGGACGCTATTTCCGAATTCACTATCGGATTTCCAATCGCGCATGCGCATTTCGCTTTTACGTTGCTTACGTCGCAATTAAAATTAACCAAATCGAATCAGAACCCTCGAAAACCTAATAATCGATACCAGTGCCAAAGAAATGTCAACTGTAATATTAATTCGAAATGCGCAAGCTTGATAAAAAATTCAATTCAAATAACGGATTCAGAACCTTCGAAAACCTTATGAACGATCCCTATATCATAGAAAACTCCAACAGTAACGGAAATGCAAAATGCGCATGCGCAATCCTAAATCCAATTAAAAACGTGGAATCGGAAAACTTGAAAACCTAATAAACGAACCTTTTATCATAGAAAACTCCAACAGTAACGGAAATGCAAAACGCGCATGTGCAATCCAAAATCGAACTAAAAAAATGGAATCAGAACCCTCCATAACCTAAAAAACGATCCCTTTATCATGGAAATCTTCAATAGCAACGGAAAAGCGAAATGCACATGCGCGATCCTAGATCCAATTCAAAAAATGGAATCAGGACCCTTGAAAACCTAATAAGCGACCCCTATATCATAGAAAACTCCAACGGTAACGGAATTGCAAAACGCGCATGCGCGATCGGAAATCCGATAGTGAATTCGGAAATAGCGCCCTTGAAAACCTAGTAAACAATACCTATACCGAAGAATTTTGAAAATTAATAATTAAGTAGGAATACTCGTGGCCGAACAAAATTTCAGTAGTAAATTTGACATTAACAACTTCGAAAACCTAATGAACTATCAAAAAATCGATGAAATCAGCCCTCTCCCCACTAAATAAATAAAAAAATAATAAATCTTTAAAAATAAATAAAAAACAATTTTATTTAAAAAATTTAAACTACTTAAAATTAGCATTTAATTTCAATTACCTAATAAACGAAAAAATGTCGAAAGAATAAGCTGAAATTGATTATATAGTCATTAATGTAATTAAAATAATTATTTTTCAATAATAAAATGAATAATATTGAATTATTTCATGTCCGGTTGGGTTACAATCGAAATAGAAAAAGTTACATTTGAAATGGAAAAGGTTACAATTGAATTGGAAAAGGTGACAATTGATTTGGAAAGTGTTACAATTGAAATGGAAATAGTTACAATTGAAATGGAAAAGGTGACAATTGATTTGGAAAAGGTTACAATTGACGTGGAAATGCTATATGCATTTGGATTTATATACAATTAAATCAAATGTACTAAGAATAATTAGTTCATCTTATGACATTTCCTTTAAAATAGTGTTTGCTTGATCTTTTTAAGTCATATCGTTTTTGAACTATCGACAAAACCGCAAAGGTTTGCATTTCGTATTTTTCCCCATTTTCGAACAGTCGCCAAGTTTTAACCAAGAAAATAAACAAATAACGGTTTTAACTACCATAAACTTCTTCTAAAACACTTTATTTTGTGTGAATTTCAGATTTTTAACTCCAGCCCCATCGGAGATATTAAAGTCCAAATTTTGAAAAAATTGAAAAATAGAAATTTTTTAAAAATGATAAATAACCAAGGATATATTCACTAGGATTTGTATTTATTGTGGTTGATATATTACTGTGGACCTACCTACCACACTAATAGGTACATTGTTTATAGCACCACATAATAAAAAACATTAATTATGGTCAAGCTACAACTCTTGGACCAATTCATATAAATATTGTGTCTAAATGATGATACTTTTTGGAAATTGAAAATGTATAAGTCACCTAATCATTCACATTGAAGGCTGATACCCAATAGGTCAATCCTAACAGGATAGGAATTGTTTCAAACTACTCAGCTAAAAGCGGCTTGTTTTCCACTTTGATTTATACAGTGACCGTAGGAATTTGCGATTTCAATAGTTTGAGCTTGCCGAGGCCTAAGAAGTCGACATTGTTCGAGTTTACCTACCACTTCATTCCTCTTATTCAGAGAAGTTACCTGTTTCGGCCATTATTGAATGCCCATCACATATTTATGGCTCGAAGATCATAGCTATGCCAAGGATTAAATTAATTAAAATATAATTATAGTTTTTGCGAATCATAACTGATTACGAATCATGGGTTCAGTTCCTGAGTGCACATTAACTTTCAATGTGATACCATGTGTAATGTCCCGGATGAGATTCATTTTGAAATATCAAATAACCAAAACATTACTCTTCAAACAAAAAACAACAATTATAAGATAAACGAACATCGTACCTGAAATCATAGACCAGGCAAGAAATAACGAAAGCCGCCTTGATAATAGTATAAATAAACAAATATCAAAACGAGAATTCTCAGTTGGACCCGATAATTTATTCAAGACATAATTTAATATTAGGTTTTAGTAGAATCAGTTTTATATTGTTGTTGAATTATACTTTCATCTTCTATAAGTTAAATACAAAGTTGATTTTATATATTCCATATCTATGTGGAAATAATTCGATGCCGTCAAAGTGTACTTCGAGGTCAAATTGTACTTCCCTTCTTAAGGAATAAAATTTCTCCAATGACATCCGAAGTTTTGTGCTGCTGGACGTAAAAAAATGCGCGAAAAGGCTGGGAAGGAAAGAGTAGAAGTATAGCTTCAAGTTTAAGAGTGCAAAGTTCAGTGGAAAGATAAGCATAGATTATCTAGTATTTTTCTTCTTCCTCATGTTGCTCTCCGTTAAATAGCTTGTCTCAAACTTTTACTGCTGGATAGCTTCTCCTCGTACTATAAAGAAAATTGTGATCTCTAAGTTGTTCAAATTTTACCTGTGATCAAGAAGGAAATATTAGATTTCATAATTAATATCTTCCTTTGTTGTAATTTTCGAAAATGAGATTGTGAGTAATTTTGTACCAGAAATAGGGGATACTTTACTCCAATAAAAGTGATAATGTGGGGGGATAGGCGAACTACGTATGCTATCAACCACTAAAAAATTGTTTAGAGACTCTGAGTTGAATTTCAGACATCTATAGTGTAATAAATATGCAGCATTAATTTTGATAAAGCTTTGATTAGATACACTTTATTTTTTTGCAAACACGTAAATACATATTTTTGTTCATTTCATTATGTGCATGTGACTAAGTTAAAGAATTTATATGTACTTTATGACACTGGTTTTTTCACTATGCACATACATACTATATTTATATAAATAAACAAACAAGTTGTTGTTTTAGATCTTTCTTTTCCTTATTATATATATAAAAAAAAAATTAAAAATGAATTAATTTATATATATATATATATATATATATATATATATATATATATATATATATATATAATTATATACACACACACACACAGATATATATATATATATATATATATATATATATATATATATATATATACATATATAGTGTATGAGTAAGTCAATTTCGATTATCGGAACTTTTGATTATCCGAACCAACACTGGCAACATTAGTTCGGATAATCGACGCTCTACTGTATATTGATTATTTTGGATATATTTTGAATATAGATATCTGTTTTGATATTTTAAATTATTTTACTTCAGTTAAATTTCAAGGGAATGTGCATATTGTTTGAAAACAGAAACATTGGTATTTTTCAAACAAAACTATTTTTTTTTTGTTATTCTTATTCGAATGTTCTTAGTGGTTCTTCTCATTGATGGAAACGAACTCAAATTGCAGCTATTAATTTCCATGTGTTTAAAATGAGTTAAATAAAGTGGAGCAAATTATCCCAGACTGCGCATTTAAATAAAACAAACAAATACCAACACGGTGGTAATCTTTTCACTCTTTAATCTTTTCAAGGACTTTTCATTCCATCTATACCCCAAGGATGCTGAGATATAAATTTCAGACTTTTCTGATTCCTGTAAGTGGATCAATCAGGCAGAATAAGGCCATAAAAGGGTGCAAAATAACCCACAATGACAGGAAATATAGTCGCAATTGTTATACAGTTTGTATTAGGTAATGTTTCAATGCTTTATGAAAATGAATATATATATATATATATATATATATATATATATATATATATATATATATATATATATATATAAACACATTTTAACATCATATTTCGCTTATGATGAAGGGTTGTTTGATTGTCAGAAACAATTTATAAATATACTTCAGAGAAAAAAATGTGGATGAACTGATTTTTAAAAAAGAGCTCTCTGGGAACTGAAGGAACGTAGTGTTATATTACACGACACGGCACGGCGCGTGTCAGACAATTATTCATCAGATACGTTTATTAAGCGAAGAGACACGTGTCAGACAATACTAATCTCTATAGAATTTTTATTCAATAATAGTATTTTCATTCTATTCTAATTTATTTTTGCAATAAATTTACTATAAGTGAATGTACTAAAAACGGATGATAAAAATACATTAGCTGAAAGTCAGAAAAATGTAAATTTATAATTCAGTGAAATGAACTCTTCGAATCATTTTATGAATGGATGGAATATCTGCATGCACGTACCTACCAAGTCAGGAGAACGTGCAAACTTTTAAAGTACTCTGATCAAACATACAATACTTACATTTTATCTTAGATTGTAAACTGTAATTGACCTTTATTTTGTGATAATTTTTTTTGCTTGTTGTATTTTGTATTCGTCCCATCATGGCCATCCGATAATCTAACGATGCTGCCACCACCCACCACCTATGCTGGCGCTACACATTTAGTAAATAAAATATAACATTATTTGTTTAGATGTGTAACTATATTACAAATACAATAAATAACTTTGCCATTCAATAGATACATTTAATACATTAAATTGAATATTGATGATATGAAAAATAAAAACAAAATTGTATGCTTTTCTTATGACTAGCATATGAAATTGTTTATTTTGCTCAACGGGTTATCTTTGATGTTTTTTCTATCTATAATTACTGCCCGTCCTGAAAATATCTCAAATTCTCTGTCCCCCAAAGTTATTTATATTGGAGTTAAATTAGGCTTTCCTAGCGTTTAATTTATCGAAATTCGATCAAACACTTGGTAGCCCACTTAATTCACTCCTTGCTCCGATGCATACCTTTCGGCGCTGTGGTAGTTATTCAGGTATGCAGGGCTACCATTACCGCATCGGAATGCCCAATATTCGAGCCCTTCTCAAAGAATAAAAGGTTAATGACCATCAGTTCAAATAGGAACTAGCAGTGGGAGCCTCAAGACATATTTCTATCACGTGGAATAAATTGTAATCATTTTTTTACATATACTTATATTTATGCAAGTTTTATATTTTTACTTTGTTAAAAACAAGTATAATTATTAGTACTATAATAATGGAATCATTCTGATTTAAAGTTTCAAAGTTGAGTGAAAGGAAAATTATAAGGTTTTCAAAAAGGTTTAAACGACAGAAAAACAAGAATATAAATATTTTGTTTCTAGGATTGAAATTTTATTTATTTTTTTTTTTTACAATTTAAAAAACTAACAATTTTCACAATGACCAATTTTTATATTAATTTATATTAAACAGGGGGAATTCCGTTGATGATATTATGCTAATTAATCTAACAGCCTGATGCTGTTCAACAACTTTATCGCTAATATTTAACTCCTTAAAAATATGTTAACACAATCCTTATTAAAAGGCTTTCATACAATACTTATTATGTAGATCATTGATAAAAATTCAATTAAATGATAAAATACTAAAAACAAAATATCTTCCCAAACTGTGTTATGCTAAAATCAGGTGAAAAAAGTAGTAAAATTCGATTTCATCCATAGTAAAGTCTATAAAAAAAATCTTAAAATATTCAAACAATTCATCTAAAGCTTAATAGTTATTTCAACACGATAAGTAAAAAAAAAGCGATAAATTAAAATACTATTTCTCTCGAATTACTTTATGAAAATGTACCATAGAATCTCCGCCCAAACCTTACTCTTTAGATAATGTATTCTTCAATACTGGTCGTAAAAGATCATCCGATTTACAACTTTTAGAAGTTGTCCTCTCTTGTTTTTATTTGACATAAAATATCATATATCATCTTATGCTAGAGATAGTAAAGAACCGAGAACATATATTAGGATTAAAAAAGTTTTATATTTTTAGTTTCACCATTTTCCTTTTATTTATTTTGAATGTTGGTTGTTTTCTAAACCTCGTAAATTATTTATTAAATAAATAAGTGCTCGATTTTTCGTGATTGGATATTTCGCGATTTATGAGCGTCAAGATGTTTGTAGGTGGTATAAGAAAGTAGATTTTAATAATGTTTTATAAATGTTTCCAACTATTTGTTTTATAATTCAATACTTTATGGAAAAAAATAGGTAATTTTATATTCAAATTGGTCTTATTGATGTTTTTCGTTTTATAATTATCATAAAATATTGCATCATGCTTACACATTGCTATTTGAATTTTCCTTATATCTCTAAGAATTGACAATAAGCGTGTAAGACGAAAATTACAACTTTTCAAGACGGCAGATTTAAATTTAAATTTAAACTTCATAAGAATCTTTTAAAACCCAGTCGTGACCCAAATTCATTTTCCTCATTAGTCGACTCACACACTTCATGACAAGTTTTAGAAATATATTCATATCGCTGAATCAGGCTGGTCAATTTTCTCTTGACATATTATGGATTTAAAGTGTGGAGAGTGCGGTTCAAAATACACTATCTGGGTTCACTTAGCAAAATGTAACTTATTTGGAATAAGATTAATTAGCTGGCTAGAGGCAAGTGGTGACCTAAATTACGATATGAATTAAAATACGATAAAATTGATTGTCACACACCTTTAACGGTAATTATGCTGAAGTGTCTTCTGTTCGTATTTTTACAATTTCGTATTATTTTAATTTATATCTTAATTTATTCATATTTATTAGTATATCTATTGTTAGCATTATAAGGAAGATTACAGATTCTACGTTCACCCCTTATACTTCTGTTGTATATTTCTTTTTTGTGGAGATTTCTGATAATTAATTTCAGGTTTGGCGATTTTCGGCTTGAGCTTTTGCTCAAATATAGAATAAGTAGTGAAAATATTGGTAGCACAGTCGTACTTGATTGATTCGAACTTTTTTAATTCGCAATCGTCGACCGAGTTTTTCTGTTGGCCCCTTCTTTTTGTTTTCCTTTTAATGCAATGTAAAAAAATCGTAAAATTGTAATTCGAAAAATCGAAGTAAAATCTAATGTTATTTTCATGTGAAAACTAAAATAATCCTACATAATTAAATCACCAGTTGAAGAAGAAAAAAATATTACACGTTAACTGGTTTACTGATAGAAGAGTTGCATACTGTATTGACAGAACAGATGTTGGATTATAAGTCAGAAATCAACCAGGCCCGCTCTATGTTAAGAAATTGTAAACAAAATAATAATAATAATTCTTAATTAATATTCATAATTTTTCAAAAACTTTGTATGTTTATATGCAATATACGATACTTGCACGTATTTATTTAACTTTAATCGAAGACCTCTAATTAAAATGCTTTGTAAATTCTAAAACAGCTCAAATAAATGTTGAAGTTTTGTTTTTTAAATATTTTTAGAGTTTTATTGTTGGACAAAGGTGTTAAAAACATTTTTCTTCTTCTTCTTAATCATATTCTCTTCTACCTTAGTTCAGTGTTGAGGATTCCGTTTATGTAGTCCGATCCATGCATCTCGGTCCTGGACCAGCGGACGTCGTCTGCTCCAATCCATGCCTCATCTCTCGAAAGCTATTCTGGCGTCGCCTTCCCATTTGTTTCTAGGCGTTCCTCTTGTTCTTCTTCCTTCCACTCTTGCCTCATTCACTACGCTGGCTAATCTTTCCTTCAGCATTCTTTTGACATGGCCAAACCTTGCTTTCCAGTTTTTCTCAGTCATCGACATTCCATGGATATTTGCTGCTTGTGGCCTTTTACTTCTATTGCAACCTTTTCTGCTTTAAGCTTATAGTTATTTATTTTTGTAGCTCTGATACGGTTTGGTCTTTCTTTCTTCATGGGCGAGTCCTCCAAGATCTTATCCATTAACGGTAGCATGTAGTCTGTGAACTTTTAGAAAAGATGGATTTAAATAATGACATATGAAAAATGAAAAAAAAAATGCAAAAAGCTGAAAATGAACAAAAATGAACCTATAGGATAGAGTTTATAGAATATAAACTTATAAACTTTATAGAATATTATAGAATATAAACCTATAAAATCAACGTTATTTATTGAGCACCATAAAATGTCGGATTTCTACGATAGAAAATTATCACATCTCAAGGCCGTATGGCCACACAAAGTTTAATCAGCTTGACGTTTTATAAATATTTTACAGAAGAGTACAACACTTCATAAACTAATTTTGTGTTGGCTCTTACAATAATAGATGACATAATACTAATTATTATTGTTTAATTACAACGATTCTGAAGGTTTTGGGCCCTAATTGCTTACTTACTTAATCCGCTCCTCGTCTACCGTCGTGCGAGTGTTCTTTCTTCATCTATTCTGCTCGGTCCTGTGCCAGCTCTTACCTACCCACCGAGCTACCACCTTCCTCCCAGGTGAACCACTCCTAGGAATAGGGCGTCCTCGGCACCTTCTTCCATCCACTTTCATGTCATAGATCTAGCTATTTCTCTCGTCTGTCATTCGTGAGACATGTCCAAATCATCGAAAACGATTCTTCTCCGATTTAGGCCGATTACAGAGATAAATTCTTCCGCTGTACTCCATTTTAGTATACCATGCTACTTTAGAACTCTCTCAGTATTTTCAAAACGACTGTTAGATGGATATTGATTGGCAAACAATCAATCTTGTCTGCATCAAGACAAGAACTAATTTTCGAATCTCGAATAGGAATACCAACATTATAAAGTTTAAATCATTTCAGTTGAGACAAATATATGTAATATCTATGTAATCAGATGAAGAGCTAACTGAGGTCGCTGGGACAGAGGTTGCGGTTAACTGGGATCGGTGCAAGCTTCGCTTTGTGGCAACCAACATCAGTTCTATAGATAGAACTGTCTTAGCACTAATTAGTAAATGGATTTGATTGGTGGATGAGTCTTCTGCAAGTCTACAGTTAATCTTAAAATAGATTGATGGCTGAATAGCAAGCGGACATTATCGAATATTATTTTACAAAAAGACAGTAACACATTGCAACAAGCCATAAAAATGGATTTAATATATTTATCAAAAATGAGTGGAGAGCTTTGAATTTAACAACCATGAACATTTATTTCCCAACAGCGTGGATTAAAATTTTATCACCTTCTGTTTATTTTATATTAAAATATTCCTGCAATGGTAAGTTTGAGGGCAAAACACAAATGGTAAGGCTGGGTCAAACAAACCTGATATTAATTAAATTTATTTTTTGTGCCATTTAGTAGACTTTTGGGAAAATAAAATTCAAAAATATAATCTAGAACAATTAATAGAAAAATAATTGCAGTTGCTATAAAAAAATCTGGTGCGGTGCGCGCATCACACAACTTTCCCTTACCGTCCTATAATAATTATCTATTTAATATAATTTTAAAGAGTTCTCATAAACAACACTTGAAATAAATTCAGCAGCATTCAATTCTTCTCCCACTTAAGTACAATAAAAGAGTTTTTTAAACAATTTTAGTATAACAATTCTGTACACTACCTACATATTTTAACTTTGTCAAGTTGCAAATATATTTTAAAAGTTTCTGGTTTAGTTTCCATGTAAACAATTTTTTTCCATTAAATAATGTGAAAGTAGAAATTATTAAAAATTTCCGCTTTTGTATTCTTAAATTACTTTTTACAGAGCGTATTGTTTACAACAGATTGGCGGATTGGTGGGAGGAGGTTCGGTCGCATCCATCTCCTTTCGGGTGCGCTCGGTTATCCATCTATTTTATGCTCCTTATAAAATACACTGTATCTTTGCTAATACATGTTTTTTAAGTTAAGCGCAAATAAAATATTCTTTTCGTCATAACTTTTTTTTCCTGCAATTCCTCGATGATTTACTATGTAAATGAAAAGTTAAAGACCTTTATGAAGAATAATTCAGCCAAGTTTCATCAAAATCATTAGAGCCGTTTTGGAGAAAATTGTAAACAAGTGTAATATCCATGATATAATTACCATTTCCGATGCGCTAATTAAATTAACTAAATATAATTTAGTCCGATGCGCTGTATCTTTGTTATTATTGGTCCGATTTTTATGATTCTTTTTTTTTTTTAGATGATTTAATTACCTTTCATAAAAGTCTATAGATAATTTACCGTAAAATGCATATTTTTTAAGCTATGCGCAAATAAAATATTCTTTTCATCAAACTTTTTTCCCTGCAATTCCTCGGTGATTTACTATGTAAATGAAAACTTTATGAAGAATAATTCAGCCAAGTTTCATCTAAATCATTAGAGCCGTTTTCAAGAAAATTGTAAAAATGTGTAAAATAAAGCACTTCCGGTTAGTCGATTTTGACGAAAATTCGAATTCGAAAATTTTCAATACTTCCCCTTACTATATACTTCGTAAATAGGTAAGCGAAAGTAATAAATAAATTATAAAACAGGAAAATTGAAATTGCAATAAAACTATCTAGGTCACATCTCCTTTGTTTTTTCTGTATTCATCAGCTTCTTTATGGTAGTCCAAAGCTCTCTTAGAAGGAATCGGAAGCAGGAGACCGTAAATATTTCCAATATAAATGTTGATCTGCCCAAATAGTTTCACAATCTTTTCCCGAATCTAAATTGACATCGCTACCTGTTTGATCTTTAGCTTCCATTACTCCTTCTCATACCCCAAATAATTAACTCATATTGTCATAACCTCTTAATGCACCAATTGAAAATTCAAAAACGACATTTTTTTCTGCCATTTTTATTTTATTTTCTATTTTACTAAAATGCCTAAAAACATTGACAAAAAAACTCTTTTTAAATTTAAAAAAAAAAACATAGCAAAAAAATTGTTTTATGAAAAAAAAATTCACTTATTTCGCTGAGCCCAGTTATCTCGGGCAACAACAAAACATTCGAAAAAGATCAATAAAACATAAAAAAAAGAATCTTTTATTCAATATTTACAATGGTATGGTAAATTTTAAAATATGGAACGCCACAAAAAGGAATGTCACATTCAGCAAACATATATCTTGTTTCTTTGCGAATCCTTTTATTGTTTTCATTTTTCTTTCTCGAGCAGAGGAAAAACTATCGAGTGGGATGTTGTTTCTTTGCTGCTGGTGGTACAAGTTATGGATAATGTCTTACCGATAATTTCAGTGGTGTTGGGAAGTTTGATGGCCGTCCAATTTTTAAAATGCTCCTAGTTTTATATTGTTCAATAGAGAGTTCAATTACTTTGAGATGAAAATCAAGATCATCCAATTTACCACTAGATTTTTGTTAAACCTCGAAAGCGTTCCATATTACCAGATCTAAGAGATGAAAGAAACATTTTTTATAGTATTTTTTACCTGTTTTTCTAGGTACAACATAGGAAAACAAGTGTTGATCGACGCGATCAACAACACCCATAGTATTGTTATAGTCCATCACAAGTTGCTGTTTTTTTATTATTCCTTTGCGGGTCCCAACATACACCATTGATATACTGTGAATGGTAGAGATAAAAGAGAGAGAGAGAGAGATCTTTCCATTTCATCACACAAACTTTTCCTCTCTGAAAAGCAATTGTCTCGGCAATTTTCAATTTTTTACTCTTCAGTTCACTCGGTATTTCTTTTCTTGATACGCGTAATGTTCCATAAACATCAGTATTATTTTTTATCAATGGATCAGCTAGTCCAGGTGAGTTATAAAAATTATCGATCGTAAAACAATAGCCTTTATTCAAAAACGGTCTCATCAAAGTCATAACCACTTCCAACAACACTGGAAGATTACCAATTTTCTGTCGAGAACGGTATTATAAAATTAACATAATAACTAAGTTTTTTTCCAAATCTGGCCCTTGTGAGTGGAACGTATTATACCCAACTCAGGCGACCTTTATATACTGATAAAATTTCGCCAATACTTACTAACTTCTCTGGTGTAATAGCATCGCAAAATTTTCAATTTAATTTTTCATAAGTTGGTCAAATTTTGTTTTGGACAAGAATGGGCTGCTGGATCAATTTCACCATTGTTTGAAAAATGTAGAAATTGTTTTATAAATTTCATAATTTTTTCGCCTCATAACGTTTTCCAGACATACACTCTTCAAAAAAAGATATGTACAATAATGGAATTTTTACCCAATAATGACGGTATTCTGTTTTTTTTTTACTATATTTTGCAAAAGTATAATATTCAAAAATACTCTCAGTTCATTTGGATTTGTGTTACACAAAGAATCCTTTTCTCTGCCTCGCTCATGACTATTTTCATATCTATTTGTCTCATCAGCAATGTGTTGAATCAACTGGCCATCACAAAAAAAAATTTGAAAAAATTTTAGCAACTAAAATCGCTAACATCCTTGGTTTTTATACCAAAAGCTCCAATGAAGGCGAAGGGCGGAGGTGGAGTAGCGTCTTGTTGTACTCGACACCATTGTCGAGCTAAATTTCTTACTTTCGTACTCTTGTAAGAGTGCCATCATCACTTTCTGAACTACTGCCATTATGTTCTAAAGATTCATCTTCTGAACTAATTAGCAATTCTTGATCACTTTCCATGACCAAAAAAACAAATAATCGTTCAAAACTATAAACTACCTCGATACGTGGTTGTACAACAATAAGATGACACTGAAAAATCAGCTAACAACTGAAGCAGTAATGAAACCAAAATGCGCAAGCGCAAACGTAAAAACTAGGAATCACAGAAAAATTATATTCGAGTGAAATGAAACAAATAAAACACTTCCTAACTTGTATATTCGGTTGTGTTTATAAGAAATACCAAAACTGCAGGTCTCACGAGTTAACTCGGAAATTTGTTTCCTTTAATCCGAGTTAACTCGGGCAAGTATGCTAAATGGATAGTTCGATATTGGCTCATCCTCTTTCTATCTCTGAACTCAAATTTTCAACAAGTATCTTCTTATCTTATGATTCTTCTTCTTGGCGGTGGATTTCTCGAAAAACCTCTTCAGATGTGGCAAATAGCTATTGTAGATGCATTGTGAGTCTAAAAAATATAAAAACAAATAAGCATTCCTCTGCTGAAATAGCAAACTTTTTTCATATAAATGGTAAGGATGGGTCAAGCTGACTGTCGTTATTGATTACACACAGTTTACAAACGCAGCTTACCTGAATAATATTACTTTGTCGATAGTTAGGCTGATACTTGAGATAAGTGTCTCTCCGAAGTCTGGTGACGGAAATCCCATAGGCTAATGTGCACTTAAAAAATACGAATTTATATGTAATTTCTTGAACCTATTTGCATGTAAATTCTTGTAGATAACGTGTGCTAGGTATGTTTTTATTACAAGGTATTTATTTACTTGCGACACGATGAATATTTTAATAATAAAAAAAGAAAAAAGTCTTGTTGATTATAGTTTTACAAAAATTGAAAAAATCGTTAATTTTTGAGTTATACTGGTTTTCTTAAGTTAAAGATATGCCTGTAAATGTAATTACCATGACAAGGAATGTAATTGCCATGGGTTTAATATTTTTGACTACTGAAATTGTCCAGTAGTTTGGGAATCATCCAACAAATATATATATATTATCTCAGTGCGTTAGTTATATCCAATGGTGCATGCTCAATAAATATAGGCTGTAGGATATTAACAAAAGAAAAACCTTATGCTGTTTTTTATGAAAAGCCTGTGTTGCTCTTAAAAACGTTTTCGATTATGTTTGGATGTTTAGGTGAGACAAACTGAGAGGGATGGTTCTTTAAGAAAACCTTTTACAAGGGATTTAAACTTAATTGGTGAAAACTATGGAGCTCCCAAATGAAAAGGAGGGAAAGGGGTCTCTCCATCTTTTGAGAAAAAAAAATTGGAACGAGTCTTCTCCTCGATTTATATCAAATATTAAGAAAATGGCCAAGCTGAAGAAAAATAAATTAAATACATTTATGAAGAATGATATAATAAGTGAAAATGTTCTCTGTGGTAAAGATTCTCCTAAGAAACCGCTTTGTTATTACCATGGCTTAAGATAATTTCATGAAGTAACATCCTTTCTAATGAAAATGAAAAGTTTCTAGATGTTCCTGGTCCCATTTCTACTTTGTATTATGGTTTGCCTCTTATTTTAGTTTACTGAAAATGCAAATTCGGAGGTCAATTCCGGTTGTTTGGGCGAGAAATAACTTAAACTTTATGAATATGGATACGGCGGCTGTGCCGCAATATAATGGTATTTCCTTTATGCAAATCCCCGTACGAAAAGAAGGCTTTCAAGGGAGTAGGGTCAAAGAATAACGACCGGGGCGAAGGCCTATTGTAAATAACTGCGCACTTATTTTACATTACCATTTATGAGTACGTTAATTTAAGAAAACAATATTAAAAAAGTTTATTAATAACATCATTATTAAATGCCATGTCACCTGTTCTTGGAGGTTAGGGGATGCCCTTAATCGGATCACACGCCCAAATTACCTCAGAGCGAGGAGACGATATTGTTACAAGGACGAAGCTAATAGGATTCCGGAGGTGGATCATCCACATCATTGGATGCAAAACGCTTGGAAGCCTTCCTCATCCAAGCTTTCCCGGATCGAACTTAACGAGTTGAGTGTCTTGTAGACTTTATGTAAATCGGCTGAAAAAAAATTTACAGTTTTCTTTTTGAAATATTTCTATTCAGAGGTAGTTGTTATATTGACTATTTTTCTTCTGTTGTCGAATTAATGGAAAGACAGTGCATAATTTATTCGGAGTTAGTTTATCGAATTAATTTCACGCAGCCTAAAGGCCATTCATTACACGAGCGAGATTTCCTCAAGGTTTGGCCCGAATAGTCCAGGTCAATTTCCTAACGTGTGGCGGTTTTCTTGAGGCCGTGGAGAACTAGAAAGGCCGAAAAATCCCAAAGGAAATTCATGATTTTTTGGTCTTGATCATGTGTGTGGTTGACATTAAGTCGGCTTAAGGATTTTGGAAGTACTTGACCGGCTGTACGCCTGGCGGATTTTTGGCTTTTTGTGGGCATACGTACTTGTTTTTAAAAGCCACTTACATTTATTTAAAAGCCACCATACACTTATTTTTCGCTTTTTCTTGCTAATACATTTACATTCGACTGCGCAACCAATAACCGCTAAAATATTTTCATTCATTGATGCCATAATTGTATAACCATGAGAAACACAGAACTAGTGTTGGGCTTGGAGAATATCTCATAGTCCTTTTCTTGTAGGATTTAGTTGAGAAAAATCCTCTCTGTGTTTGGACAAAGGTACTGTAGAGGAAATCCCTGAGGCTTTTTCCTTGAAGACTTCCATGTATGGTGGCCTTAAGTTAATTTTTTAAATAAAAATATTGTGTTTAGTCCCTCAGTTTATTTATCATTATTGTAATTCGAGATCCATTATTTTAATAAATACATTAAAAAATAATAATAATAATAAAAATCTAGAGCGTAATTGAGCTTCTCTACTTCCGGTGATTGTTTTGTTTTGGTATTAAAACTGTGCTAATTTAACAATCATTTCAATAAATTCATAAGAGAAAATATCAAGTCCGTGACAAATTGTTTCTAAAGAATATTGTGCAATACTCAGATCACATCTAAATATTTATGTATATGGTGTGTTAATTGCCGGTTTATACCTAGTAAAAAGAGTATTTCCTAAAATCGGTGAAAATTAAGAAAACAATCCATCATTTAGATGCTGGTAGTAAATTGAACGCAGAATCAAAATTTATTTAATTATATGAAGATGAATCTTGTCAAGGGCTTGTGACTTCCTTTGTGATTTATAAGGTTGATTATCTAACTATGAATTCATAAAAAATCAGTTTTTTCGTCATATGTTTGAATTATTAAACGTAATGGTATACCATATCAAGATACGCTGTGACATAGTATTTAAAAGGAATGTAATTCGATTATACGCTTTTAAACAATAAATATTGATAAATCAAATAATGAATGTATTTTAGCAGCTAAAGAGCATGTTTGAAGTTGTCTCTCTCCAACTTTCATCACTTTATGGGTTTGGTCACAGGTTTCTCAAATGCCCATTCAATTTCTTTAGAAATAGTTCCGTCTACAGATCAAGTTGTAGTTCAAAGTAGTAGGTTGCCATGATATAGATATTTTCTCCAATATATAAATGAATAGCTTTAAAGGAAAGAATGTGACGATATCAACTTTCGAGTTCTTTTTAAAATTCCTGTATTACTCTTTGAAAGTGTTATAAAGGGAGAATAGCGTTATCAGAATCTTTTTTTAACAGACCCTTCAAAAGTTGACTCAGCCCTAAAAAATTACCTGTAGGACTCAGAAGATACTCAAGAATAAGCAGGTTCAAAGAATCAGTCACATCTATCATTTCCTATCCCTAGGATTTCCATCGACTATAGCAGGTCTCATTATTATTATTATTATTGTTTATTTTTATAAAGTTTTTTTATTATTATAATTTTTTATTTATTTCTTTGTCTCTAAATTTTACTTAAAATAACGCAATCTGTATATGTTTTCTTAGTATAATTAGAAGGTTAAGTGGATGAAGTAACATTTTTCGAGTTCAGATGAAACTGAAGTCAAATCATCATTATTCACTATTAAGGCTGAGGCACACACCATTTTTATACAGTTAGAGCGATCTACAAAGATCGCACATCGACGCGATAGATCGCGTTCTGAGCCTTAGGAAAATGTGTATCATCACTTAGTTCCTTGATCAACTCAGTTCTGAGCCAACTATTGAATTTATGTGAAAAAAAGGATGGAAAATTAAAAATGTGTCACTTTCAAGTTATTTTCGATGCTGCACCTCGGAAAATATGGTCAGAATAATGAAAATAAGATAATTTTTTTTCCCCAAAACTATCACATTTTAAGTTTAAAGTAGTTTACTTAATGTACCTTTATCCAATTGGGCCTGCAATTATATTGTATTGCACAATATATTTTATAGCCAATATGTCATGATCTTAATTATTTTCTCATGAACCAAAAATAATAATTGTTCTATTTATATTTATAATATATTTATGAAAAAGCAAAACAAAATACTAAGTGCCTACCGAAAGTTAGAAAACTAAATTCTGTAAGGCATGGGGTACTTCAATAAATAAATTACTGTCCATTACACATACTATAGAGTTTTCTATTTATTTTTAAATTGTATTTTTTGAAATATTTTTTTCTTAAATTACATTAGTGTACGTAAGAGGTAAACTGTCTTAGCATTTCCATAGTTTAACAAGAGATAAAAAAGAAAATTCTGATCCCACTGTGTTGCTTGTTGCGGATAGGGGTCAATCTTTATATTTGAAGTGTTGCGTATTTTACAACCCTTATATTTTAGCTTATTTTCGATGCTGCCTACCTAGGAAAATATGGCCAGAATAGTGCAAATAACATAATAAAATCCAAATCATCCAATTTTAACCATAATCTATCATGATATTAATATTGACATAAAAATCATATATACCAAATTTGAGATGTTTTACATTATATTTCAATATTATTTTGATGAATATTTTTTGTAACGGTCAAGTTAAGTATCTCTCTCGGTTTGTCGATTTTTACCGAAATCTAGCATTGTATTAATATTGATGTAATATTCTTATACACCAAATTTTAAAAGTATTTCATTATATTTTAATATACTTTTTTATGAAAATCTATTGTGATCTTCAAGTAAAGTAACGCTTCTGGCAATTATATAGTGACCAAAAAGTGAGGTGCAGAACTAAATATAACACTAATCCCAAAATTTTGACTTTCACGGTTTTTGAGTTATGCAAGATACGTACGAAGGTACGTTCAGACGTCAAGATGAAACTAGACAAAATGGATTCAGAGATGATCAAGATGATCCGTTGAAATCTGAAAATTTTCGCCATTATGATACTTCCTGTACTGCGTAAAAGGGAGTAAAAACCATAATTTTATTGAAATATCTTTAGTTTCAATAATTTTTAGTTTAATTTTATTGCACTTTATTAAGATAAATCACTTTTTAAGACAAATATTCAAACTAGTAGACGGTAACATCAGATCAAAGTTAACAAGTAAACTTCTTCTTCCACCCAATTACAGCGTGGGGGTGCTTTCAGCCATTTGTGCCATGCGTCTCTGTCCCTGGCAAAGTTCTTCATTTCTCCTACGGTCTTCCTTCTGCGTCTCCCTATTCGTTCCATGTGATTGATTTATATTTTATCACCGTAAGTGGAAAACTTGGTTGCCCTCTTGGTCTTCTTCCCACTGGTCTCCTCTCCACAATCTTTATTGAGTCTCTGTGGTGGTCCATGCGGCAGGCATGACGGGTGTGCTTTCAGCTCTTCCCTAATCCTGTCGCACCGGACAGTCCCTCCGTATTTTTCCGACAATCCTCTTTAAATACTTCATTTCAAATACTGCAGTAAAACAGCTTGGCAGCCTCTCATTCAGCATCCTGCTGATATAGCTCCATAGAGAAGTACTGGTAGGAAAACAGATTTGAATGAATGAAGCTTTACATTTAGCCCTATCTCTCTTTTTCCGATAACAGAATTAAAGGTCTGGTAATAAATAACATTTGCCTTTAAGGTTCTGCTCCAAATTTTTGAATCCACTTTACCATATCTACTGATCACCGTGCTAAGGTCCATCTCTTCACCACAAATAATCTGGACATCCTCTTAGCTTTTTTGGGAATTAATAGTCACACTCTTTCTCTTCAATTCCCCATTCCACTCTGTTACAGTCTGTTGAAGTCGCTAGGGGAACCCGGCAATAAGCACGATGTCGTCTGCAAACAGGAGAAACTGTATAACTACAGGATGCAAGTTCTATTGTGCATTCGTACTGTGCGTCTTTTGAAAATGGAGGTGATCTTATCCATATATACAATAAAGAGAAGGGAGCTAAGATAGTCGCTTTTTCCCCCTCCCTTCTCCAATCAAACAATCTTGATTCCTCGACATTTAGGCGCACAACACCCTTCGGCTTCTGGTAAGTGGATTTTATAGCCTTCACAAGTTCTATAGAGATGTACCTTGCTTTCAAGGATTCTCAAAACAATTAAACAAGGGATAATATACAATAATATATTGTTGACAATATGAGTCTCTGTGGTTCATTTACGTTGACTAAAACTGATAGGTTACATTTTTGTTATTAGCTTTTAGTTTAATTTTATTATGAGTGAGGGAGATATAAGTGAGGGAGGGAGGTTTTTTTCCTTATTCTTTGTTAAATTATTAGGTCTTGACTTTGGAGCCTCCTTATTTATACTACACAAAATCTTATGTAACCTGAAGAATTACAATAAAAATTCATCAAATATTTAACATACTTTCTCCGTAAACTTTCTTTAATTTTATATCATACAGTCATAGCATGTTAATAGAGATTTCTCTCAACATCGGTTACAATTTAGTACAAAAGAATTAGTTACCGAAACAATTAATTACCGACATAATGATATGTATTGATATTAGTTATTCTTGCGTAAGATTATTTTAAGTAAAATATTATACATAGTAGGCCGAAGGGTAAGACCGATGAATAAGGGGCAGGCAGGTATATACCGGCCATCCCTTGTGAAGGAAAGATAATTGACATGTGACAGCAGGCGTCACCACAATAGTTCCCTAGCCTTTACCCTAAAAAATACAAAATAAGTTGATTTAAAAAACTATAGTGAATTGGACAGTGTGATAAAGTCAAGATGTGGTCCGTCTTGGCAGACGGCTTTTATTGATTCTCGGGCCATGATGAAGACCATGATGAGGCACTGACCAACAACTACCAGAAAACAGCTAGACCATCGACATCAATTATTCCAGATAAGATATTTATGTTAAAACATTTTATGGCTATGTCTAGTCTGAATCACTCCATGGATAAACTCTTGTGCCAGTTTATTACCTTAATTTAGATTAATAAAGATAAATATCAGAAAGAACGTTGTTGTTTAGTAACAGAGCCCATTATCAATTTGAATATGCCTGATTAAGTATGATAGCTATAAATTTGACTAGCATTATGGTATTATTAATCCTATAGGAAGGGTATAAATAGAAATATTATGTTGGCTAATTATTAAACAATGGTAAATCGCAAATCAGACCCTTGGAAAGGTGTCGAATTAAGAGGACTTAACAAGTAATTAATATTTAATCGTAACTTCAAATAATTTTGGGATAATCATCCTCAATGCTTGCCCAATGACATCCCAATACAGATTAATATTATCAGCTAATATATAATCCAATCCAATCTAAATAACATATAGCATTATTAAATAGCATCCCCAATGTGGAGATTGATCATCCATGATGATTTCTGTCAAGATAGCTTTCCAACTGTTTTCCTCAGGTGTAAAAGTCTCTGATTTTACTTGGCTCCCATTTTTGAAAAAAGTGAGGTAGTGAGGCACATGGCCAAGTGACAAGAAATTAATGCAACTAATTGTGAATGTAATTATGCTATGACGATTTTTTTTTTTTCTGAAAATACCGAGCGATAGATAAGGTTTTCTGACAGCTATGCAAAGCCAATCTATAAAATTAAAAAAACATATGAGGGGGTGATGATTTTAATGATTACAAATTTTTGCATATGTGGTATTATTTTTAACATGAAAGATGACCTCTGATAAAACAATCTAAGACCATGCAATATCTAAATCAATGAAATTTATTTTAGCAGATGCCTAAAAAAAACACCGGGCTTTTTGATGGGACTGTGATTTTCCTATTTCCAAAGAAGGACTCATATATAATTACTGTTAATGTTATTCACAAAACATAAGAACAATGTTATTCTCAAACATTCATGGTGATATTGATCCATGACCAATGATCTCAAATGTATTAAGAAGATGATGTGTTTCACTAAAATAATGTTATATAAATAATAAAAGTGGAAACTCAAAATAGTGTGTGTTGAACTGTTTACAGATGATGTACTATCTATATTTGATTTGTCTGTATTAGTAGGCTATTGAAGAGGGATGCACCATTTATGGTCTATGCATGTAATTTGGTGGTTTCCTGTCCTGATGGCGCCAGAATTTGGAATAAAATGATTGATAAGTTATTAATCGCTATTGGAATGGCTCTATGGAATCTTAATAACCTAATTAGAATAATTTAATCCATTGCCCATCAACCTAATGATAACACAAAGCTTAACGAATTAGTTACCGATATGTTAATACAATAGTTTCATTAAACTTCGAGATAATCAGCCTTGCTAACCATTTCGGTATAACCCATTAGGTGCCCCGCGAATAGGTGGGAACCTTGCCTTTTAATCAATTTTAAAAAGTTCAGTTAAACTTTTTTGTTTTTCATATTAACCCGTTGGTCGTAACCTTTTTTTGAATGCTATATTGGTAGCCCCTAGTCCTAAGAAACTTATTGAATTGTGAACGATTTGATTGAGATTTTTAATACATACCATATTTTTGAAAAATACATAGCTTTTATTATTAAATAATAAAATGAGCACATCATAAAAGGTAAAATACATCCATTAAAATAAAATACTTTTATTTTTAATTCAGCAATTAAATGGCTGCACAAGTTTTTTGTGCATTAATTTATAGACTTACAGCACTGATTAAATATTTTTCTTGAGAATTTCAGTCAGATTGGCTTATCATGTTTGACGCTTCTTTTGATCACAGTTTGGCCAATATATTATTTTTTATCATCTGGAACACTTTCTGTATCAGATATCTGACTGGAATTATCCCTGACCACTTCTATTTCGATCATAAACTTCAGCAATCATATTTGAGCTAATTGATTTCTGGTTTCGAAATATGGACCAGTTTTTTTTAGCATGAAAATAAAATACTTGAAATAGATGTTATTTCATATTATAATTTTTGATAAATTTCATAATATAGATAATACAAAATATAAACCGTTCCTAAAGCTGACAAAATTACATTATTCAATTACTCAATGAATATAAAGAAAATAAACAATACTTTTTTTTACTTTTATAATATAATGCTGATAAAAATTCAGGTTTGAAAAAGTAGACAATAGCTATTCTGTATAGGGACCATATGTTTCACTCTATCCTCGGTATTTTATCGATACAGCATTAGTAGTGGGCATATTCCGTATTCAGATCAGAATCTAGAACTGCACTGGTGTGGCGCATTGCTTAGGCACAGGTGTTGAAGATTTGGTTACTCTGTAGCAGAAGGGGTGTTAGGTTCTACTGCATGCAGTCTATAATCTGACTTCACATTACAAAAAATAAAATAAATAAATACCAATTTTATGGAATTTCTATTTCCCAATGCTAAAAACAGTAAACGAAATCTAAATATTTTTGATTAGAGAAATAATTTGAATCTATAATGCTTGATTTAACATGCATGATACATGGCTGTGTTGAAGCAACAGTTTACTTAATAAGTAATTAGCTTACCCAACAGGAAAATAGCTATTCGGTTAAACAGTTAATTTCTCAGCTTTACCATTTTATCTGTACAATATTGCGTTGGGGGTGCGTCATTATTACGAATTCGTAAAATAAAAATAAAAAAAATTATCACACTACCGGAAGATTTAAAAAAAATCCTGTCTATGCAAGAAAAGGCTGAAATAAAAGAAGTCTCTTGGTCTAGTTAACTCAATTCCGAAACAAATGTGTGGCCATAAATCAAGAATAGCAATCTATATTGCCAATCTTCACAGTACGTTACACTGCGGCCAAATGGGACGTACAAAAATATATACACCCAAAGACTCTATATCTGTAGCTCCTTGGAACAATTTATGACATCGGTTTATTTTTACCTGAGTTTATTCCATTCTTCCTTGGATGGAAGCCAGGACTATCCCGATGGATCGGAAAAAATGTTAAGCCAACAGGAGCCATCGTGCCAGGAAGAAGCTCCAGTCTGCTAGGGCCTGTTTATTATCCACAAGCCATACTTCCGGGATGAGTATAGACATTACAGATATAGTTGGTATATAGTCGAGATGGAAACTTTGAATTTAAATTAAATGGTTTGCGATAGCGACCAAGTGTACTTAAGTATTTTCTATTTGTTTTGTAATTAACGGTTTTTAACCGATCACAGCTAAGCCACAAGGAAGGTAATATATTTAGCGTTAACGTTAGTAGTTTTTTGTTTTTTTGAGCGAACGGCTCTACGGATTTTCAGATTTCATGGCTCAAATTACTCGGGAATGCGGAATGCGGAACAGACCATGGTCTCTGACCTTCTTCTATCTACCTTTTCGAGCACCAAGACCTATAAAAGCCTTCTCTGTGTCACTGGTTCAAATTTATCAATTTTACATATTTCCATTTTCTTAATGGATTAATTGCTATATAGAGGTTAGGATTCATAATTTAATCTGTAAGGATGGCCATTATATATGTATGTTCTATAAATTACTCTAAAATATTCTAATAAACCTTAAAGTAAACATTTCAAACTGGCACAACTATTTTCTGGAAACGGTCGAAGTAGCCACTATTCTAAATATAAATAGATTTTATATTCCTTCCGTTTTAAACTTAAATTTATCGAGATATATTACCATCTGCAACATTCTTAGACCATTGGTAATGCCTAATAATAAGTTTGGACATTTATACCTTATTTACAAAGGAAAACAAATAAATAAAATAAAATATATAAAAATTATTAAATATTGTCGTGTGTTTATTAAAGAAGTAAAATTATTGTAAAGTACATGGCTGAATCACATATATCGGTCTATTTTTTCATCCACGCTAACTATTAAAATAAAATAATTTACGAGAATGGCCTAGTCTCCCTGTATATAAATATTTTTGTTCAATTGTCACTTTCAATAAACATTTTATTTTTTTAATGCATTCACTAGGTTTAATTTTTTTCCCATTGCACAGACATAAGCACTGGTGTCAGATTATTTTTTCCAAGTGAATGTATTATGTAAACATTAAATTTATATATCTTTACAATCTAAAGTATGCTGAGATATGGATTGGCAATTGATATTATCTATTTATTCTGAGAAGTTCAGAATGACCAATATTCGGTATCCACTCTCCAGACTTTTGAAAGACTCAAAGGAGGTATACTTTATTTTATATGGATAAGGAGATAGATCGATATGAATCTGCACTAAACAATTTTATCAGTAAATTTGAGATGATTTACAAGACATAGTTTCTTAGAATTCGTGAATTTTCACCTATATTAATTTTTTTTCTCGAAAAATTGGTTTTATTAAATTTATGACAAATACGAGTGTATGCGTCATGGAAATTTCTGAGTGCATTGTTTCGTAACAGGATTTTGCAACTACGACGAAAGCTGTGGGTAAGCAGTTTACCCAACAAAGCTTCCAAGCGGTCAAGCACGCACGTTCTTCAGAGATAGGAAGAACCTAATGGGAAATATTGAACAAGGAAGGGCTCTCTTTAGAACATCAGTTTTAATTATGATTTTCGCGAAAAATTTCCGTTTACACACTTTGAATTTTAATCTCAGTTTATACATTCCATTTATTATAAGATTTGAATATTTCAGTTGGATACATTTTTCCATTGCCTCATTCTGCAGTACACTCCGTTTGTCCGCTAGAAGACTCTGGATTTAGTCAGTTGCTAATGATAACAGAATTTCGTATCGTATTAATTTGCACTAGTAATATTTATTTTGTTTACATGTTTAAGTAAACAATTATCAGATATCCTTATTAACAGTTATTACGTGATGGAAAAGAGGCTTCGATGGAGGTGGTACATGAATTTCAAACATTTTATGGAGGATGTCTATATATACATCCATGAATGAAGAAGGATTACATGTGAGACCTAGGAGCCAATTGTTTAGACTGACAACGTATTTTAAGAGAGAATTATCTGTTTGCTATCTGTGCAAAGTAGAAAAATTTATGACACCCACCGAGTAGGATTTTGAGACAAGGGTTCAATTTTAAAGTAACCTTGGTTTTAATCTAATCTTGAGAACCAAAGGTAGACCTAGGCCAGAATTAAGCATGTTTCCTGATCCAGCATACGGAAGCAATAGAAATGTATCATTTGGCTTGTTAATCAAAATTAAATGAAATTAAAAATTACTCATATTCCAAGAAGTCACCTAAGAATAATATCGTTGTACCTTGTAATTAAGGAGGTGAGGGAAGAAATGTTGTTTGAAGGGCACTTTAGTTAGGTTTGTGAATGGAAAAGGGTCTTTTTGTGATTGTAAAAAGAGGATAGAAGAAATAATGATGGATTTGTTGGAAGCTTTTTTATAAGAAATAGAATACCAGTGGCTGAGATAGGGTCTTTTATTCTAAGAGTGGACAGAAGGACGCAAGGCGAGCAAATAAAGAATGCAGAGAGGCTTTATCGTTCTAAGGAAAAAGAAAGACACCGAGGTATTATTGACGTCGACAAGTCGGACAAAGATACCATAAAGTATGGAATCACGGTATATAATCACGAAATTAATGCAACTATTTTAGGATAGCGATGGATTTGGGAAATCTGGTTCTTTCCTTTTAGTTTCAAATTATGTTAGAAAATGCAATATTTATTAAACAAAAAATTTCCAGTCGACGTTTTTAGTTTACCCAGCTTCCGTGCAAAATATGAAGCAACAGTTATTTTCGAAGGATTCAATAAATGTACCTGTATTTTATCTGTGCCAATCAAGAAAAATATGATTAGTAAAAATCATTAATATTTTTACGCCAAAATTCCAAAGTATATATTGTTTCTGAAGACCTGCAATTTAATTTACTTTTGTAATGATTTCTTACATTATTTTTGTTACCAATAAGTAATCTGAAACTGCGATTATTTGATGTTTTTACAATTAAACATATCTTGATATCATAAACTAATTTTTTATACAACTATAATCACAAAGTGTTTCATTACCAAGATAGATAAGAACTTGACATTCCAAATTCACGAGTTGTCACATTTTCCTAAACCCATATTAGCATAATGCGATATTAATGCTCTCTAGCAAAATAATTTCTTGAAGAAAAAAACATACTAAAAATGAAGGAAAAAATGTATCCTTCATTTTTAGGTTAGAAATTATAAAATAAAATCTTCCATAATGTAGGGAATGTTTAATAGAAGTCTGAGTAGGCGAGAGGCCGTGTGTTATGGGGACAATGCCAGTGGCCTGAATACCCGCGTCTTTTGAAGTCCGGTAGCTTTTTCGAAAGTGAGATTTAGAGGTAGGCACGTAAACGCAACAGATAAATTTACTTAATACATAAACGTACAAAACTGAATGCCGCAAACACTTCGTCCCAAATTACGATTAATGATGAAATCAAAAATAGTGTAAAAGCATTCAACTGTAATAATTATTTCCGAATCAAAAATTAAAATTAAATCGTCTGATAAGAATATATGTCCGTTCTCAGTAATATGTAATAATTTATAATGTACAGAACAAAGAATTTCACAGAATACTTATAGAGTGATATTAACATATTATGTACTACAATAAAAAAGATAGGTACCTACGGTAAAAATATAAGGTGTAGTAGTGATCTAAATAATATAAAGATTTATGAATTTTTATTATATGCTTGCAAATTAATTTTTTTTAGGAGATGTACAAAATCTCTGTTCATTTACAAACTAAGGACCGGTTCTGGGTTAGTAGTTACGCTTAGTTCTACAGTAAGATTATCCTTATTTAACCGTCAGTCAAGGAATAAACTGGTCTCGATTCGAATGTTGGTTCACCGTCATGAACACCTCCAGGTTCCAGCACTTTGGATATTACTACTTTAAGTATCTGATGAGGACTTGCAAGTCCCTAAATCTTGGTAAGTTTAATCCGCGAATGTTAAATATAAGCGGAAGAAAGTCCTATCCAAGCCACATAAACCGCTTTGATAAGTTAAATTTTAACTAACGCAATTTGCACGATTCACGCATCTTGAATCTTCATTGTTTTTACCATAACGTAAGTTCTTGATAATCTCAAAACCATTGGAAATGTTCAAAAACTTGAATACCATTCATTTTTTTTAAAAATCTCACACATTTGCTTTCTAAATAATTTTTTTACCTATGTATCTCAATGTGGACAGTAACATACTTGAGAATTTTTAATTTTAAAATTAAAAATTTACTTTAAATGTAAATATTTTGGAGATTTATTTTTTAATAATAATCGGTATTTCACCAATAATGTATACGCAAATTGGAGCAAACTCCATAATGATTAGAAGCGTGTAAAAACAACCTCAAAGCCAAATGACGGAAATTTGATAAGCCTCTTAGAATGGCTCATATAAATTCCAGAAGGTAAAGGAAATAAAAAATAAAATTAATTCTTGGACTTGAAATTCCATAAGAATAATACAGAAAACCAATTGGGTGAACTTTTTTTTCTGCCAGGATACAATAATTTATAAAAGGATATAATCAATTTGCAATATTAGTAATTAAGAGTGTATAACATAAACAGCGAAAAGAAAGTAACACATTTTAAAGGATTTTCATGATCTAGTAATTAATTAGGGATTGATAAATTATTTGCCACTTCTATAATTTTGTTTTATTGAAAACTATTTTCGAATGATATACATTCATCTTCTGTTTTAACACACAAATAATTCAAAAATAAGCAATTAAAAATATAGTTTGGTATTATTATACATATTAAATTAGATGTAATATTTAGATTGAATAATTAGAAACTAGTTTTCAATAAAGCAATATTATAAAAGTGGCAAATAATTTATCAATCCCTAATTAGATTGATCATTCTATACCATCATGTGTATGTCAACTAATGTAGTATTTAGTTCTCTTTCGTTTTTTTTGTACTCCTGTGATGGCATTACTACTGACAGCAGAATTTGCGCTATTGAGAGAGGCACCGACCTTGCTTATGACAATTGCTGGGAATGACTGAAAATGAGAGAAGACATTGAAGCCAACTATACAGATTATAGTTGTAGTAATAGTTCCCCCAAGCCATTAGCATTCAGTGTAGGGTTGGCGATAGTTCGACAGCTCTAACTATCCATAGTTTCGATAATATCGACTGGCAGCTACCAATACTATCGAGTGAAGAAGGTGAGGAATCTGGATTCCCAGGTATACACTTTTCTGATGAAACTATGAAACATTTCCTAATTAAACAAATTGCTTTTTAGGTATTAATGTTCAAGTTTCATATAAGGAATAATTTTAAAGGAAAATTATTTTTTCAATTAATTAATTTATTTCTATTGAGTAAAACAAATACTCAAGCAACCACTGATTGACATTAAAAAAAATTGTATTCTCAGCTTTACTTGGGTTCAAACCAGCACTAAGAAATACACACTCGTACTTATTAGCGATTTAGGAAGCAAGTTGAGAATGTGAATAATATGGAAGTAGTAAAAGAAATATCAGCTAAGAAAGAGAAAGGAGATTTGTGGAAAAACAATTTTTAAACTTTACAGGAAAATATTATCAATGAATTCAATTATTGGTTAATTAATAAGTTCCAACTACCAAATTAATTTCTCAGAATTACGGTAGTTTTAATAAGCCAAAACTTTAATAGGTTTTCAAGTTTATTCCTTTCTTTAATTAAATATTTTATTTTATTTTCGTTTTGTGTAAGTTTTTTACAAGTCTAAAATATTAGACTTTTGGGAAATGTCATGGATAATCCATCGACCATCGATAGGTTCTTCGATAGGTACGATAGTGTTATCGAACTATCGCCAATCCCAATTCAATGTTCCTGGCCGAGCGATTCTCATATCCGAACTATGATTATTAATCTTATTATCATTAATATTTTATAGTGAGGAAATAAAAACGCCCAAGATGATGACTTAAAAACGCCTTGGCCAATCTTTTTATTTATTTCCAGAGAAGAACCTTATAAAAATATAATACTGATAGTATCATCCGCTGGGCTTCGGAAAATTAGTTGAGCATGAATCCAGCGAAAACTAAGGCGATTTTAATTGGTTCCAAAACCTCTCTCAATGTCCTTCTCTACTATCGATTACTATAACTCAACAGCATTCCTATTCACTTAAAAAACTCTATAAAAAATCTTGGAGTTACCTTTGACTCAAATCTAGCATGGAGTAACCATATTTCGCAAATAACTAGAAAATATTTATTAATCCTCAAAGAGCTCCGAAGTTTCCGTGATTCTTTTCCTCGAAATATCCGTCGTCTTCTAGTATCCTCCTTCATTCTCCAGCACTTTGACTACTGTTTGGTGAGCACGAGATGAGACTATAACGATTAATGAATTGTTTCATAAGATTCATTTTCGGTCTTCCCTGACGCTGACACATCTCTCACTGGTATTCCGAGCAAGGGTGGCTTTATCCAAATTTCCGACGAAAATACCTTCTCGGTACCTTTTTATTCCAATAAAACTCCTTGAGAGCCAGAAAATCTTTCTATATTATTTATCTCCTCCCTCTAGATTCTTCCATTCATCTCCTAAATATAAGATCTTAACCTATTGATTTGTATATCCCGACCCAATAGAACTGCTTCCTTTGAAAAATCCTTTATCAACCTTGCTATCCTGTTTTGGATTCTTACTCCTCTCCATTCCTCAAGCTTCCTGCCTAACCTCATTTTAACATTTATTTCTCCATCTTCTGAACGATCTATCTTCCGCGTGCGTATTAAGAATAAATACGTACACAAGTATATTTATTGTTATTTTTATAAATAATTTTTATTTGATTTATAATTAGTAACATAATTGTGAAGCCAACCAAATACTGACTAAATTGTACATTTATGTTATTCTTAGGGGACTGAATGCCCCAGAATTAAGATTATTTTTTCATTCATTCATTCAATCAAATCGAATCTATCTCTAAATTATCATTATCACAATTATTATTACACTTATTTTTGTATCATGTGAACATTATTTTCTGAATAAATTATGCATTAATGTAAACTAACCACCATGTCTCAAAGGAAGTATTATTGTTCAGATAACATTCCTATATTTGTTTTGATAAATGAATGAAAAATGAACTTTATTGTGGCATAACTAGTTCCCTTAGAATAACAAAAAATGTAAAGTACCCGTAGCATTTGTCTGGCTTGTAATATGTCTTTAAATAATTTATTAACAGAATTATAAAATAAAATACAAGAATATGAATTATTGCTAAATATTCATAACACAATTGCTCACATGGTATACCAATTTTGCCTAATATACAATCAAATAACAAAAAATAAAATAAACATAGCGATAAATTTAATTCTTACATAAATATGAAAAATTGATACCTAAGGAGGTAGAGAAATAATTAATGTTAACGACAAGGTTTTACGAATAGAGATGTGTAAGGTGTTCGAGAACAAGGAAGTACGAATGATAAAGGATATTTGGAGGAAGAAGATCTATGAGAAGAAATATATAAGTTTCTGGGCTGGGATTTCGTGTTTGAAGTGTGTAGCGAGAAACATAGGGCAAACATATCAAGAATTTAGGGAGGCATTTTGGTTCTGAAGGATTGGAAAAGATAGACACCAATGAGGTATTGCTGTCAGAAAAGAGGGTAAAGCCACTTTAACTCGAAATTCCAACTGGTGAATTGGTAAACCTAATTTTTCAGTCGGCTGAAAAAGTCTCTCAAGTATGTAGCTTTCACGCAGTATAGTTTTCAGTTTAGTTTTAAGATGAGTCAACACTTTTCCTAATTATACATTGTAGATAACCTACTGAATATAAATTTACCTTAATCAAACAAGGATGTTAGACAAATGAAGTGAAGAACTTACATCAGACCCTCAAGGAGGCATGATTAATTTGAAACACAAAACCCTGATCACGTGGCTTCCTCATTACGTTATACTAACTCCGGAGGAATAATGAGCAGCTTTTTGTAGATAAACTTGAAGAACTAAGTAGTTATAACCTAAATTTTTTTTAATTCTTTTAGTTACCTTAATTTTTCATGTGATAAAGAGTTTTGAATACCAGAAACTAAACAAAATAAGTTTTACTAGGTCTTTAAATCTAGAATGGAACACCATAAAATTGAAATCAACATATAAAAAAAAAAAAATGCTAAGAAGTACTTAAGTTTGACAAGGAACCATTCGAGAACTCTCAAGAAGATATTTGTTGAAAATTATAAAAGAAAAAACTTATCATAATGCGGATCATCCGTCATCGCTTTCTCCAGACTGATACATTTAAGCCATGCAATACTGATGCATGTTGATATTGCTCTTGTAACATGTTGTAATTTTCTGTAGCAGAGACATGAGGTTCTTTGGGACCTATAGTTAGCTTGAAAGGTAGTCGGTCGTAGTTAAGCCAAGGGCCACTAAGTTAAGCAAAATTCTTAATGGTAGGGTTACATGTATAATTAGATAGGAGGTCGGTTTAAAAAACCTTGAGGTTGCTAGGAATTATATATGTCGGTCCACCAAATAACATCACGCCCGACTCCAACCAAATCAGTTAATAAGCTTTACCACTTCATTAATTATTGAAGGAGAATCCATTTCCAATACTGTGGGTATTGGGTACCTCTGTTTAGTGGGTATTCTATTTTTTTTTCTTACGATAACAGTAGGTACTAACTCAATTTCTGAGTATTGCTAATTATTTCGAAACTGAAAAAAATCGTTTATGTTTCCATGAATTGTAAAAATTCCTTCCGAATTGATTTTAATTAATAATATAATAAGTAAAATGTGCGAAATTAATAATTATTATAACTAAAATTATCTAGTTCGTTACAGTATGAACTCGCTGTAAGGCTATCCATCATTGATCGATTTATTATCGAATTATGATGATTGGTAAAATACGTATAGCCGTTATTCACAAAACCGAAATATTAAATTCTGCCGTTTTTGGAGGTTGTAGAAACATTTCCAAAAGTGATTGGTGTAGTAAAAAACACATAGTCGCTTAAATTAATGCAGGTCAGAAAATGTTTAAGAATTAAACATGTTCATAATTGTTTTCACATCTCAAAAAAACTCGAATAAAACATAATAAAGAATTTAAAAATAGATTTTTTTAGCCCAAAAATATCTCCTACCATTTGATCACAATTACTTCCAACAGTCATGAAAATTCGTCAAACCACCAATGAAGCTCAACTGATTAACTTCAATTTTTATAGTACCAAAAGTTGGTAAAAATATACGAAACAGCACAAATCAAAGTCAGCTAAGTCAATCTGAATTTTAGATAAAAGAAAATGTATTTATGATTACTTAAATATTTTCACTTGACTTTTTATCGCTTTCAATTCTAGCCAATGTATATTTCATTGTTATCACCAAAATGAGGTAAAATCCGTCTTTTCTAAGATACCAAAATATCCGAATTTGGTCATGTATGCACGGGTAAAAAAGCTTTGATATTGCTCCACGAAAATGTGCAAACAAATTCACTCTAAAAAAATCCAATATATAAATGTATACTCCAATGTATAAATCTGTAATAAAAACAAAAAATTGAATTTTTCTTCTCAGACCGAAGAAAGTGAATTTGTTAGCACATTTTTTTTAGATATGTGCAATGAATTGTAGAGAAAATTTTGGTCGAAAAAAATACATTTTTAATTACTTAGAGAACTAGTATTAAGGTATTAGAGGTATTCCGAGATGCTGAAGATAAATCCGAACTTGGTTTATACTTACAAATGTTTTATCTACTTAAATAGAAGTTAATACATGTGTTTTGGACTTTCGTATCTTATACATTTTTAACGAAAGCATACTTTGATAATGTAATATATGGAGTGAAAGAAAGTTTAATTGAAAGTGAAAAGAATATTTACAGACGAATTATAAAGAAAAATGAAATAATTAATATAAATAAAACAAAAGATGCCCTCAATGGAAGAAAAAAATATTATAAAGTATTATAATATATATATATATATATAATATATATATATATATATATATATATATATATATATATATATATATATATATATATATATATATATATATATATAAAGTATTATAAACAGAAAATTGACTCTTAAAAAATATAAGATGTTATGAAAATATAAGAAAGTAAAAAAATTTAAATTAAATAAAAACAGAATTTCCCTTAACATCAAACCAGTTCCAAAATAAGAAATAATAAAATCCAAAGAATTAAAAGTTAGTAAAAAGATGAAAAAACTAAAGAACTAGTTATGAGTAATAGTGTGTAGAATTAGTGGCTAATTTTAGCAATTAATAAAATTGATTTTTTTTTCCCCAATCCTAAAATGGTGTAGGAACATTTGCAATACACGCCAAATAAATCATTTAGTAATGAAAATTCTCCTTTCATTACTTCAGCTGCATACTACAGACCTCAATAATATTTCTTGTATAAAAGATGAAATACAAAACAAAAGTTGAATAACACTCACTTTATTTAAATGAATATACCTAAATAATTTGTTTTTAAATCTAAATGAAAATTATTTAAAGAAATAAAATTAAAAAGTAAAGATATATATTGTGGGTGTTGCCTGATTTTCGTTGTCAAAAACTTGGAGGAGAAAAACATCGATGGATATAAAACATCGACTATTTTAATAAAACAACATTGATACTTCAATTGCATCAATGTCTGCTGATATCGCTAATTATTAGCACTGTACTCCAACAGCCTGATTTATATAAAAGCACACTAATTTCATTGCCAAAAGAAAATTTGCCAAGCCTGGATTTGAACCATGTTTATTCAGAACTGCGTCTTTAGTTTTAGTTTTTTATTTTATTTAATGAAGTAATAACCTGAGATTATGACCGCCTATTATAGGGTGTGTCAAAATCACACAGGTTTGGAAAAGTCTAGGTCTATTTTAGAAAAAATGTATGACACAGCATAATAATTCATATAATATAATATATAATTGTATTATATATTAACATGCTATGATAAATTAATGTTCTGAATGTATTGCAATTCTTAACACAATGTATTGATAAAATCGATATTTGACTTTTGAAGTTATTAAACCTTGATGCATGTTTTTGTTTTTTTTAATTATATGTATATTTTTTTATGCCATCTCTAATAACAATTTTCTCCCTATTGTTTCTCCCTTCTTCTAGTTCCATTCTGGTATTTTTTGAGAAATTATAATGTTTATAATCTCTCTCTCTCTCTCTCTCTCTCTCTCTCTCTCTCTCTCTCTCTCTCTCTCTCTCTCTCTCTCTCTCTCTCTCACTCTCTCTCTCTCTCTCTCTCTATATATATATATATATATATATATATATATATATATATATATATATATATATATATATATATATATATATATAAGTTAAGGCCCGGAGTGCAGCAGTATTAGCCTTAATACCATATACGGCTGTAAACAACAGCCAGAATGTATATAAGGAGAATTAAAACCTCAATAAAGGCAGTCTTATTTCGGATATAGTGCGTGTCCTTTCTTAAACCTTTTCCTTTTTTTTTGACGTTTGGAGTTGCCGACGCTTAACTGGTGCCGAAACCCGGGACGAAGCGTTCGTATAAGATTTTTTTTTTTATTTCTTTTAAAAGACGTCACGGAAAAGGAATTAAGTAATGACGAGCGAAGGAGTGCTGAAACCGGCGGTCCTGAACGTGCAGAACATTCCGCCATTACCCCAAGACACGCTAGCAGCAGCGCATGCAAATGCGCTAGAATGGATGAAAATTAGAGTGGCTACGTCACGGGACCTGAGAAATGCCGTATCAGACCTGGAGCGCTTCTCGGGGGACATAGGTGAGCTAAATCACTTTATAAAAGGAGGTGATCGCCTAATAGCACGGATCGAGGCCAAACTAAATGAAGATCTGGTTAACCCTGGAGACGCGGAAGCTCTGAAAGCAGCCCTGGTGTGTAGAGTCAAACGCAGCATCTTAAACCAGATACAGGCGGATGAGGAGACGCCGTGGCCTGTGGTGAAGGAGAGGTTGAAGAAAGCGTATGGCGGGGGCAGATGGACGCCAGAAGAAGATATCTTCCAGCTATTCAGGAAGGTAAAAACGCCCCAGCAGACGAAAGGACAATATGCCGGAGCTCTGTTGGCTAAATTCAACCAAATCACAGAGAAGATGAGAGAGACTGTGAGCGTGGCCGAGACAGCAGGAAGGATGGCATTTGTGTCTACCATCCTAAAGGTACAATTGGCCAAGGAAACAGGGACTAAAGGTGGCCTTCCAGGGGAGCGCTCATTCATGGAATGCGCGCAAGAAATGGTGGATAGCAGCGCAAGAGAGGAGGAGACCCGGATGGAAGTAGAAGAGGTCGGATGGAGCAGGGTAACCTACGGACGACCTGGGAACATGCCGTCGACCTGGAAAAAAAAGGGTCAGGTCTACGGGAACCAGGAGAGGGTTGCGGTGACCGGGAAAAGGACAGGTCAAGGCAGGCCCCAGAATAGGACGAGAGGAGGAGATAGCAGAAAATGTCACGGATGTGGAAAGAACGGACACTTGGTAGCGCAGTGCCCACGCACCAGGTGCTTCGAATGCGGGACGGAAGGACACATCGCAAGACATTGTCCGTACCTCTACCAGAGAAAGGACCCACCGAGAGCGGAACCCATGGAAGTAAACGCTCAGAGAGTAAAGAGGAGAGATGACTCACCAAGAAGGAACGGAACATCGCGAGAACCTTCGGAGGTATCGTGCTCGTCCGAGTCAGAGGAAGAATGTGGCGAACTAGAAGGCCGAAGAATCAGAGGAAACAGAGGGGGCTGGAAGAGCGGAGGAAGCAGACGTTGGAGAGCAGAAGAGGCGATCTGAGGAGAGTGCCAGCAGAGAGGTGACCGTACTTTGGTAAGCCATAACATCGCGAAAGAGGCTTGCTGGTTGCCTATCATAAGAGCAGTCGGAGGAGTGAGGTGCCTGGTGGACACAGGAAGCTCCAACACCATCATGACCCGGAGAGCGCTGGAGGAGCTGCGTGGCGGAGAGGGGGCACCCCAGATTCAGGTATGTAACTGTAAACTAATCACTCTGGGTGGCCCATGTAGAGTAGAGGGAGAAGCGGAGATAGGATTGAATAGGTGGGGAACCAAGAGCGGCACATTAGTGGTGCATATAGTAGGGAGCATGCCTCGGGAATACCAGGGGATTATCGGATGTGATCTGTTGGCAAAAGTAGGCGCGCGCGTAAGGATCCGCAAGGGAAAATGACATGTAAGGATAGGGACGAGAAGGTACAAGTGCCAGAAGCTTATAGAAGACGGCTGGGCGCGGATAGGGGCAATTAGCCACGCGGAGGACTGGAGGCAGGCGATCAGGAGGGAATACGGGGACATCTTCTTCAGGGAGGGAGATACACTCGGGGTAACGGGAAAAACGATACACGAGATTCCGCTGAAAAAGGAGATGGTGACCTATATAAAAGAGAGACGTTACCCGCAAGCGCTACGGCAACATATCCGGGAAGAATTAGCCAGTCTAAAGAGCCAAGGAATAATTGTGGACAGTACGTCACCGTATAATAGCCCCCTTTGGGCAGTGAAGAAAAAGAGTGCACCGGGAGTAGAGGGGGAAAAATACAGGGTGGTGATAGACTACCGCAAATTAAATGAAAACACGGTGGACGAAAAATACCCGATCCCCAGGTTTGAGGACATTTTGGATAGACTGAGTGGGGCGACGGTATTTAGTACTCTGGATTTAAAAGCGGGATACCACCAAATCCGGATGCACCCCAGAGACCAACATAAAACGGCATTCACTTTTGAGAGAGGGCACTACGAGTTCACGCGGATGCCGTTCGGGTTGAAGAACGCCCCAATAACTTTCCAACGCCTTATGGACGAATTTCTAAGGGGAATTGATGAAACAATATGTCAGGTGTACATGGACGATCTATTAGTGTTCAGTAAAACCGAAGCCGAGCACGTGAAGCACCTGCGTAGTGTGTTCGAACGGGTCCGACAGTTCGGTCTAAAATTATCGAGCGAAAAATCACTCCTAGGGCAGGTCCAAATCAAATTTTTAGGTCATACAATCACGAAAGAGGGAGTCAAACCTGACAACGATAAAGTAGAGGCCATTCGGAAGATGGCGGTTCCGCGAGACGTGAAGGGAATTCGTAGGTTACTGGGAACCCTTAATTATTACAGACGGTTCGTGCCAGAAATGGCGGAGTACCTTGTCCCCCTCAATAGAGTACTAAAAAAGGGAGCAAAGATCGTAGTGACGCCGCTCATGGAGTGTAACATTCGCAAATGTATGCAGCGGTTACAAGAGGAACCGGTATTGGCTTATCCGGACTTCAACAAAACCTTTAATGTCACCACGGATGCAAGCGAATATGCGTTAGGGGCGGTGTTATCCCAGGAAGCAGACGGCGGCGAACGCCCGGTAGCATACGCCAGCAGACGCCTTACGGACGCAGAGACGAGATACAGCGCTCTGGAGCGGGAGTTGCTAGGCATTGTGTGGGCCGTGGACCACTTTAGACCTTACGTGTTCGGGCGGCGATTCCGCGTACACACAGACCACAGACCTCTGCAATGGGTGGGGACGCTGAAGGAATCCTCAGCGAGGGTTACAAGATGGAAAGAGCTCCTGGCCCAGTACAATATGGAAATAGTGTATAAGCCAGGGAAGGAAAATGTAGTCGCTGACTGGCTGTCGAGAGCCATCACGATAAATGCCATAGAGGAGGAGGGTGCAGGACCATCGAGAGACGTGCGTCAATTTCTGACAGAATGGACACCCGAAAGAGAAGGAGAACAAGGCTCGAGAGAACCGGACGAAGCAGAAGAGTCCCCAGGGGAGACAAGTTCGACCGAAGAAAGATCGGCGGAGATGGAAGAAATAGAGGAAATAATAAACGACAAGCGGCGACAAATAATTTGGAAAACCAGGACTTCGGGCCTCATGAAGGTGGAATACTCCCGATACGGACGCAGCAGGATTAACTCCATATGGTCGCAACCAGGAGCGAGAGAGGACCAAATTTGCAGAGCGCTGAAGGACGCGTCGAAACCAGGGGAGACATACCATCTCTACGTTGGAAACGCCACGATTTGGGAGAAGATCAAAAAATTATGGCGATCCGAGCAAATCGGTATGGACCGAACCTTCATCCGTTGTAAGCTACTGGTAGAGACCGTGAGAGACGAGGAACGACAGAAGGAGCTGACGCTTGCGTACCATCAAGGAAACTCTAATCACCGCGGGGTGACCGAAACTTTGCACGCAATGCGGCGAAAGTATTTCTGGTGGGGGATGAAGAAATCCATCACAGAGACCGTCGGGGCATGTTCCATATGTCTCACCACCAAATACGATAGACATCCCCCAAAAGGTAGACAGGAGGAGACGCCAACTGCAGATGCGCCGTTAGGGGACCTTCAAATAGACACGTTCACCTGGAGAGGGTACAAGTGGGTCACAATCGTCGATCTCTTCAGTAAAGTAGCGATGGCGCACGAAATCCATGAACGATCGGCCGAAGCGGTACTGAGAGCTCTCCAGACGTGGTTTCAATTTTACGGGGTGCCAGAGCGAATATCGTCCGACGGAGGGAGGGAGTTCGATAATGCTCAGCTTAAGGGGGAAATGAAGAAAATAGATGTAGTGTGGCATCTTAATACGCCAGGACATCCTAAAAGTAGAGGGACCATTGAAAGGCTGCACAGTACTCTGAGCGACCACTTGAGGGTGTTTCAGGTAGAACAGGGGCTGGAGCCGGATGCAGCGATGAGGAAGGCGATAGCGGCGTACAACCACTCCATCCACACGGTAACGGGGTTCTCGCCGTTCGAGATAATTTTCGGTTTAAGGGAACGGCGCAGGAATTACGGGGATACAACGGGCAACGACGATATCGCGGGAGACCTATTGAATAATAGAATTGAATTAGGACGACGTTGGGAAAAAGTCCGCGCGAAAATCGAGAAAGAGAAGCGCAATAGGGTAGCGAGGGAAAATCTCCGCGTAAAGGACGTGATGGGGGCAATAAGAATTGGGTCCATAGTTTACCGGAAGATAATTTCCAACAGGGGAAAGGAGCCGCTGCGATACGAGGGGCCATTTAGAGTGATTATAATTAGAGAACATAACACTGTTACCATTGAGAGTGTCAGCGAACCAAAAAAGAGGAGAACGGTTCATATCGAGCAGTTAAAACTGCCAATAGTAGAGCCAGAGCAACCTTAACGAGCTGGAGTGCCCCCGTCTCAGCGCACAGAACCATTGTACATAGGAACCTGTACAATGCCGAAGTGGGAGTTCAGAAGAACTATATTTTATTTTTGGTCTTTAGTTTTCACATGGATATTTTCCACTTTGTATAGTGTATTTTTTTTTTATTTTAATTTGTAGTTGTTGTTTTATTTATTTATTGTTTTTTTTTCCTCTCTTATCTAATATTTCTGTACATAAGTTTCAAGTTATGAGTGCAGTGATTATAGGGAACATTAGAGTGTAATCATAGTCAGAGTTTAGGGAGTAAGTTTGGAATGTAAGGTATTAACGGCTGAGTCCTGTGCACTTCGTGCCTATGCTTTTGTAAAGTTTACGAGATGTTCGTAAACTGGTAGGGGGGAGTTAAGGCCCGGAGTGCAGCAGTATTAGCCTTAATACCATATACGGCTGTAAACAACAGCCAGAATGTATATAAGGAGAATTAAAACCTCAATAAAGGCAGTCTTATTTCGGATATAGTGCGTGTCCTTTCTTAAACCTTTTCCTTTTTTTTTTGACGTTTGGAGTTGCCGACGCTTAACTTATATATATAAATGTGAATTAAATTCATACTTATTATCAGTCTCCTCCAAAACTTCTCCAATCCCTACTTCCTGCTTTCCGTTAGTCCAATCATTCAACTCCGATAGTTTTTATTTCTCTAACATCTTCCCAGGGCCTAATGGAATACCCGTTAAATTGTTAAAATCATGTCTCCCTGAAATCCTACCAGTTCTTCTTTTCATTTATAATTTCTCCCTCCAGAATTCAGTATTTCCTACCTCGGGAAAAAATCCTATTAACAAAGCCTCCAACCCTATTTCTCCTAAATACTATCACCCAATTTCCATTCTCTCTAACCTTTCCAAACCCCTAGAAAGAATAGTCCAATCACAAATATCAAATTTTCTTGAAAAGTCCAAACTTCACAATCTTCTCCAATCTGGTTTCCGTCGCAATGTCTCCACACAATCCGCTCTAGTCAAAATCACCAGTACCGCTATAGACGAAAAAAAATTAACTGTATTAATACTCTTTGACTTCTCTAAAGCTTTTGATTCCCTGGACCACTTTTTGCTTTTTGCTAAATTAAAATCACTATCCTTTTCCAACAGCTCTATTCAGTGGTTTCAACATTTCCTTTCCGATCGGACTCATGCAGTCATCATATATATATATATATATATATATATATATATAATAGAATAGAAAAAGAATTTTATTCTGGGAATAGGTCCCTTAAGAATAACACAATTGAACAAATAAAACAAAAAGAGTATCTGACCATAATATATTATCAATGTAGTACATCCTTCACTGCATTCTGGTTAATTTATTTTTTGCATACATTTCAATTTATACAAGGTATCATAAGTTATCTTATTTCATTTCCTTTGTTCAAAATGAAGAAAAGATTTCTAAACTCTCAAACAAATCTCATTCAGGAAATTACATGATGACACAAAAGGAATGAACAAGTAGAGAAAGGAGTAGTAAATGGAACATTGAGAAGTTTCTCTGACGAGAGTACAAAAGAAGAAGGACGAAAATGAAAAAAACTCTCAAGCCTCGATGAAATAGCCATGTTTAAGAAAAAGCATCGGATCGTGTGATTCAGAAGTATAATCTTAAAAGCAACTCTTCGTTAAAAGGTTTGAAGTGTCCCCTTCTGCTTTAGAAAGCACTTTTTCATCCCTTAGCTTGGAATATTAGATAATAATATAACTTCATTCGAACTTTGGTAAGAATAATTGGAAGAGGGCTATTCCTGCGGTAAATTTGGCTAAAGGATTCTTCACAAAATTGTGCTTTATGTTATTAACAAATTTTATTTGGATGTTGCTACTCAGTTTCGGATATAAGATAGATAAATATCAATAGTCAACGGACATATTTTTACGGTCACAACAATCACAACATTTTTTTTTCTATGCTTTCAACTTCAGAATTTTTTTCTTCATTCCTAGTGCCCCCTTAGGTATACAAAAAAAAATTGATAATTGCTCTTAACAGATAGACAAATTGTCGATTCATTTGTCTTTGAAGTTTTTGGAAAAAATATAAGTTTATTACATAAATAAATGCCTTTTTGGGAACTGATATTTTTCTTTTGAAGTGTTGTTTCTCTTTAGTTACTTGGTCAATTGTTGAGCTAATAATTGATTCTTGAAGTCTAGATATTATGTAACAGCTGTTTTACTAAAAAGAGTCTTAAAACTTTTCTGAAACGAAGATTTACAGTTGTGCTTACGATTTACAAGATCAAACAGTTGAAAGTGCTTTGACATTATTTTTTCCTGATAGTGAAATTTGTTATTTGTTCGAAATTAAAGTGATATTATAAAATTGTTAATGGGTCTTAATTTAATTTAAATTAATTATTAATTTCGTATCAAGCTTCAAAAAAACTTCTGAAAAACAATACTGAAATACTTTAAAAAGTAATTATTATTTTCGAATTTTTAAAAAGAAAGCAGGGTGGTATTATAATAAAGAAGTTTTAATTATGTCTGAAGTTAATAAGATAAATTATGAAGTTAATACAAAATGCCTTTTCTCTTCTCTAAAGGCTTAGAATTGTGTTTATAAGATTATATTTTGCAAATAATGACTCTGGTAAATTAATAAAACTGAGGAATTAAAAAAATGCGATTTTTTACATTCGTTATTTAAACAGTATGAACTACCGCGGTTCACTAGGTAATTTTCTTTAAAGCTGGCATTATAAATAAGCATTTGCTATTTAAATTATAGACAGCTAACAAACTTCTATTTTTATGTACATACACAGTTTCGATGATAATTGGAATACATTTTTTTTTAATATATTCAACCCATAATTTATTGTAATGGATTAAGTTATATCCCTATATTATAAAATCGTCGAACCATCGTGTGTGTTTAAACTTTTTTTACGTTTATTATTTATTGCTGTTAAACTGTCTTTATTTCAATATATGAGGATGAAACTCCCAGCGTTTTTCTTGGTTATGAATACAGTGGTTAACACATCCACCTGAAGTTAAATTGAGAACAATTTTGTAATTGAAGAAAACATAGAATGTAATAACGGAATAGTAGAAAGCCAGATAAGGAAATAACGACATTTATTTTTATTGCTTCACGGGCCCAGATGATCTCTAAACGTGCAAATGAAGTGGATCTTGAGAAAAAAATTGGGAACTAAAAGTATAATTTGTCTATCTATGATAGATTTGAAAGATGAATCGCTATTCAAGAAAATCGTAAAATTTCAAATAGGTTTATTTTCATAAATAGCACATGTATTTGTTTTATGGCAACGATTTTAAAATACTTTATCTTTAAAATATTTTGGAACGGTTCAATAGACTTATCCTAGAAATTCAAGGCACATTCAAAATCGTCTGAGAAACTTGGTAGAAGTCTGACTTGAATCTCATTAATAAGGAACGTCTGAATCGTTTCGCCCCCTCTCTATCACCACTTACCTCCTAAATCTTGCAAAGTCCTAAACGCTTCGGGCGTTCCTTAATATTTTATTCTCTGAGTTATTAAAAATAAAATATACTATTCTTCGTATCGGCTAGCTATCTATTATTTTTGAAACTATGAACTTATATCGAGGAATCATACTAAGTAAACTAGTTAATTACAAAGTAAAAAAAGTTAAGTTCTTGTTTTCTTTATGTGTTTGTATGAATTTATAAAATAAAATGCACATGATTATATTTACTGTTTTATTTTATTACAAAAAGTCTATACTTGAAGATTTTCCTGCTAAAATATAAATAAATACTGTATATAAGAAAAAAATCACATCACGATATAAAAAATACCACAGAGTATTTTGGGGAATTCATTGAAATGAAAATAAATAAATAAACATTAGTAAATTATCAAATATTTTAAAATATAATAGTCTTTTTTCTTTTAAAACATTGTCATGCACCATAGCTATTTATTCTTAAGTACACTCACATCTTATGTCACAATGTTCTTAAATGAACATCAACAATTTGTCTCAGTTATTTCAGACGTATGTGTCATTATTACTTGAGTAGAGAGTGGTTCTGGTCACATTGTTCATAGACGAATTTTTTAGTGAAAAATAAAACACATTTCCCATCATCCATTCCTCGAAAACATCATTTCGTTTAGAGCAGAAGATATTTTATGTACAGCAGCTACGGATCAATATGTTTTGCATTCAATCGCACGTTTCCATTGATGAATTCTCTTTCTCTTGATCTTCCAACAAAAAACATGTACTCACAAGGAAAGATGGCTATTAAAGAAAAGAAGATCAAGATCTGAAGAAGCTCATGGTCTACGTTGCTGGCTCTGAATCTCTTTACAATCACATTCCCAATTGGCCTACTGATAATACAGCAAGAGTAGAACGAGTGAGAATGGTACATTGGAACATGGCCAAGATGCATGTATTTTTTTAAATCACTTTATTAGGTTTTTTATCTTTTCGAAGTTTGTATTAATAACGTTTCTTTTTTTTTCACAAGCAATACTCTGACTTTTTAATCATTACATATATATTTGTTATATTTAAATAAAAAATGAGAAAAGGGATCTAAATATAGTCAACACCAAAAACAGCATAGGAGTAAAATTTTAAAAATTTTGGCTTAACCATCTTGATGACATTTTTATTGCTAAAAACTGGCATGAATAATTTACAGACTGATACAGAGGGACGTAGGGCCGTAGAGCAGCTCCAGCCGCAGTAGCCGTAGAGAAGAGCTGCTACCCTCACGCTGCTGAGAATCGGTCATACAAGATTGACACATCTCCACCTAATAGCGAATGAAGCTCCTCTCAGAAGTCAAAAATGTGACAACATAATTGACAATATCACACATTCTAGAGGAATATCCTTTCTACACCAGAAGGTTAAAGGAAAATGCAATACCTTTGAATATATCAGTATATCTGGAAAATAAGGAGAAAACGGCTTCTAAGATAATCAACTTTCTAGCCAAAGAAGGTCTATTAATAATCATATAATATTTTTTAATCTATTTATTATTATAATTAATTTTTCCTTTATTTTTTATATTGGAAATAGTATAATATAACATTGGAAAATAAATATGAATAAATAAAAATAAAAGGCGTTGATGACCAATAGGTTTTACGTATTGAGATCCAAATAACTAACTAATTTAAACAGACTGTTTATATCATTTTTTTTTGTAAACTACTATACAATACATAAAAAGTACAGTACTAAATAGATTTTGCATTTTTCTCAAAATTGTGAAAATGTCACATGTGCACTTCCTGAAATAACCACTTTATTTCTGTTCGTTCATCTGGGATAGGTCTTGTGGTTTCATGAAAATGTATAAGAAATTAGGTATTTATGTGATTTATCTTTTCACAATTTTGTATTGATGAGTATCTCAATTTTCGATCTTTACACGATTTTTCTTGATATATGGTAATGATAAAATATTAGTAAAATTTCCACATTCTCCCTATATGGTATAATGAATTTTCTCTAAATCACATAAAATTATACAACTTTTAAAATACAGGACGATATATATAACGAACTGTAACTATTAAGTACGATTCGCTACACGAACAACCTAATTAAGGAATTAGCAATTGCTATAATCATTGGGACAGCATCCGCATCTTGTAATGTAATGCCATTAAATCCAATTTATTTTTAAACAAAGCAATTATATTGTATATGATATTGATAAGTTAATAAAAATCCATAAATTTTTTTGTTGATTTACCCAAGTATTAGAAAATTGAGTAGGATAATTCTTAATTACTCACCACATACCTCATGAATATTTCATGATAGATTACAATGGATTATCACTATAGAAAGGCGTTCTCGCCAATCCGCATAATTAATAGATCCAAGAATGCCACGTTTGCTTAAACATTTACATGCCCCTACAATGAGTTCCATTGTTTAGTATTCTAACCGTTCCGTTGTTTTTGTTCCTCCAACAATCGTTGACTTTGTAACGAAATCATTACTAATTCGTTCCAAAAGTTTCTACCCTACGCCAGGTCATACAAAACCTGTAGAATGCTAGTTGTATTCAAAAGTATCCGGCCAAATTACATAAGTTATCTGTAAATGAATTACCTTCATTCAAATTCAAAGTTACCTTCTAAATAATGAATCGTATAAGATTCTGATGCATGGAAATTTCCTTTTTTGGAATTCTGGTTATGAAGTTTTTATGAACTATTTTTCCTGAATTTTATATTGCTGTTGTAAGTATAATATCTAGGATGCTAGAACTCCTTGAAAGAACTAAAAAACTGAAATAAACTAAATGATAAAAATTATTATTGAGAAATAATAACAGCTGCCATACTCATTGGCAATAGGAATTGGAGCTGCAAGTACAGAGTGAAGAAAATTTTTAATAAAATAAAAATAATTAAAAAAAAAATAATATACGTACATTAAAATTGAAAATAAATAAGTAACTCAAATAATAACAATATATGTATACAACAAAGATAAAAAAAAAATTTAAGTTAAGCTAAAATATATCATGAACACCATCATACTCGTATACAATATTTACATTCAGCCTAGAAATCTCCTAATCGACCTTTACCCTGCCACATGTGGATGGCAAAGCAAGACTCCATGAGATTTCAGGACTTCTCTTCCAGGCTTGTTACTGGAATTGAAAGCTAGTAGAGACTGAGTGAGGGCAATAGAGCCTCAGACGATCGGGGCTTGAGTGGAGAAGTTGCCATTGTCAGAAATGCAATAGAATATTTACAAAGGTTGCATGGCCACTGCCCTCTCAACCTACGAGTAGGGTTATAGGGATGTATGGAGCTAGATAGGGACTGTGCTAAAGGATTAAAATAATGAGGAAGATTCTGATGTAAGTTTGAGAAATGAGATGGAAAAGCTTCAAGAACATATGGGATATTGAGTTCATTATGTAAGGTCTTGTTTGTGAACTAATATGGAGCATTGATTTTTGTTCGAAGGACATTAGACTGAATAGATTGGATACCTACGTTTGATGTTGGAAAATTTAACTGTCCTCCACAATTCGAGCCCGATGGTCCTGAGTGAAATAGGTTTCAGAATGGTCGATTAGATTAATATATGTTGTCAACTGAAAGATGAGATGTTCTGTTCAGTAATCTGTATAACAATATCGTCGGTTAATCTCTTGTATTTTAATTCTCGTATGAGGGTTCCAAGTTAGCCTAAAAGGAAGCTACGATACCGAACTGTATCTGAGATAAAGAAATAATATAAATTTCTTTAAGAAGTACGGTCCAAGCAATTATAAATTTTATATTTTAAAGCAATAATAAATTTCTTTAAGATTTGTGATTACTTTCAATTTTTCTTTCATACAACTGCAAATTACTTTTTAAAAAAATAATTATTGTGCCTAAACATTTTGCTTACTCAGCCATATTTATTATTTAAACAAGGTCTATTTTCTTATTTACAAAAGAGTAAGGTTGCCTCATCTTCTTTGCAAAGATCCTATTAACAATTCTTCCTTGTGAATCAACTTGTGTTGAAATTTTAAACTCCTAAGGGGCGGCTTAGTATGCGAGGCCCCAAGGAGGCCTTGTGTTCTTCTGAAATTATAGTCTTGACCTGTGACTAGATCTACTGTGCTTTAATCTGACCTTCTTGAACATTTGTATGAAAACACGTTTCTTATGAAATTTATTTTTGAAAAAATAAAATTTAAATTAAAGATATTATTGCTAAACTTAATAAATAAATGGTAATGAATAAATAAATTCTTTGGTATTTTATGTAAAGATTTCACAGATTTTTAAAACTTTCTCGAAAACGGACATAAAGATTTTTAAGAACCTTGCTTGAAGTCTTCTTCTTAAAGCCCTTTAATATTTCATATATGTAGTACATCACCGAAGAAATGCGGGGAAAAAAGTTATGATAAAAAGAATATTTTATTTGCGCATAATTAAAAAAAAATGCATTTTATGGAAAATTATGGATTGAATCATATGAAAGGTAATTAAATTATCTAAAAAATAATAATCAAAATCGGAACAGTATTAGCAAAGATTTATTATATATAGATTATAGATTATAGATAGATTATACAGCGAATCGGACTAACCAGAAGTGCTAATTATATCATCGATTTTACATTTGTTTACAGTTTTCTCGTAAAAGGCCCTCACGATTTTAATGAAACTTTCCTGATCTCTTCCGCTTTAAATTTTTATATATTTAGAACATCGCCGAGAAAGTGCAAGGAAAACAGAAAAGAAAATTTTATTGGAGCATAAAATCAAAAATTAGGCACCTTGTGGTAAATTATATATAAGATCACGCGAAAGGTAATTAAATTTTCTAAAACACAAGAAAGGAATCATCGAAATCGAACCGCAATAAGCAAAGGTATAGCGTATCTTATAAGGACTGCAAGACCCTAGATGGAAAACCAAGCGCGTGCGAAAGGAGAGGGATGCGACCGAATCTCCTCCCACCAAGCCGTCAATCTGTTATCAAATCTACGTTCTGTAATGAAAGAATACAAAAGTAGAAATCAACTTGATGATAACTTAATGAAAAAAATAAATGTTTCCATGGAAACCGAAAGGAGCTTCCATGCAGACTAAACCGAAACTTTAAAAATATATTTTCAGCTTTACTAATCTAAAATATATAGTGTACAGAATCGTTGGACTAAAATTTTTTAAAAAACTATTTTATTGTTCTTGTGGAAGAGAAGATGTGAAGAAGTGAATGCTGGTGAGTTTAGTTCAAGCAGATTTATGTGAACTCTTTAAAATTATGTTAAACATGTAATTATTAAAAATCAGCTTCTATATTATCCATCAGTATCCATGGCTGTGTTATTACACTCCCATTTAAATTATAGTTGGTAATTTCAAATTTTGAATAATAAAGAATTAAATATCCAATTGAACTATTGATTGACAACAAAATGTATACGGTAAGGAATAACATAGTTCAATAATAATGAACTTTTACTTGAATATAATGTATATAATACATCATAAAGCTTAAAAAAACTGTTAGCTCCCTAATTACTTGTTCGTTAGCTACGAAAAAGTAATTAAATATAAAGCAACCAATTAATTTCAAATAATCAAAGAGTTTTATGTAGTTCGAAAGGTGAATGCATGGACGATTTAGCTCTACAAATAATGCTGACCCATCACCGAATTAGTTGTAAAAACATGACCAATAGAGCAATAAGAATTGGTGTGAAGAAAGGACAAGATATTTGTGGATCCAGTATCTATGATGGTATCGCTGTATATTCATGAGATATGAAAGTTAACAATTGCCATACCTTTCGCTGGATTTTAAAGAGATTTTGACGTTAGAAAACAATCAAAACATTAATTCCGTATGAAATTTTTGTAATTCCAATATGAAACACAAAAATAGAGATTCCTATTAATAGGTTTTAAAATAACTGGGGTTTATTGCAAGGAATAATTATTGACCCCAAAAATAGATAATAGTCAGCTTATGTAGAGCAGAACATTGATCGCCATTTGGAGAAGATTGAATGGAATAGACCCTAATACCAAGTAGAGACTAGGCGAATCCTGCACTCTAAGTCCTCAACTACTTTTAGAAAATTTAATATATAGCTTATGGTTTAGGTATGAGACTTGAATATCGCTCTTGCCTGTTTGGGTAACTACCAGATATTTGTGTGAACCAATTTTCCATCCATACATTTATCGTAATGTAATTAAAACATATATTGTGGCATATTTTCATCTTCAGAAAATCAGCAAACAACTAACCAAAATTAGTCGTTGTTTATATATTTTATATAAATATATATTTTACTATAAAATTATTTATATAATTTTTATAAATTATGTTGTTATATCGGTAAATATGTGAATAATTATTTGATCAGTTGACGCCCACGTGATGGTATAGAAATATCAATCACTAATTAGATTGATCTTTCTATAACATCATGCCGGCGTCAAATGATCAAATAATTATTCACATCTTTACCGATATTCAACATTAATATGTTTTTTCAGTTGAACTCAATGGTAAGAATTTTAAAATATGTATATTTATAAACATAAATCATTTTATAATTTATCAATCCCTAATTATTTGATAATCAAGTATTAAAAAAATGTAACGACAATTCGTACTCTCCTACTGCTTCTTGTCAATAAGCTACCTTACGAAAAAACAAACTTTTTACGTTAACCCAAGGTAAAGATCACGCAAGGAATTTATTGTAAAGCACTTTAGTAAAGCGCCTACAAAGTTCACATACCTGAAATTTAAAACTTTCTTCTCCTCTCTTCGACTCGAGGTAACATAGTGGCATTGAGAAAGTTTTCAATAATGGAATATGCTTTGTAGAAAAGTCTTGCACTTTGTGTTAGGTGATTCGTTTTCACATAAGCTCACTAACATCTAGCGTATCAAAGTTTCATATAGTCTGGTATTCCTATTTGATTTACGGATATCCGCTAGGAAAGTTCGAAGGGTAATTCAATATTCATGAAGATAGAAACACTTTTTCATAAACATTGGGCGGTTTATGATGCAAATAAAAAGTTTTACCACAACAGTTCCATCAAGGTGGAATCTGATTTATAATACTCACTTCACACAACTTTTCACTTCGCCTTTTAAAGAGTAAACTGAATTCCCTAATACATATTTTGAAACTATCAACTCTAATATTAAAAATGAAACAAAAGGCCGTTAACAATACGGCTGAATATTTCCAAATATTCAAAACTTTAGAAATTGAATATGTTGACTTACTAAAATCTGGGAATACTAATCACTTATATACAGTATAATGAAAAAGACTCAGGAATTGCAATGAGGAAATATTGGAGAGATGACGATGGCATTATGATGCAATATTCTCTGGTGGCGGTGAAGAGAAACTGGGAGGAAGAGGTCATATGTGCTATAGAGAAGATGAGAGTTGGCAAAGCAGCAAATAGAGATGGTATTGCTCAACAACATATAAAGTTTGGAAGACCGGATCTTCGAAAAGCTTTACTAGGTTTTTTCCAAAATATTTTTCCTGCTAAAGTTATACCCAAGGAATGGGAGTATAATATTATCACACCAATTCACAAGAAAGAAAGCTCAAGCATCAGTGAAAACTATTGGCCTATATATCTCTCCCAAGTTGAATATAAGCTTTACTTCTCTATTTTGAAAAATAAGCTCAGGACAATTTATGAAGCCGGGTTGGAAGAAGTGATTGTTCGGTGCAAGGAGAAGGTATAGGAAACGATAGAGGACTATACTTACCTTGGAATAGTGCTCAGCAGAAATGGAAAAATTGACCAAGAGCTTTCTAACACGATCAAAAAGGCAAATAATATATATCAGCTTTCCAGCCCAGTAATGTGTAAAAAGGAGATAGAAAACAGTGTCAAACTACACATATTCAATGCCATCTGCCTACCTACCCTTCTTTATGGTGAAAGCTGGGGCCCACTGTACAGGCACTGGAGAAGAGCTACAGTCGCTGAATTGAAGTACCTCCGGAGAGTGGCAGACCGAACAAGCAGAGATCAGATCAGACATAAGCGGATAAGTGGGGGCCTTGGAGTACCCGCCTAAAGGAGCACTGCCAAAAAGAGACAACTATAGTTGTTCGGTCATCTATGCCGAATGAATGAAGACCTTGCTTGATCCACGAAAGTTTTTAGAAGCTAGGCCCGTTGGATGTCACCCTCGAGGAAGATCTAGACCGTTAAGGGCCGATCATATCTCCAGAAGAGGATAGAAAAAGGAAAATAATATGAACTCCATTATAGCGCTGGATCGGGATCGTGATGCCTGGCTGACTTAGACTGGGGCATCTCCATGCTAAGAGGGAGAAAGATGAAGAAGTAAATATCAATAAATAATTAATTAAAAAAAAAAGTTTAAACATTCATGGAGTGTTTGACAGTTCAATTCCAGACTACTTATTCATATAGAATAAATATTTATTAACAAATAATTTGTATGGTACAGAAAAAGGCCAGTTCCACTTCCCTTCTTTATTTTCTTATTATTTAATTAAACAAATAAATAGGTAATTCGAAATAAGTATTTCTAATGTTGATTGAATTAGATTTTGCAAGAATCGTTGATATTTAATTTTCATTAGATAACTGTGTTGCTCAGGTAAACATCCGGCAGACCCGAAAAATAAGTATATGAATATACACTTTTAAAACTTATACTAAATATCGAACCATTACTAGCACAACTAATAACTATTCTGTTTAATCAAAACTAAAACCGATTAAGGATAAAGAAGTTTTTTTGATAATTAAAACAAATTCGTAATTCTATTAATAAAGTCGCTATAAATAAATACCATTGTCTGTTTTATAAAATATTTGACTGTAAAAACCTATACAACCAAAGTGGTGTATCAATAAATTATACAGAAAAACTACATGTAGAACTTCTTTTTTTTTGTATTCTCAGAATAAACCTTCTGTTAGTGTCATTGCCTCTGCAGAAAACATTTAACATTGAAAAAAAGAACAAACAATTTAAATAATAAAACTCTGTGGGCAAATTTTTCAGTAAATTCAACTAACGAATAAATAACTTATAAAAACAAATACCTGTTCTTTTATTATTATTCGTTAATGCATAATGGAATGATCGATTATTAGTCGTATTTCCGCCGAAAATAATAGACTTTTTTCAGAGGGTAGTGTGGATGCCTTTTAAATTCGTTTCATGACCCGTAGAACTCGGTTTTGGGGGTTTAGGTGATGTCTAATATTTTATATATATGCACATTTTTTTAATGTTTTTTTTCTGCTTCATTTGCGTTAAACAAGCTGAAATGATACGGTATGTATCGTTATTTTTTTATACAGAACAATAACATAGAAATGGAGATAAATTTGAGTAAAAATTTTGCCCAAAGTTTCCAAATGTTTTTTCGCGGTCTTTAAGACTTTGCATACCTCTACTGCCCCTCCAAATTGAGTCGTGGGTAGAAAATTTGCATGGTAATTGAGTTGGTGTTAGAGAAGTGCCTTTTGGGGGTCTCACCTATTTTCTCCCGCCCCGCCATTTTTATATTTTCAATTTTATATTATAGTTACTATTAAAGATAATTTAAAATACGACTTTATGAGTCACAGTTTTTTTTTTTTTTATCGACGTCGAGAATACCTGAGTAAGCTCAGAACTAATTAAAAGGATGGAAACTACATTTTTTTTTTAATTTCAATTATAATTATCACCATATCATACTGATCATTTTATTTTTAAATTAAGATTGCTAACGCTAGGCGTATCATGTGGCTCATAACAAATTGTCTATGATTCATTATTATAGTAACTGTAAAACAGCCATTGTTTTCATACACTTACGGTGATCACAATAGTATAGCAAACTGTCCGTTGCTAAGAAGTATCCGTTAAAGGAAGTTGATAACGAGGTTTTGGGCACTAACTTATTAATTGGCGTCGGCCTGATGATATAGAAGGATCAATCTAATTAGTGATTGATAAATTATTTGCTACATCTATAATTTGCCACCTTTCTTCCATTGCTAGTTCAGTGCGAGAACAAACCAATACAAACTTTTCTCTTTGATATAATCTACTTAAACCTTGGTGGGTACCAACATGTATTTGATTTCTTTTCTTAATTAAATATTCATAATTCATAAATATTTTATAAGGATTTCCGAATATCTAGAAAACACTTTTCTATGCTTCATTATCTTCTGGCAATGAGGGGTTGAGAAGACACTGTTGACATCTCAAGGTATTCTGCCCCATCAATTGTAGTCTGTACCAGGGCATTATTAAACAGTTATCCCAGGGCAAGCCTAAGCTCACAATGATAAGCCTGCGGCCATAACTTACAGTTCCAAGCCCCTTTAGATCATTGGCCTTGGCCAACCATCGCCCTCAAATGAATCTGTATAATTAAGAGCATAATTTCAAGCCTAACATTGAGGTGAATATAAATAAAAAATATGAAAAGATGCATGAATATAACTTTTGGCCATCCATAACTCACTTTTGCCCGTTGTCGACTAATCTTCAAATCTTTTTATGGCATATAATTACAAAATAATTTATATAAAATTTCAAAAACTTGGAATTTAGTCCATTAAATATCTTAAGGAGCTAGTGGCATAATTGTTTTGTTACAACACGTCACATAATAGCATAATTATTTAGATAAATATATCATCAAAACAGAAACAACCAAACCACGTATATCAACTACCAACAAAACCAACAACAGATAGTTGGAGGATACATCTTTTTAGAATATGGATATGAGATGTGCTGTATTCGACCTGCATAACATGCAATATATCACATGTGATTTTGATGTTTCTTGAGGCCCTTATGGATAATTTTATATGTTACTTAATAAGGAACATCAAGAATTCCTCAATGGATTTTGAATTGTAAGGATAATGAAAAATATAGATAGACAATCCATTTAGATTAATAACTACATGAACCCTTTTAATGCCAACCGAAAGCATCGTTTTCTTTTGTATTTATTAATCCTAATTTATTTTGAGATTAAGTTCTCTCGCATTGCGAATATTAAGCTATTAATATCCATTTATATCATATGTAATATAATATAGTATCATAATATAGTATACTATACTTCCCCATGTGTTACGAATAACGATATATTGTCGTTGTCACTAAAAGGTTTAAAAATGAAATATTATATATATTGGACTTCCACCATAAAGTAAAGAGGAATATTGGGGGGCTAAATGGGTAGGGCAACGGGAGGGTTAAAGAGGGAAATGGGTGCGGGAATCTCCCCAACTCTTTGTGGAGCGATCAGGCGATAGTGCCCTACTCACTGCTTGTGACTTCCCAGTCCTCCTTATCCCTATCAACGTCTGCTGTCACCTCCACGTGGTGCCCTTCGGGGAGTTCGATGGGACTCGCGAACGACAGAGGCGGGGATCTTCACTTCTGTCAACAATGGCAGGAGTGCTGATTCTTCTAGACCAAGCCGAGGTGGAGGGAGCTCGAGCCGTCGGCTGAATGATGGGGGGTGTATAAATAATACATACATCAATTCGACCCACTTAGGGCACCAGGCGAACCCCATTTTAATTAATTGCCTTCTGCGGGGAGAGAGGGTAGTACCTATAGCGACTTTTTCCACTCGTGGGAACAAAAATGAAACCCAATAAAAACAAAAACGGATAGACAACATTGGCTAAGGACCCGGACTCGGACACGGAAACTCTTTTGGAAAGTTTATCTGTTATGGCAGAGGCACAGGGAGAGAGCTCAGTGGGACCACCTATGGATCCAGCTGAGGAGACATCCAGAAGTTCGCTTGCGATTTCTGGATGATGTAACCAGATTCTCAGTTACATATGATGGGTCTGGTGAAAAGATTACTGGTAGGGAAAGCGCATCTTTGGAAGTGGCTGAAACCTCCAAACGCAGATTTTCCGGGGCACAGCGCCGGAAATTTAGGAAGCTTAGGAGGGCCGGTAATACCCCGGAGGCATCGGGACCCATAACTTCGGTTACAGGAGACCATACCAACCCCGTGGGTCAAGGACCTGCTGCTACGCGAACCAGATCCTCTCCTGGGACCTCAGCGCCTGTGGCTAAGAGACCCAAGAGTGGAGAGAAAATGAGCTCTTGATGAACATGATGGTAGCCTATGGCATAACCAAGAAATTCCTCAAGGTATTTGAAAAGAAGAAACCACCGAAGCCAGATGTGGGGAGGACTAAGGTGGTTGCTGAACGGAGTGTTCCCCAAGAGGGAGAAAAGGAGGGGACTACAACCTCTGTATCAGGCATGGAAGTAGAAGTTGGACCGGCTGCGGAGGGGCGCTCTCTACTCGGGCACACCCCTGGAGGGACCGAGAGAGGAGGAGCCCCACCGGGGGTCGTTCCTTCGGGAGCCGGCTCACAATAAACATGGAATATAAGCTGTTGCAGATCAACTTGCACCACTGCATTGTGGCCTGTGGAGTTCTGCAGCAGTATGTAAAAGGTAAGGATATAGAAGAGGTTAAGTGCTGTCCTAAGACTGTTAGGAATTCCTGGCACTTAGAATGTCTCAATTCATCGCTAACTCAGGCAATAATGAGATCCTACACTGCCAATAATTGTGTGCGTAGGGTTAAGTCCAACAGGAACACATCCTGGTGGAACGATGAGCTTGGCAAGCTAAGAGTTCTTACTTGAAGACTCTTTAATGCTGCCAAAAAATCAGGCAGATGGGATGCTTACAAACAAGCACTCTCTGACTATAACAAGACTGTTCGCAGGGCTAAAAGGGGAACGTGAAGAAGTTTCTGTAACGACATAAATGATACAGCATCGACGTTCAGGATTAATAGAATTCTGTCTAAGCAGTCTGATGGGGGAGTTATGGGGACAGTCAGAGTTGAAGGGGGCTTCACTAACACTGATATAGAGAAACTGGAGGCTCTGGTATAGAGAGAAAAGGGGTAGGACCATTAGCTTCTGAATGGATTAACTCATTTCTGAAGGGAAGGCTACTCAAATCTGAATTAGGACATGCAAAGCTATGTATTAGACCCATGGGGGACTGTCCACAGGGAGAAATATTGTCTCCACTCCTGTGGTGTTTGGTTGTGGACACTCTGCTGACCAAACTAAGCTCTGCAGGATTTTATACGCAGGGATATGCAGACGATATCGCTGTTCTGATAGGGGGCAAATATCAGGAGATAGTCTCCGGATCGCTCATAAGGGATCTTTTGGGGGAATGGTGCAGAGATAAAGGTCTTGGCATCAACCCCCAGAAGGTTAACCTCTGTATCTTTACTAACAGAAGGAATGTGATAATCAGACCACCACGGCTTCATGGCACTCTGATAAACATCTGCAGTGAAGGTAAATATCTAGGAATTACCCTTGATAATAAGCTAAAATGGCTTAGTCATATTAGTAAAGGCACTTCGTTGCCTATGGGCATGTAAATCCGTGAGAAAATCTTGGGGTCTGAAACCCAAAAAAGCCTTACAGCTATATAAGGCGGCGATCAGACCTATTGTACTATATGCTGCAATTTTGTAGTGGCATAGGATTAATGCTAGTAGGCCTCGAGCCATACTGGGAAGACTACAAAGGCTGGCGTGTTTTATGACAACTGGCGCCATGAGCACTACTCCCACTGCTGCAATGTAGGTCCTTTTGAACCTAACACCATTGCACCTGGAGATTGAGGCGCAGGCACTTAGCACTGCATAAAGATTTACGAAATTAAAGACAAGATCCCTGATCTACCAGGAACATGGTAGATCCTGTTCAACAGGATTGATCATGATGAGGTATTGGCATTGCACTCTGACATTCAAGTACAAAGCTATATATAGGGAGGGATACTATAGTACCAAGATCAGCAGAACTGACTCCCATGTACCATGCAACGGAGTTAACTGTTATACAGACGGATCTCTGACGGTACAAGGTTCAGGGGCGGGAATCTGGAGGATGGATAAGCTTAGAGAGGGAATGTTCATATCCTTAGGTAGGCATACCTCTGTCTTTCAGGCAGAAGTATTAGCAATAAATGTCTGTGCGCAGTCCCTTATTGAGGATGGCGTTAGAAACAGACTAATTACTGTCCACATAGATAGCCAAGCTGCTATCGGGATTTTAAGTAGTTATGTGACCCGGTCAAAGTTGGTGGAAGAATGCAAAGTTAATCTTAACAAACTGTCTGAAACCAACAGGGTAAGGTTTGAATGGGTCCCTGGACACTTGGGAATTCTGGAGAATGAAAAGGCTGATCACCTTGCAAGGAGAGGCTTTGAGATGAAACCTTGTACATCTGAGCCCATGTGGCATAAGCCTTAGCTATGCCAAAAGGCGCATCAGAGTGGCTGTAGGCAATAAAGTTAAGAACTACTGGGAAAATACTAGGAAACAGATACACTCAAAACTGTTTTTAGATGGACCCTGCCCCAAAAGAAGTGAGATTCTTCTGTTTCCTCCACAACATTGGACTAACTGAGTCACCGACATGTAGACTATGTGGGAAGGAGGACGAAACGGCCTCCCACGTAATCTGTGGATGCGATGCATTGACAAGGGTGCGGTACCTCCACTTTGGTTGTGACCGGATCACTGACCGTAAGCTCTGCGAGATGGTCGACCCGATGAGTATACTCAGATTTGTAAAGGCTACTGGCCTGTTTTAAACGGTTTAGGCCAGCGCACAATAGGCCTTAATAGACCGCGGTGTATATATCCTGGGAAAAAAAAAAGGGGGAATATTAAAAACATCAAGGATGGGGGCAAACAAAGTCTTTTAATGCGATAAATGTAAAAAAAGTAAAATAAAATTTGTTAAATGTGAAACTCATAATGTTCTTCCTTTTTTTTCTAACATTTAGCTTTATACTGGGAACTTATACCAAACATTATATTCCTGCCTTTGCCATCATGTTAGAAGGGTTCTAATACAACAATGTAATTATAGAGCTTTGTTTTTACCCTAACTGGACTTTTTACATCTCACTAAAGGTCCGGGCTAAGATTAGGCTGCAGACATTTTTTTCGGTGGAGAAAACTGTAGGTTATAATCCATTCGTTCCTTCGAAAAATCATACTCGCATTTTAGCACTGATTATCTTATTAGAAACGTTAGTCCGTGCTACCAATGTGTGTTCATAACTATGTATATGTATGTGTATATTTATATATACATATAAATATATATATATATATATATATATATATATATATATATATATGTATATATATATCTGTATTACTCTTGTTTCCGCAAATTTGCTTTCAACTTGGGAAAATATTTCTCATTTTTTCTCATATAGTTAATTATCAAATTCCTTTAAAGTTTATATATTTCAAATATTAAAAAATCATAGGAACTTTATAAGAAGAAATTTTGAAAATTCGGTATTTAACCCCTGTCAGACTACTTCAGTGAAGATAAGACATATCTGATACTAAAGAGCATTTAACTGTACACTGATACAACGATTTTGGTCAAAATCGTCATTGCCGTTTTCGAAAAATTGTAAAGCAAAGTGTAAAATCGATGATAAAAAGTCGCACTTCCGGTGAGTTAATTTTAGTGAAAACGTTGCTGTTACATCCCAGTAATATACCTACGTTAAACACGTAATTTCAGTTCAGTACAACTTATCGTATTTTCAGCTAGACTTACCACAAACACATTCTGACCATTTTGCGAGACTTGATTATTACCTTAAAAGGTGCACTCCTGTTAAAAACTGGTATTCGAAATTTTTAACGATCGCACTACTTACCAGTACTATATCTTTCATATATTTAGTTATATATATATATATATATATATATATATATATATATATATATATATATATATATATAGGTAAGTGAAAGTAAAAATAATTAATTATAATCGACCAATTCTTTAAAATCAATATAGGCACCTAATTTCAAGGCTTTTATTTAAATTTTACTTTATTTGCAAAATTTTATTATTTTTTTATAAATGTTATAACGAAAATTCAGTTAAGCACTTGTGAAAGGACTAGATGATTCCCGATGTGGATTTGCTTACTTAGGAATTTTTTTTAAAATTATTACTAACTGGTGCCATATTTTATGCCTGCTTAGAAATTTTCCACGCTTAACCCACGACTGAGATGATTTTTTTAACCCTCTGGATGGCAAACACACGTTTTCGCTATTAACAGGAAAAAGAAAATTCCGTTGACATTTTGGGGTCTGATTATTCTATCTGCAACTCATCCATTACAATTGGAGACAGGGGAGGATACATATATATATATATATATATATATATATATATATATATATATATATATATATATATATATATATATATATATATATATATATATAGTATCCAAAATTCCATTATATATATATGATTTATATTATTTATATTTATTATAAAATATTATTAATAATTTCAATAAAATATATTGTTATATTAGTTAGTACACACACTAATATAACAATATATTTTATTGGAATTAGTAATAATATTTTATAATAAATATAAATAATATAAATCATTTTATTCTGAAAAATTAATTTAATTAGTGGCCGAATACAGCACATCTCATATCCATATTCTAAAAAGATATGGATCCTCAAACTGTCTGTTGTTGGTATTTGATGTATATGATTTTGTTGTTTCTGTTTTGATGATATATTTATCTAAATAATTATGCAATTATGTGACGTGTTGTAACAAATCAATCATGCCACTGGCTTCTTAAGGTATTCGCTGGGCTAAATTCCAAGTTTTTGAAATTTCCTATTAATTATTATGTAATTATATGCCATAAAAAGATTTTAAGATAGTCGACAACGGCCAAAAGTGAGTTATGGATGGCCAAAAGTTATATTCATGCATTTTTTCATCTTTTTTATTTGTATTCACCTCAATGTTAGGCTTGAAATTATGCTCTTAATAATCCAGATTCATTTGAGGCCAATGATCTAAAGGGGCTTGGAACTGTAAGTCATATTGAATAAATCATTATTTTCTGAAACCGAAGACACTGTATTATATATTCAGGACCAGGTATTTGCTGCAAAGACCTATAAACGCCGTATACGCGGGGGAGTCGTTACTGAATTATGCCGACCGTGTAGAACATCAACAGAATCAATTCAAGGGCTAGATGGAAAGGAATATTTGCTGAGGCGTAATAATTGTAATAATTGCGTAATAATTTTCGATGGCGAAAATTGTACACCGAGAAATTTGAAATTATGAATGATACCTGTCTGTATTATAAGAACAGCCACTACCAATGATTGACAGGAGACGGATTAAGTTATATTGGGACCAGCTGTTATAATTGATCATACTATTCCTCAAAACTAATCTGATTAATTACTTTTTTTTAAGTAAGATTGTAAAGATTACTGAAATAGGGGTGCTATCAGTTGGCACTCATTACTAGATGGTTGGAAAAAAATAGAAAATATCCGGATCTGGGTGAGAAGCTGAACGTACTGTACAAACTCAAATAAGTTAGGATTGATCCTGGAGATGACCGTAAAAACCATTATGGACTTGGACCATTCTCTTTATAGTTTGAGAGAGATGCAGAGAGGAGTGTTGCTCTGTACTGCGAGTTTTCTTTCAAATTTATTAAGATAAATTCAATAAAGATGAAAATTTTCCAGCCTCTACCAGAGCCAAAGTCCGGGTAGGTGTTATCTCCTGCGAACACCGTAAAACATGGAATTACTTTATAATAATAATAATATTAACTGCATGAGCTGGTGGCGGGAAAAAAAAAAAGAAAATATATAAGAATTGAAACAATGGCATAATTTGAAGGAAAGCCGAATTCTGCCGATGGTAACCTTATGACTGATTCCGGAGAAATTTCAATCTTCTCAGAGGATTCTGGACTTGAGAATCGAACAAGACAATGGAAAAAAAAATGCAAGAAACAGTATTATTGGGAGCTGCAAGTATTGTCAGGAAATTCATGCAATTCAAATCATTTTAAATATACATATATATAATATATTTGTAATTTTTGGTTGACCAAATATGGTCGCCAACTATTACGCATACCATATCATGTGTGAAACAATTTATTTTTAGACAATGAAATGGACTTTTTCGGACTATATTTCCGCCTCAGTCCGCCTCAGGAGATTTTCTGGAAAAAAAAATGCTCCGTTTTGTACTGAACTAACCACTCACTAAATCCCCTTCGAAAATGGTTGAGTATTCGAAAGAAATAGTAGGTCCTTGAAAGTGAGGAAAAACCGCGACGTCATTTTTATGGCCTCAGTGAACTTCTAAACTTGCATTGTATGTATGGAAATCTACTTTAGGTTATTCAGCAAGCAAAAGCTTATTCGTTTCACTCCGTGCAAATTTTCATAAAAGTCGAGATAATAATCTTACTCGCAAATAAAATATCATATTATTTCTTGATATTTATTTTTTCATAAGCAGCATCCACCAACAGGCGAAAGCTGCATGAATGGAATTAATATTGAATAGCTTCTTGAAAATTTGCTAGAAAGATCTGGTGTGTTCACTCACACGACTTTCCTTATCGCTTTGGGTTAAGGTCAAATGCAAAAAATGTTTGCTAACTCTACCCTTATATTGGTCCGACTAAATATTTTTTTATGCTTAGTTTTGTAAACAATCAAATTATCTTTTAAATGCACGTATAGAATATTCCAGGAAATGTATAGTTTTCGATATATACAAAAACTAAACATAGGTGGACCGGTGTTTATAGGAATGTGCGCAGAATAATTTATAACATATGTACAAAGATCAAAACGCCACATCTCTGCTAATACAGGACCGATTTGGATGATTTTTTTTTTTTTTTTTTTAAAAGTTAAATTAATTTTATAATGGCCTTGTAGTGATTTTTCAAAAACGCATACTTTTCGAGTAAAGTGAAAAGAAAATATTATTTTCGTCATAAAATTTTTTCCTAATTTTTCTCGGGAATGTATCCTATATACAAATAGTTCGACAGATTTAAGTAGAAGACAGGCGTTTTATCAAAATAAAAAATGAGGAGTTTTCGCGCTACAGTCAATAGAAAAACATGGTTTTCTAATTTGGTACACAGGCATTGGGAGACAAAATTCTGCATAACAAAAAAATTAGCAACAAAATCGGTCAACCCGTAGATGAGATAATCGTGGCACAGACACACTGACAGATCAATGGCCAATTTTTTTTTTTCAACTCAGGAGGCTATGAAACGCATAGATCCGTTGAAAACTGCGCATTAAAACTTTGACCAGATTACAATACTTTCCTAATCTAGTAGCGGTAGGAAAGTAAAAAATTAAAAACAACAAGAATTACTATTAGAAATATGGAAAACGTTGAAGGTTATATGAAGAATTTGAATATTGTTTTGATTATGAATCTTCAGAGGCTTTTCCATCAGCAGAGTATAATTATATAATGCCTGAGGTTGGGAAAATCGTCCCGAAACGTCACAAATGTCAATATTTTAGTTATTGAATAAATTTATTTAAATGGATGTAACATTCAACTATGATTTTAAGAAAAGCTTCTCGAAAACCTCGTAGAATACAGTTAGAATTACTATCAGAAATATGGAAAACGTTGAAAGCCACATGAAGAATTTGAAGATGACTTTTAGGATGAACCTTCAGAAGATTTTACATCAGCACAACATAATAATATAATGCTTGAGGATGAAGAGGTTGTCCCCGAAAAGTCACAAATGCCAATAATTTAGTCATTGAATACAGTTGTTTAAATGGAAGTAATATTCAACAATGATTTAATTGAAAACTTCCAAGAAAAAAATTAGAAAACAATAAAAATTATAATCATCCAATAAATATTTTTTTTTAAATAATACATTTTACTGAGATTTTATTTATAGTTGCCACTCTAATGCTTAGTATTACGTTATGAATGTAGACTCATTTCAAAGCAATTTTAATTCTCTACTTCAGGTTATCTAATTGAGATTCTCAAATTTCATTCCGATACTCTAAACTTTCTAGAATTTTAAAGGGGGAGGGACATGTTAACTAGAACATCCTTCATATTGTCTTTCTATTTTTTTCGATGAGGCTGAGACCACGTGATAATATCAATTCATGTTGTTTTCTCTTACGCTGCTTCCAATATTTTTTCATCATTTCCTTATGCTTTATTCTTATTTTCTCAGACAACTATGAACCTGCATTTACTATTATTTTGTTAAAGATGTGATTATTTTATATTAAAACATTAAATAGTAATCAGAATAATTATAATATAATCACAATATAATTTATGATAGGTTATAAAAAAAATCATTAAGGCACATCGCCCTGAGCCAAAGGTTAGGTCTGATGGGGTCAACAGGTTACGCCTTGACGAATAGTCAATAGGGAGGTCATCGCCATACATAGTTAATTATACTAGCATAGCAGTTAGTATCAAGCGGTGAAATTTATATACGAGTATCTTTATATATATAAAGATGATTATATATATATATATATATATATATATATATATATATATATATATATATATATATATATATATATATATATATATATAATATAAAATTATTATATATAAAGATAATAATCTCTACATAAGATATATGATTTTGTTGTATTTATTATTTTGCATATGTATACATAATATTAACACACGGTCAATGACTGTAAAGAACTTTAGAACGTTGGCAACCTTAACCAGCAATTTATATATCTGATTACCATGGGCTTAAAGATTTCAATGGAGTATAGGTTTTTTTATGTCTATAAAAATCGGTAATTCTGTCAATCCATTTAGCATTAGCCACCTACTGGATCTCTTGCCAAGGAAAATAGCGTTTATAATTATCTAAAGCAGGAGTCCTTTACCTTTTTCTGCACAGAAGCACATTTATAGATCGATTATCAGTAAGGCTGAGGGCTAATTTTATCGGAGTTGAATATTGTTAAGAATAATTAAAAAAAAGAAAAGAATTTTTACGTAAAAATATTGTTATTTATATTCTTATATGAAATGAATAATTATTTAATCATACAATAAAAGTATTTCCAAAATGAAATGTTTCATAATAATTAATATAAATGCTGATATTCATTTCATATTTTATATTTCATATGACTTCATATTTTTCGACCTAATAAAAAAGGAGAAAAAAATCCAAAAAATATTAAGATTGACAGAAAAATATTATTGAAGTGCTATTAAATCAGAAAATAAATATTTTCAAACAATTACGCTTATATTTTGTGTTATTTATTAGGTATTAATAAATATATATAACACTTCTTTGAAAACCCATTAAGTAACAGCGGTTCACATAAAATATAACCGATAGTCTGTCATATGTTATATCAAGGATGTTATATGTCAGGGAAACAGGGCTCTCATCCTCTTGCAAATTTTTAATATTTTTTTCTTTTATGTATGTTACTTTTCAAATACAGTGAACTGGGGTGAGAATGGCCAAACGTAGAGAACCCCCGCTAATCAATCAATTATTTTTTCATTTGCTGGTGGTTTTTGTGAGCTTAGATAATTGAATACAAATTTATATATTTTAAATAATTTTGTTATCCCATTTTCAAGCAGAAAAAATCTGGTGCGGTGCGCGCATCACACAACTTTCCCTTACCGTCCTCTAATAATTATCTTTTTAATTATCTTTTAAATTACCTTTTTTAATTAGTTCACATAAACACTGCTTCTAATAAACTCAGCATCATTCACTTCTTCTACCACTTAAGTACTATAAAACAGTTTTTAAACAATTCTTTAAGTTGAAGACATAGGCAAGTTTTACCAAAATCATTGGAGCCGTTTACGAGAAAATTGTAAACAATTGTAAAATCCATGATATGGCTAATTCCGGTTAGTCCGATGCGCAGTATCTTTGCTAATACTGGTCCGATTTTGATAATTCTTTTATTATTTTTTAGATAATTTAATTAGCTTCCATACAATTCTATACATATTTTTTCAGTAAAATTCATACTTTTTAAGCCATGCGCAAATAAAATAATCTTTTCATCATAACTTTTTTCCCTGCATTTTCTCGGTGATTTACTAAATAAATGAAAAGTTAAAGGCCTTTATGAAGAATATTTAGGCCAGTTTCATCAAAATCGTTAGAGCCGTTTTCGAGAAAATTGTAAACAATTGTAATATCCATGATATAATTACCATTTCCGGTTAGTTCGGTGCGCTGTATCTTTGCTAATACTGATCTGATTTTGATGATTCTTTTATTGTTTTTTAGATAATTTAATTACCTTTCATAAACTACTATACATATTTTTCCGTAAAATGTAAATATTACTACATAAATGAAAAAACGTTTATGAAGAATAATTTAGGCAAGTTTCATCAAAATCGTTGAACAGAGCCGTTTTCGAGAAAATTGTAAAAAAGTATAGAATCGATTATATAAAGTGGCACTTCCGGTAAGTCGATTTTGACGAAAATGTTGCTGTAACATCACATGCATGTGCCAACCTTAAATACATAATTTCAGTATCGTAAAACTTTTTGTTTTTGAGCTAGACTGATCACATACACACAGACACGCGGACACAGACCATTTTGCGAGACTTGGTCATTTGGACTCAGGGGACCTTAAAACATGTATCTCCGTCGAAAACTCGAATTCGAAAATTTTCACGATCGCAATACTTCCCCTTACTATATACTTCGTATATAGGTAAGGGAAAGTAAAAAATTATGTACATTTTGCAATGTTGAGTAATATTTGTTACGCTGACACAACTTGTATAGTGATCTTAAAACTGATTACCTTACCGTTTTTTGCAAGAAAAACTCGGTCTATGAATAAAGGTGAGGGTTTTCTCAATTATTTTGTGAATTAAGTAAAAATATAAACGAATTTTCTAGCATTAGCCAAAGTTAGATTCATTTTCGTTAGATATACAATGGACTCTTGTTAATCCGAACTAGTTAATTCGCTAATCCAACCAGTTTGTAATCCAAACGATCATTTGAAAAAAAATGTGTTGTGAAGATCATAAGATTTTAAGCGTGCTCATACATTAAATGATACCGCATTATACACGCTAGGCTTACAAAATCTAGTTTAAAAATCTGGTGCGGTGCGCGAATCACACAACTTTCCCTTAACAACCTACAATAATAATAATCTTTAAGATTAGTTTAAATAGTTCACATAAACACAACTCGAAATAAGCTCAGCAGAATGCACTTCTTCAAATCATTTCTCACAAAAGTATAATAAATTAGTTTTTAAATAACTTTAGAACTTCAATTCTGTACACTAAATATTTTTGACTTGTCAAGCTTAAAGTTTCGGATTAGTTTCCATGAAAATTCCATTTAGTTTCCATGGAATCATTTCGTTTCCATTAACTAAAACAAAAGTAGAAATTATCAAGGTAATTTCTGCTTTTATATTCTTGCATTACATTATTACAGAGCATATTGTTGAAAAAAGGTTGTCGGCTTGGTGGGAGAAGGTTTGGGCACATCCGTCTCCTATTGAACGGGCTCGGCTTTTCATCTAGGGTCTGGTCGTCCTTATGAGATACGCTGTATATTTACTAATACAGGCCCGATTTAAATTTTTTTTTTTGGAGGGGGGGGAATCTAATTACCTTTCATATTATTCCATACAAAATTGACCAAAAAATGGTCACTTTTTGAGTTAATCGCAAATAAAATTTTCTTTTTGCTATAACTTTTTTACCTACATTTTCTCGTTGGTATTCTAAATAAATATAAAAAGTTAAAGAGCTTTTAGGAAAAGACATGGGACAAATTTCATCAAAATCGTTAACACCGTTTACGAGAAAATTGTAAAACATTGTAAAATCGGTAATATAATTGCCACTTCCGGTTAGTCCAATGGGCTGTATCTTTGCTAATACTGGTCCGATTTTGCTTATTTTTTTTTGTTTTTTAGATAATTAAATTATCTTTCACACAATTTTAAGTATAATTTGTCAAAATGCATACTTTTTAAGTTATGCGTAAATAAAATATTCTTTTCATCATAACTTTTTTCCCTCGGTGATGAACTGCATAAATGAAAAGTTAATGGGCTTTAAGGAGAAGACTTTCAGCAAGATTTATCAGAATCATTAGAACCGTTTTCGAGAAAATGTTCTTTTTTGAACTGGGCTATTCTCATACACACAGACACACAGACCATTTTGTAAGACTTGGTTATTTGGACTCAGGGGAGCTTAAAACGTGTATTTTCGTTGAAAACTCCAATTCGAAAATTTTCATGATCGCAATACTTCCCCTTATTATATAATTCGTATAAAGATAAGGGAAAGTAAAGATATCAACTCCTTACATATAGAATAAAACTAAACTATTGAAATTTGGAAATTTATTTAATATTTTTAACATGATTAAAAATATTATCTAACAGGCTATAATCGCGCCAGTCTTTAAATATGTAAATTTGAATGAAAAAAATCCTTAGCCATTGTCCCCGCAAACACGACACTATGGTCACTGACATATTTTGCTCTCTCACTCGCACGCTTAGTCTTCAAAATCTGAAAATATAAGAATTATAATTGAAAAAGTACTGTCAAACAATTTCTTTTTGTAATTTTATACACCAAATTATTTCCACAAAACGAGCTTTAAGGAATATGTTATGAAGAATTTATTTGATGCTCTAAAACGACATTCAAAATAAAAGTAAATTCTCTCAAACTTTTATATATTTATTACCTACATTACCAGCTCAGCCCTGATAATGGTATGTTTTGAAACATAAGTATTAAAGTTAATATATATGTCAATAGCCAGTGAGTTCAAATTGTAATAAAATGAAAATGGTTTATGAAAGTCAAGTACTAACCATCTTTGTCAGAATATTCAGCGGTACCTATTTACGTTTAACGTCCTTTTGATAGTTCTCATTACAATTTTAATTGTTACTATTGTACATATAAATTCATGAAAATAAACTTGTGTAATCTCACCGCTTCGTACCTAACCAGAGACAAAGCTACCGATGTTATTTACCAGGGCGGAAACACCATTTTTTACTACATTATGTTTGCTGAACAATTGGGAAAGTAAATAGAATGTATTAATTTAAATTAATATAGTTGATTATTTCCCTACGAAATGAAAGAAATATGTGACTTTTTAAAGATCCTATTTGACATGAGAAATCATATATTTATAGTAGAACTTTTTTTTATTCATTAACCAATAATTCTGATTGTGAAGAAGAAACAAAAATTTTTAAGAGTCATTTGTGAAAATCGATAGACATAGTTTTAGTAAACGTGATTCAGTAACCCTTAGTAGACGATATAACATATAACACAATTATTTGGGTATTGGGCTTACCCCGACAGTATGCATAAAGAAAAATTTTCTGAATAAAGGAATTTGCATTAAATTTGCTTTGAGTTCAACCTATCATATTATTTTAGTAAGTAGTAGTTTTAGTCACAAAAAAAAAAAAAAAATTATACATAGGTTTTAAATGCGGAAGCGCGTTCGATCTTAAGGTATAGAAGTCAGTAGGAGTTTTCAACACATTTAAGAAGTAGGTAAAATTATTTTAAAAAAGAATTATTTCAATTAACGATTAACTCTTTCCATTATATTTTATTTTTCATCTCATGCTTTTTTACACTTTGCAATTACAACTAAAATACATCAACAGAATTCTGTCTCTGAGTCGAGATTGCCAAGGATTTTTGGCAGAGGAATTCATTAGACATAAAATTAATTTGGACGCAAAAATTATAGCATTGCATAGTTATAAAAAAAAAAAAAAAAAATTAACATGATTCTCTGTCAGTTGAAAACGAAATTTAATGGTGAACTTGTTGGAAAAGAAGATTAAATTATATCAAAAACTCATTACTGATTTTAGGGAAAACCATTATATATCAGACAAAAATTGTTTTATAAGAACAATCTTTAAACTGCGTGGTTAATTAATCAGCCTGAAATAACAAGGGATGAAGCACTAAGAAAATGTACATTATGAAATGAAAGGGTAATTGAGAATATGCATCATTACACAGCCATTTGCCCAATGCTTGCTAAATTTAGAGTTCGATGGTTTGGAAAAAAGGAATTAAGTGTAATGGAGGTGATAGGTCTGTTGTTGTCCAATTGGAGAAAAATATATTACTTCCACTTGTCAGCTTACAAGTATGGAGCTTATTCAATTAACTAATGTAATACATAGCACGAAATGATATAACGACCTGAGCAATATTTAGTGTTGGTTAATTAATGACTTCTGTTTTTACGTTTGTATGTTCTATTTTTAGTTTTATTTATTTTTTTATTTGCATTGGTCTCGTATTCTATTTGTTTGGTTGTTGTACCGCCAAACTAATCTAAAAAGAGCAACTCAAGCTGTCAGTGTTTAGTACTATGATTGCATGTGTTTTTTCAAAATGTTTTTAATTTCGGTAATCAAGGTAATTATATATATAACCGTTCGTTTTATGTATTTACCGATATTCTTTCCGTCGCCTGGATTACACCCTTTCTCTAACGTCGATAATGAAGTTGCCTGCTAAAAAAACTCTTGAAATACTTTTGCACCACCCAGTTGACTGTTGGTGGTAAAAGATTTGTGATGGTTTAATGATGGTTAATCAGTATTCTGGCTCAGTATTTTTTATGTATAGACAGTGAAAAATGCTGGTTTTAGTTTTTGTTCAACTTTAAAACGCAACTATGATGCATCAAGACAATAAAAGATATTTTGTATTTAATCATTACTTTACAGAGTTTAGAGTACTTTTTTCATGTTCAGATTGTCCCAGATCCATACGTCTACTCATTAATGAATTTAATGACCTATGGAAACAATGGCAGGGAGCGGCTTAGCTCAGTGGGTAAGGTATTGCGCTATTAATCTCAAGGTCCCGGGTGCGAGACCGGCTGAGGCAGATAATTATTTATTCTGTATTCAGCCGTGGATCAACCCTGTGGGATCGGGAGACCCTCCTGGGGCTCACCCAGCCTCTATAAAGTGGGTACCCTTAATTGGGGGAAAAACCTGGCAGTTGAGCGTGATCTTGGCCGAATCACCTCCTTGCACAACCGTTGGCCTAGAAACAGTAAGGTCCTTACCAAGTATTGAACCCAAGACCCTTATTGGTTTGTAGTGGTACAGGTTTTTGGAAAAAATGCCAGAATCATAAATTCTCCTATCAATTTCTAAATTTCCCTGTCAAAGGTTCTTCAAACCGTACCGAGGACATATTTAGGACTCCGTTATTATAAGGATTCTGAAATTCGTTCCATTTTAATATTTACCCTCCCCTCCCTCCTCATTATTTTCCATTAAAAATTTATTTCTAATCCGCAATGAATTTTCATTTTTTAAAATAAAATAATCAATAATTAAAAGTTTTCGCCTACTTGAATGCAAATAAATTTCGTTTTGAGGAGTCATTTGCTTTTGATTAAATGCAACTGACTTTAAATAAATATTATTTATCTAAATATTAAAAAAATAGATGGGAGACGAAATTGGGGCAATTATTTTAAAATCCAAACACACGAGGTAAGATTATTTAGTTATGCACAATAACGATACCAATATCTGTTGGATATAGAACAGAGATGTTTGTATTAATTTTTTGGACTTTTACACTTTAGTTTAATATTTGAAATTTCGATTTTGGCTTAGGGGACGAAATTTGACCCCTTTTCCTTATGTATATATATTTACGAGTATGATGTATAGATGTACGATTATACATTTATAAAAATGAAGCCCACATCATTTCTTAAAATTAAATTTTATGTATTTTTTTTAAATAAGATTCTGAATACTGTCAAATTTATAACAGTAGATTCTGAATTTTGATAAGAGTTTGTTATCTCACAACCTGAAGCATGATGCTATTCATTTTCCTTGAACTTAGCGATGATATTCTAATAAAAGCAAGTTTGCTAATAGCGATGGTGGTTTTACATGCAAAAGGTAAAGGAAATATATTATTATTAATGTAATTGAATTTATTCAAAATAAAAATACATCAAAAATTGACGCCAAGGAACATGAGAAATTATTATATATTAAAGAGATGACGGTTAATGTGCGGAAAAACTCAGTCATGAAATACACTTTTAATACTGTGTATAATAACCGAGGAGAGAGGAGAGGAAACGGAACGTTACTATCGAATAAAAAGAAATACATAAAAACTGAAACATAAAAAATAAAAAGGAGAGTTATAATAGATATGAGATAAAAAAAAGGTGGGGGAGAAGGAGGCATAAAAATGAAGAAGCTTACTTTGATTCTCGCCAGTTAGCAATGAAACGACTTGTTTATGTGGTCTATTATGTGTTTTTTTTATAAGTTAATATAATATAAAAGACCTTAAGCCATATTTCCCACTCAGCACAGTACAATTTTTTATATTCATTTATACACTTTTGTAAAGACTATTCCTGGAGCCTGAAGCTCAGAATTCCATGCATCAGTGGAGCCTTTACCTGCCGGTCGATTCCTGCTTTCAGGGACTCCTCTTTCCCCCGAAGAGTGTTTGTCTTCCCTGTTTGCTGCCCCACCTGACAAATAACAATATATCCGCCCTTTCTCCTGCCACTTAGGTTCGTTGGAGGATATATTGGGTATTCAGGAAAATTCAAGGCCTATAAATGTTTTGGCTATAAGTTTAAAATAATGGTTGAAATATTATCTATTAATATCGATATTTCGCTTGCTTCGAAGAAGAGTGCCACACTACGAAAATCTGCAATGTTACAGAAGAAATGTTTGAAGTTTACCTATTTAGGTTTATCACTGTCCCTAACTACATTTATTGTTCTTTAAAAAAAATTAATCACATTTTTTTTAATTTAAATATATAACGTCTATTAAACTGTGGAAGCTTTTCATAAAAAACTACTAGTGCTAAAAATAAGTTTCCGCCGTTTTTAATAAAAAATTACGAAGTCATTGGTAAAAAAACAGTACATTACATTTTATTTAAAATATTTACCGCTTGCTACTACTTTTTCCCATCTTTCTTGAAGCATTCGGATATCACATCGAAAAAACTCTTCATTTTTTGAGGCTATCTATGAATCGATCCAATTTGCATATCCTCATAAGACGTATTCATAAGCGCTGCTCAGACAGACCATGTGCCATCGACCGAAACAAGCAGTAATGACAAGGCGCACGGACTGAGGAATAGGGCGGGTGGGTTAGGACTTTCCATTTCAATTACCAGTGACTGTACGGTGCGAAAAACATTTTATTTTATGCCTATCAAGCAGCATTTCAGAAGTGTACTATCCTCCTTCAATGTCTCTTGGCTTCATTTCCATCATTTTGTATCATTACCAATTGACTCACTCCTAATGTAAGTGGATGTTTTCTTGCGTTTGGCACGAATCTTCCAGCAATAATGCTTCCAATTCTGTGCCCTCAAATACTTTCGGCAGGCTGCTACGTTCTTTGTCCTCCACGTCAAACTTTTGTTTGTTTATTTATTAGCATTAAATTGCAGTTTTTAGTCATTTGTTTATATATTGTATTATAATGTAATAATAATTATTTCCGAGAGTTAGGATGTTCCCAAACGAAATATTTCTCAAGAGAAAACTCATTATAATGAAGATTATTATAATGAAGATACCAAACAAGAGACTTGAAGACTCTAAAATATCATTTTATTACTAATTTACCAGTATACTTTTCGCTTACTCAAGTACCATCAGAACTGAAAACCACAAAACCACATTAATTTTTACTATTGAGAATACAACTCACTTCAACAGCCTAATCCAGATTTGTAAAATAAAGATTATCTTATATTATAAATAAAGAGAGATATAAATCAGTCGAATACATGCATGTGCACATATGTGTTGACGGTATTATAACGAATAATTATTAATGAATATTATAACTACTTCGTTTTATAATGAAGTTTCATATACCAAATGTAATCCCCTTATAACAACACTTACGTCACTAATCCTTAACTAAATAGTCTTATTTCATAATGTCTAGGACCAGATAGTATCATAATTTTATAAGCAAAAGTAATTTCCTAAAACGCTGAATATTTCCGATCCAGAACCAGATGGTGTTCCTGCAGTAGACGACGTGACTAGATTAGTTAAGTATCCTTAAGACGTTGCAAGATAAGATCTTACTTCCGAGGATAATTCTTCCTTCAAAAAATAAACTTTTTCAAACAACTGGGCATATAAAAAAAAGTACAAAGTACACACACACACACACACACACACACAAACACACACACACACACACACACACACACACACACACACACACACATATATATATATATATATATATATATATATATATATATAAGTTAAAACCCGTTCGGCACAAAACACAAAAAAAAAGAGAGGTTGGGAGAATGAAGTGTACACACCACAATGTCTAGAATACAACTGGCTTTATTTACTTTTCTGCAGCCTTATATAGGATTTGCTGTGTTTATTTATATATTTTTCTCCATAATCCTTAACTCTCCACTTAACTCCCCCGCACCAGTTCACGAAGTGAACTCTGAGAAAGAATATATAAATAACCATCAGCACAAAAAAATAAAATAATTAAAACTATTTATACATATGTACAACAATATACAGAAAATCACAAGATGTATATAACTCTAGTAGCAATAATAGACTACGTAATACTTAATCAGGCTAACACAAGCACAACTCTAAAAAAAAAACTCTGCTAAGCAAACGAAAAACAAAAAAAAGGACACACTTATAAACTATAAAAACGACTTACAATTAGTAATTTACAATAATTCATAAAACAGAAATGAAAACTAATCGACACAATGCTCATAAAACTATCTATAACAAAACTTAAAGACTAGGCATGACAAACAAAAAGAAAAACTTTGATGAGCCCTGCTCAATGTACTATGTATAATTTCAAAATTCTCTCAATTGTTTCCCGCATCCAAAGGAATGCGGAGATGTCTGACGTGGGTATGTCGCACTCTTTGCGCGCCTTGAATCTCTTGGATCGATACGATATTATGTTCCTTGAGTGCTATCACACTGAACGGCCCCTCGAACCGGGGTTCTCCTTTTGTCCGACGAGAAGGTGGTCGGCGGTAAACGATCGAACCCAGTTTGATCCTATGTGATTGATCTGGCGCGGCCATACCAACCCGTACGGCTCTCGCTTCCTTCCCCTTAGCGATTCTACTGCGGGTTTTCGCTGTAATTTCCCACAACCGTCGCCGCCTATGTGATACCGTATCACGCAACTGTATAGTCATCGCCGTTAAGAGGTCGCCCTTGTTGCACAGGGGATGTCCGAATACTACCTCGACTAGTGTGAACCCCGTAGCCGCGTGAATGGTATTATTGTATGCCAAAATCGCTCTTGGCATTGCCGCCTCAGGTCCTAATTTCCTATTGATATGAAAGAGGCGTAAATGCTCTCCTAGCGTACTATGGAACCTCTTTATGGCCCCCCTTGCCTGCGGATTCCCTGGGGAGTTGAAGTGCCAGTCGATCTGAAGTTCGGCACATTTCGTAGTAGTACGACTATTACGAAATTCCCTTCCCCCATCTGAGGTCACCCTCTGGGGCACCCCGTAGCAAGCGATCCACTGTAATAACCCTTCCTAAATAGCGTCGGCAGACCTTGACTCAAGCGAATGGCCAGCTTGCTATACGTATCTAAAATCGTAAGACAGTGTGACCCTTCCCAGGAAAATACGTCCATTTGAACGTCTAATAGCGGAGAATTCGGTGTCGGGGTTATTTCCGGGTGAATAACCACGGGGAGTCGGTCGTATTTAGCTCGATGGCACACCGTGCATTCTTTCAGTACTGCGCGAATGGAGCGTTTCATATGGTGCCAATAATAATGAAGCGCAGCCAACGTTTCTGGAACCCCACTGTGATTCGTCTTGCCCTCGTGGTAAGCGCGTACCAGCTCCCGCTGCCGTCCCTCGTCTTTGATCGTCTCGACCGAATGCCTACATAAAGAAGTTTCTATCCCTCCCTATGCGTTCAGTTTCCCTCATGTACCTTATGCGATCCAAAACTGTCTTATTGCCGACGTACAAGTGATACGTCTTTCCCCTTTTAGTTGTCGATTCCAGGATCGTTGCAATCTCGCTAGGGGTTATCGAGGCTAAAGTCCATACCGTGACGATTCTATGCCGTCCATAACGCTCGTTCTCCGAGAGATACCTGCGGTTCGGGTTCTCCAGATAATCTGCCGGATATGCCGATTAACTGGCGAATCACTTTCGGGGAGCTGGGGTGGTCTCGCCATGGCTGGGGTCTTGTCCGCATCCACCGTGTCCTCATCTACGTGTACGCTGTCGCGACTGTCTGGGTCCTGCGACGGCCCCCCGCCGTGTAAGGGATTCGCGTATATCGCTCGGGAAAGCCAATCAGCGACAACGTTTTTGCTACCTTTTTGGTTAACAATGGAGAACGAATAAGCCCATAACCTTTCTTTCCAACGCCCCACCCGTGCTGACGACTCCTTCAGACCATCTGTCCACAATAGGGGCTTATGGTCGGTGCGAAGCGTGATGTGCCTTCCAAAACTGTATGGCTTAAAGTATTCGACAGTCCAGACCACTGCGAGTAATTCGCGCTCCAAGGCGCTATACCGGGTTTCCGCATCGGAATGTTGTTTGCTAGCGAATGCAATTGGACGGTCCCCCGAATCATCTTGTTCTGATAACACTGTCCCGAGTGCCTTATCGCTTGCGTCGGTGGTAACAATAAACTCGCGGGAAAAGTCAGGAAAGGCGAGTACCGGTTCCCCCATGAGTGCTAGTTTACACCGCTCGAAACACCGCAGATGCTCATCCGTAAAAACAAACGGCCGCCCTTTTTTTAGCAATTGGGTCAAGCTCGCGATCGTGTCTGCTACATGAGGAACAAACCGTCGATAGTAGTTGACCACGCCGAGGAAACTCTTGAGGGATTTCTGATTAGCGGGTGGCTGTACTTTAGAAATTGCCTCGATTCTCGCTGGGTCTGGTCGTACTCCATCGGCCGACACTATGTGCCCCAAAAATTTTATTTGCTTCTGGCAAAACACTGATTTCAACTCCGACAGCGTAAGGCCGAATTTCCTAATTCTATACAAAACCGCACGGAGATGATTCTCATGCATCGCGGGGGATGGACTAAAGACAATTAAATCGTCCATGTAGATCTGGATTTGTGCCAACGAAGTCGGCTCCTCTTCTCCGCTAGAGCTTGATGGTGATGTCGCTTCCTCGGAGCTCGATGATGTCGCGCGACGTGCGTGCTGCGGCCGATGAGTGTTAACTTCCATTGGCTCCTCTCGTGGTCTCTTCGAATGAATCCATGGACATGCCCGTGCCACGTGCCCCTTTTCGCCACATTCGAAGCATTTCACAGACGGGCAGTTCGCCGCAATGTGACCCGTCCTACTGCACTCGTAGCATCTCCTATCATCTTTACGTGGTTTCCGAGAAGTGAATCTTTTGCAAAAACTCACTATTTGTAAATAAAAAGTGTTTTATCCCTTACTCAGTATTATCACTCATTGTTTACTAATAGGCTTAAAGTGGATTAACTGAGTTTGTTTACTCAACTTGTAGTATTCCACAATTGTTATTTGAACTATAGTCTTACTAGCATCCATTATGCTAAAATTAATTTAATATACCTATTATTTTTTTTTTGAGAATAGAAACAAATAATAGACATATTATAACAGGTGATCTATTATTTTGACATGGATCCAATAGTTTATATGATCTTACTTGTAGGTGAATACAGAGGCATTTATCGACGTGCCTTAAGTCTCTTCAGACAGTGTTATACTGCGGGTCACCATGCTTCTCACAAGACTATTATCCGGCTAATTATTAGAGCTAGATTGGGAAATTTCGTTTATAATCGACGACGATGACATATTGGAAGACACCAGTGCGTGATAAATGCAATTAGAAAAGATGAGTAAATGAAATGCTTACGAAACGGAATGGTAGAGGTAAGCCTATGTCTATGACCAATGTAATAGGTCACCCCAGATTGATCCTCGGAACTCAACATTACCATCCGTATGTTTGTTTTATAATGGCGGCCGATTAGAGATCTTATAAGCCCATAACTCGGTCATTTATAAAGATAGAGGGGAAATGTAAGGTGTTTTGGAATCAGCATAACAAAGCATAAAAAATAAAAAATCTATATCTATAAATACTTTTGGTTTATAATTTTCAAAAATAGACCTTTGTAATCGACCAAGGAAAAATTTTTTGTGAAATTAATGGAGATTTTTCAATCACGTTCTAATTATTGCTTTAATTTATGGAGGTCCAATGATTATAAATATATGAAATTCGTTGTTATTTCAAATTGAGCCAATGTATCACTAATTTTAAAAGATTGAAAAACGGGAAACAATGTTATGCTACCTTTGCATTTAATTTTTAAAATAGCAATGAAAACATGGTGTCATAATGAAGTCCCAACGTTCTATATTAAAAGTATTCAAATTTAATCTATTCATATTTTCCGTATCTTTAGTGGTTTTCAAGAAAATTGTCATTGGAACACTCTTGATGTATATACCTCTTGGTATATGCATCTCTTGATATATATACCTCTTGGTATATATACATATTAAATTCATTATTGAATGTTATCTCTAATGGCTCTAATAACCGTTAAAACCTTCCGTATGCATAAATCAAATTTATTGATGGTAGTGATTTCTATGATCTATAAAAATTTTATTAGAATCCTTAAGGAGCCATTAAGTTCGATTCTATTCATATTATCCGTTCTAGTTTAGTGCCAGATCGTTTAGTCTTAAACATTGAATATGAAGAAAATTGAATAAGCAAGATATAATCCAGTAAAGATTTACACTTCCTTAACCATTTTATATCAGCTTAACGACTTTATCTCAGTTTTATTGCTTGAAGAAACTTTTACTATTGGGATTTTATGACCCCATTTTATAATAAATTTGAATATCTTTTGTAGGAATTCTAAACAATAAAATATCTAATAATTTTATTAGGAGAGTTCTTGATCATGATATATTCTCAACATAAAATGTTCGGTATGTATATATTTAACTATTAACAATTTTTAGTAGTGTTCTATCTGTTTCAATCATTTTATCAGTTATTGTCGTTTTCTTAATTACATTCCACTCTCAGAAAATTGTTATTACTTATATTTTTCTCTGGTCATTTCTCCTTAAAAATATCTTGTTTTTCCTCTACTTAAAAAATTTATATATATATATATATATATATATATATATATATATATATATATATATATATATATATATATAGTTAAATTTATTTATTTTTTTTATTGCGGTTGAACGTTCTTTCCTATCCTTTTAAGGTAATCAGAATGGGTTATCCTACAGTTTACCAACCAATTCTACCCAGAGTGGGAAGGTCGAGATTCATTACGTAGGACCGTCACGAAATAAATTTCAATCCGCCCAGGCCTCTCTAGATAGGCTAAGTAGATAAGGTGAGACCTTAACACTCTCGGCCACCACATTTTTTATATATATATATATATATATATATATATATGTATGTATATATTGCTATGTATTGAGAATACAGGGATCGAAGGAAATAATTCAGATAATAAATTAAAGAGATGCCACGTGGTTTGGAAAGGATCTCCAATGGTATTTATAATATCCCAACCTATGGACCATAGCAGGGGGGTCTGTGGTCTTTAGCCTATTAAGTTAAAATACAGTTTGATTAATCGGTTCCCACCTGTAACCGATGCAAATACAGAGTATATTAGTTCAGTAAATTAGTAAATGCGTTTTCTGGAACCCCCACCTGCCTTAGAAAAGCAGTTTGCCAGAAACATGTTTGCAATATCCTTGTAAATCTACCATAAGAGGAGGATGTGTGGTACATGCTACTTTGTTACTTCCTAGTTCGGTTCCCTTCTGGGATCAATAGAAATATATAATAAATAAATGTAGAGGTGTTGTTACTGGATCTCTCATCCGCTTTATAGAGGACAGCCACAGACTGCAATTATTTAATACATTAATGGCTTAACTTATCAATAATTTGTACTATTTATCATTACAGTGATAGAGAAAACAGTTAATTTATAATTAAATTAAAATATAATTTAAAACATTCTTATCATTATTGAAGTAAAAAAATTAATTTAATAAAAATAAAAACCTCGACTACGGAAATAACTTTTATATCTTACAGCCCTATTCGTCTTATGGGAAGTTAGTGGAAGTTGGCGCCCATGAATATTGCACCTTAGTATTCTAGTCGGGTGCCTTCCACACCCAAACAAAAATGAAGACTCTTCATCACTCAATACATTAATTTACATTCCGCATGTTTACAAGTACAGCTGCAAGGAGCATTCTGAATTTTGAAATGCACAGATGAACGGTACGGAATGTTATCGCAAGAGGCCGTAACGTGTAATCGAAGGCACCCGACTATTACACCAATGTTCAATATTCATGGGCGTTATCTTCACTAACAATCCAGGAATGTGCTTAATTAGATATGTAAGAAATAGATAATTCCGTCCCTTGGGACGAATAGGATTGTAGCATGTTAACGTTATTTTCGAAGTCGGGGTTTTAATTTTTTATTAAACTAAATTTTATTATAACGTTTTTAGTTTTTATTATTTTCAAGTATCGGCTATTTACAATTTAATAACATGTGATCATGAACTTACAAATGATATTGTAAGGAACATCGACAAAATGCCGAAAATAACTAAAATAAAATGGAATATTTTTTCATATTTTTTTAAAATGTTTTACTATGTCATTATTGCTCAAAATGTTTTAAAACATCCGAGAGATCGCAATGAGTAACGTGAGCTATCAACCTTAAAAATCGGTCGTGCAGTTCACTAAATACATTGCTCTCCTTGTGGCTTCGCCTTAGTCGGGCAAAAATAGCTGTTTTCAACGTTATCAATTTATATTTTATTTTTATCGGGAGTCCTAAAGATTTAATTTTATTTCTAAAAAAAAGAAAGAAACTTTTGAATGTTTTTAATTAATTACGGTGGATAGAACCTATAAATTATTTCAAGTAGTTCATAACTAACGGTTGACAAATAGCGAAACGGTAACCTGCATAGCAGTCAGGTTGTATCTAGGCCTACTGTATTAACGCGGTTAGGAGCAAAACTGAAAGTACATTTAAAAAATAACAGGCTTCTGAATAGAAGACAGTTCATTTCTTGGAATGAAATCCTAAACCAGCAATTTGCTTGGTGAAGAATTTTCCACTGAAACTGTCACTCCAATTTTCTAAGATACCTTGCTAATTTATCTTATTTATTCTTAATTTATCTTATTTATTGTTGCTAATTTAACAATCAAGGATCTGTTTTTGCTAAAATAGAATTACACTTTTAAGTTTCAATTCTTTAATATTTCCTTCGAACTAGGAGAGAAAGGTAACTAAACCCGGTAATTAAACAACGGTTAAAAAATAACAAATCTCTAATTAGCAGCCCATTCCTACAACCTATTCCATTTACTAGTTTAGAAAAAATGATGAAATCAAAATTTAAAAAAAACCAACATATATTTAAAGTGAAAAGAAACATTGATTAACTTTATATTTAAAAAACAATATTTAATAACATTAATATGACTAAATACTATATAAAAATGAATACAATACCTACATGTTTCTTTGGATTCGTAAGATGTGCTCATTCATTGGTTTTCAATCACCTGTGAAAAAGAAAAGCTGTGTAAATATACTTATATTTGATTTTCTATTTCTTTTTTGTTGGATCATATGAATATATAATTTTCGACATAGATGGCAATCTTAGAACAACATTTAATCGGATACAGGAAATATATTCAGTTTTATAATGGTTTTTTGTTATTCACGAATAACGAATTAAATATGAGTTCCATTTTCTATTCATTATAAGAAAGATGATTACCTAACATATGTACGGTCTTTGGAGTATGAATTGCTAGAGGTATCAGATAATTCTCGAACGCATTTTATTCTTATTAGACAATGGGAAAAGCACTGTCATCCAGCTACTTTATTTATTACCTTTTTGATGCCAGATACTTATTTTAGGGTTGATTGGACCAAGAAAGTGCCTTATCCATTTTCCTTACTTTGGGAAAGACGATCAATCATATGTCAAGAGAAAATTGTGTGTGCCATCCTGGATAAGAACCATTGTCATTCGGCATATAAAGGAATAGAGGAATATAAAGTGAATGAATTTTAAATAAAATATATTATACAATTAATTAGGTTTCTTTTTTTGTAGTGTTCCTCCATGCTTTCAGATACTTAATCTGTCATTTCTCTCACTTTGAACACAATAATTTCGGTGGAACTATGTGTATTCTAACATTGGCCCAACAATAATAAGTTTAGAGCTTTATTAACAAAATTTTAAAAGGTATCAGGTCTACAAAATAAGTATTATTGGGTTCATCAAAAAGATATTTTATATTCAAATATATATTTCGGTTTCGAATCAGCAGGTCGAGATGGGTTCCAAAGAAGTTTCGCAAATGATTTTTTTATCTATTGAAATATGAGAAGTTATGTTTGATATCCTATTGACAAAGACTTTGTTAGAGGTCTTGCCTTATATTACATATTTTGTTTAGAAGGACACCCAGATACCGTACGGTGTTGGAAATTTCTTAATCGGCCAACGTGAGAGATTGTGTGCGATTCCCATCTTTAATATAACATGATTTGAACTAGTTAAGTTAATTGTTAAATTATTTTCGTTTGAGCAGGTGCATCCATGTTTTCCATCGATGTTATATTTACGTATATAAAACTTAAATACAAATTAAATTAAGGCCTCAAAAACCGTCAATCGATTAGGCTATTATTAAAATAATTATGGTATTCGTAACAGTTCCTTCTCACAAAAACGAAAATTAAATAAAAAGAAACTCCATAATTGTTCTAAGTGAATATACATTTATATTTTACGTTAGTATAATCAGATAATATTTATTATCTCTTAAAGGAATATAGCCTATAAATTCAATAAGTAGTATATCTACTCATTGTCAGTAGAATGTTCGGTAGTATTCAATTGGAATGGAACATCCCCTGTCTGAATTCGCCGAAAATCCGTGGAATCCACTCTAGTTTTATTATGTAGACAGGATAATAAAAAAAAGAATTTAATAAAAGGAAAGCAACGGTGACAATAGAACTCTTGGCATTTTTACAATCCAGCTCTAAAGCTGAAATTCGACCGATGATATAAACCGTTATTTAAACATAGAGTACTGGAACCAAAAATTCAGGAAATTTATAATTGTTAAAAATAATCAGATTTGATATTACTTCCTAGTAGTTTCAGCGTGTCCCCCATTTAAAAACTGTCAGTTAAATTCGTCATATACTAAACGAAAGCCATACGACGTGTTAAGTTATTCCTTTATTGACTAATAAATAATTGAATAAAACAAACTTACCTCAGCACGGTTATGGTCAAGAAATATCCTTACTTTAAATAATGATAGTTACAACGTTAGATTAAAAGAATCGAGTTCAGGGTAATTAAAGACTGAAAGTCTTAAGAATGTCAAGCTCCATCGTCAATAATGAATGTTAAAGTTATAGCTCATTACACTATTCAATTTACAAATATATCTTTATCAATATTATTTTTAATATTTTTTTTTAGTGTGTGTGACACAAATTAGAAGTATCACACTAGGATTCTTATTTCCATCTATATATTTTCATCACAACTGTTACCATTGATATTGTACTGATAATAATATAATATATGATATTATAATTTTTTATACAGTTTGTTTTTCACTGTCACTTAATTCTTATTAGAATGTTAGACCGGTTGTGCATGTTACAGCGATCAACTTTTCCACTGTGGTATCTATGACCGTTAGATAACACACCATACCTGTACTACCTAGGCAGGATTAACCTATTTTTGTACTGCATATATGTAATATAAAAAAAAAAGTACTAACCATCCCTGAACGATTCGGGGGGAGGGGGCACTAATATAATATTATTTTTACTTCCTCAACTACAGAAGGTAAATGGAATATTCTAATTATTTTTATATTATTTTATATCTAATTATAAATTACCTTTCTTAATTTTGGGACATGTGGTATTCTCTAGTAGAATTTTTCTTAAAGGTCTGAAGATCATTATTCAGTAACAAAAACAAAATCACATTACCTATTTTTGGCCCAGTACGTTATTGAGAAAAACTAATTTCATAATTTCATTTCCAAGTATGAGTAGTTCATCATTAAAAAATAATTACCAGTTTATACAACAAACATAGTACTATCACCATTTTTTACCTCGTTGTACTCTGTAAAGGAAGTATTGTAATCGCTAAAATTTTCGGTTTTCAGATTTCAACGGAAATATCCATTTTGACCATCCCTGAATCCATTTTGACAAGTTTCGTCGTGACGTCAGTAGGTTTTTTTTTAAACCACCTCCCTACACCTCTTTCCTACCCTCCACGGGACCACCGATAGGCATTACTTCAGGGGATTGGCTGTGTGCCGCCTCATTGTTTTAGGCTGTCGCTGTTTAGGGGCGCCTCTCCTTCTCCTCCTCCCTCAGCTTCTTGATGACCTCTGCCGCTAGGCGCTGGCCTGCCACCCAACACTCCTGTGAAAGTAGCATCAGGCTGACGATGCTGTCTACTGAGGCTTCTGAGCCACAGATTCCTAGAAATTCTTCCCTCTCTTCTTGAAAGCGGGGACAGCTAAAGAATACATGTTCTACAGTCTCATCTATTGTTGGGCACCTTGGACATACAGCGGTATTGTCCAGTTTGAACCGCACTTAGTAGGCTCTGAAGCAGCCATATCCTGTGAGCATCTGTGTTAGGTAGTAACCTACTTCCCCATGTTTTCTATCCTGCCAAGGTTGGATTTGAGGTATCAGCCTATGGGTCCACCTCCCTTTCAATGTCGTATCCCAGCTACGTTGCCATCTCTCGGCCGTCTGCTTCCTTTCCTCTGTACTGGAGATGCGGTCAACTCTGTTATATGAGCGTTGCCTCTCTTCTGCGACCAGCTCTATCGGCGGCATCCTGGCAACTACACACGCAGCTTCGTAGGAAACTGTGCGGAACGCGCTGATCACTCTGAGAACACTCCGGCGGTAGACAGATACCATTGGTCTCCTGTAGGCCAGTATGTCCAAAGCCTCACTCCATATCGCGGCGGCGTAGAGCAGAGTGAACCACACTTGCGACCAATAGTCTCCGACTACTTCTGGGTCCGCCTATGTTGGGCATCAGTCGGGCCAACGCTGTGCTCACTCTAGCCGCTTTATCGCATGCTTGTTGGATATGCTCCTTGAACCACCGCCTCTCATCGATTATAACACCAAGATACCTCAGGGAAGACTGGGACCTAATTTCTTGTCTACCCACTCTCAAGGTTATTTCTTCCTTCCTTTTGCGACTACTAATAAGTAGGGCCTTTGTTTTCCTGTCTGCCAGTTGGAGCCCCACCGATGCCAGCCAATCTCGAATCAATGAAATGCTCTGGTTGGCCTTCAAGGTCACTACATCTTTGTATTTTGCCTCGATCACCACTGCGATGTCGTCGGCAAAGCCCACCGTCTTGGCACCCTCCGGCAGGCTGAGCCTGAGGACCCTATCGTACATGACATTCCACAGTAGTGGCCCAAGCACTGAGCCCTGGGGTACTCCACCAGTCACCTTAAACCTTTTTGGACCATCCTCTGTTGAATAAATCAGGGTCCTGTCCCTGAAATAATCTCGAATAATGCTCGTCAGGTAAGTGAAGACACCCATTTCCTGCAGCGCATTCAGAATGCAGCTCCATCTCGCCGAGTTAAAGGCGTTTTTAACATCAAGCGTGATAACTGCGCAATAGCATTTCGCACCTCTCCTCCACCTCTTCCCCGCAATAGCCTTCCGAGCCGTTTCTATCACCATGGTGATTGCGTCCAGAGTTGATCTTGCTTTCCAGAAGCCAAACTGAGTCTGCGCTATGCCCCCTACACCTTCTGTGGTCCCTTGTATCCTGCCAGCTATAATTTTCTCCAAACCTTGCCAGCTGTGTCCAACAGACATATCGGTCGATATGCTGAAGGGTCCGATGGGTTTCTCTTGCCTTTCGGGATCAGCACAAGGCGCTGTCTTTTCCATGGCCGCGGAAAGGATCCTTCACTTAAACAAGAACTGAAGACTTCCTGAAAAAGATTTGACCTAGTCTCCATTGCAGCCTTTAGTGCCACATTTGGGATGCCATCCAAATCTGGTGCTTTTCCTATCTGAAGGCTAGTGCAGGCATCATTGAGTTCTTCAGCTGTCACGGATGGTACGTCAAATGGCTGCCACAACCCTGAATGCATTAATTCTTTTTGTTCTGGAAAAAGAGTTGCCACTATCTTCTCTACAACAACCGGGCACGTGGGTGATCTCGAAGAGTTGCTCTTTAACTTCTTCATGACGGTCCGGTAAGGCCGTCCCCATGGATCTTCGTCTACCTCTTCGCAGAGTTCCTTCCAGCACCGCCTCTTGCTCATCTTGATTGTTCGCCGTAGTTCACGCCTCATAGCTTTTAACTCTTCCTGGAGTATTTGGAACTGAGGGCTGCCTTTTGCTCGCTGGTGTCTTCTTCTCGATGCATGACACCGTCTACGACAGTCAGCGATCTGGTCGTTCCACCAGTAGACTGGGTTTCGGCCCATGCATGCGTTGCTGCGCACCATAGCTGCGTCACACGCTGTGGTGACCAGATCCATTACCTGGTGTGCCTTATCCTCTGCGGAGCCTGAAAGCTCACAAGATGCCTCCATCATAATTTTGAATGACTCTCTGTCAAAAGTCCTAGCTTTCCAGCGAACTGTACTCCTTTCTTGCCTCGCTGAAATTGTTTTTCGGTTTCCCAGGGTGATAAGTATAGCCTGGTGATCACTGTGGGTGTATAGGTCGTAGACCTGCCAATCAGTAGTTGGACGTAGGCTGTCACTGACAAATGTCAAGTCAATCATGGAAGACCTGCCCCCCTTCACAAATGTTGGTTTCGTCCCTGTATTTACCAGCACCAAGTCGTCCATCTGGGCAAAGACTTCTAATAGGACTTCTCCGCGTCGGTTCGTCGACCTGCTGCCCCACTCTGTCGCCCAGGCATTAAAGTCTCCGGCAATTACTACTGGCCTACGCCCTCTGGCGTCTCGTGCTATGCTATCTACTTGATCCTCGAATTCCTGGATTGTGGTGCTCGGCGGGGCATAGCAGCTGTACAGGTACAGATGTTGTATCTTACCCCAGACAAGACCAGTTGTAAGGGCCTGCGGCGTTTCCTCTAGCAGTTTTGTCCACATGCCCATATTGCTGCCCTTCTTCGTCGGATACCCAAAAATTGCCGACCAAGTTTTTATACGGCTCACTCAAGATCACGGCGTCCACTCGTAGATCTTTAACGGGGTGCCATAAGAGATCCTGGGCGGCTTCGCAGTGGTTGAGATTAAGTTGGAGGATTCTCATCTGCAACGATTTTTTATCCTTCTTTGTTCTTCTAGAGCTCGCTGTAATGCCGGGCATTTGCTACCACCGCACGGGTGTCCGTTACCGCTTACTCCATCGCATAGTGCGCAAATAGGACTCTTCTTGACGTCTGTACGTACGTTCGTTCGTTCGTACGTATCTCGCATAACTCAAAAACGGTTAACCGTTGAAAGTTAAAATTTTGTATTTCGGATTTCTGTAAAATCTAGTTGTGAACCTCCCTTTTTGGTCATTGCATGATTACCGGAAGTAGTACTTTTACCTGAAGGTCATTATTGATTTTCATCAAAAATTATATTAAAATATAATGCAAAACTTTTCAAATTTGGTATCTAAGACTTACATACTAATATAAATAACATATTAAATTTTGGTTAAAATTGGCAAACCAAAAGTAGTACTTTACTTGAAGCTCATAATCAAAAAAATCATCAAAAATTAGGTAAAAATATAATGTAAAACATCTCAAATTTGATAAAATTATATTTTTATATCAATGTAAGTAATATAATAAATTTGGTTGAAATTGAAGAGCCGAAAGGGGTATTTTACTTGAAGGCCATAATAAACTTAAATCAAAAGGTATATCGACATTTAATTAAGAGATCATATGGTTCGGTGATAAAGGTTATAAACGCGATTATTTTCCACTCTAATTAAACAATTTTATTACTTGTTTTATGTGTTAAAATTGAGTATAAAATACTTGTTTTCCTCCCCATTTGTTAACTGAACAAGTCTGCAGCAGGAGAATGACATATAAGTTAAACGGATTCTTCCGCTTAAAATGTTGAAACCGTCGATTTCCAATGCTTCGTCTAGTAACATAGAGAGAAAGCGACATATAATAACGGAATGAGACCCTCATAAACAAGAGAGTGTGTGGGTTGTGTATCAATTAGTGGAATTCGCGACGCCGAGTGTCGTTTTTGAGATACTGCTATCTTCGGAAACTAGTAATCAAATTCAGGGTCACTTTTTGAGCCGCAGATTTATAGTTTAATAGACGTACAAGGAAGTCATGGGGTGTCCACATCAGATATTTTTCATTTACAAAACACAGTCAAAAATGCGGATGCCACATACTATTAAAAAAAAAAAGTTTTTTTCTAGTCTGTAGCTATCCAAGCATATTATTATTAATTTGTAATATATTTTATTATCTCTATTGTGAGCTTACAAAATGTTAGGTATTCCAAGCTAAAGTTCATAACATCACCGGGCGCTAGCCGTATTTTGAACTGCATACAACATTTGCTCTGTTTCACATTCCCAGCGATGTTATATTATGAATTTATGTGTCAGAATTATAAGATTGTGTATTTATAACTTAGAAGATTAAAACAAATAATAAAAATATACTTTTTTATGAGGATTTATTTAAAACAAGATAAAAAATGAGTTCACAAATAAAATATGTATATATTATTTCGACTAATTAAATTAATTTTTCAGAGTCAAATGATTAACTTTATTTATATTTATTGTAAAATATTATTATTAATTACATAACAAATAAATAAATTAATTCATAAATAATTGAATAAATAAAAAATTCAACAAAATATGTTGATATACTAACATAAATAAATTAAATTTTTTTTTTTTTTCTACTGTGTATAACTATCTAAGCATGTTATTTTTAAATTATTATTTTTGTAATATATTTTATTTTCTCTATCGTGAGCTTACAAAATGTTAGGTCGCTACTATCACATCAACTGTTTTTAAGAATGCCTTGTTTACGATAGTACCGTTTTAGATGAAATATTATAACTGTTGATAATTTTGAGAGTATATCCCTCTTTATAATTAATATATCCCAAGTTATCGCCACCATCAAGATTAAGTAACTAATCTGAATATAGCTACTTTTTAGTGGACCGAAAAAGAACTTTGTGTGTTACTTTTAACTTCCTCATTGCAATTAATTTTATATATTTGAGCCTTTTAACATCTCTGAGTCCTAGATTTGTGTTTATAAGATAATACTTTGCAAATCTGCTTCTGATAAATCAATAATAAAAGGAATTCGACAAAGGCAAATTTATACATTCGTTACTTAGTCCTCCGCCAGCGCCAAAATTTATAACATCACCAGACGCTTTGCCGTATTTTGGAAGCCATCTTATAAAATTATTAAATAAATAATAATAATAATTAAATAAATAAAAATTCCACAAAAATATATTAATATAAATAGTAACATTATTAAATAAATTTATAAATAGTAACATTATTAAATAAATTTATATATAGTAACATAAGTAAGTAAATAATAGTAAAATTAATATAAATATCAACTATATATATATATATATATATATATATATATATATATATATATATATATATATATATATATATATATATAAATAAATAAATATATTGTCCAAAATTCCAAAACTGATGGAAAAAGTCTATTTCTTATACAACCTTCGATTATAAATACAAAAAATTAAATTTTATTTTATCAAGAGGGGTCTGGATAACTAAATAAATTTAATTACATTAAATTTAAAAATCAACTTTAAAAGTTGAGATAAATAACCCTTACATTTTAATGAAAAATTTTGTTTCACAACATGCCAAGTGTAATACCGACGGCAGGACAGAAGTATTTTGTTCTATTTTCAGTTCAAACACAGAACGAACTATAGTAAGTACATAAACCCGTCTCTCCTATTGTAAGGGATGCGTTTCAGTTCGAATAATTTGATCGGAAAAAGTCAACGGAATTTTTCTTTTCCTAAAAATAACGATATGTTTTTGCCGTCCAATGGACTGATTGACATACTTCCTTAATCATTTCTTAACGTATTAGAGCGGTCTGGTTTGGGAATACATAAATTCAAATAATGAAATAGCTTGCTATAAAAAATAATGTACGATTTAAATGCATCGCTTATAAATCAAATCTCATAAAAAATAATTGGCATTGGAGTCGATAGTAATAAGGAAAGCTAGAACTTAAATAGGCTCTTAAGTTAGATGTCTTCAACAGTAGGTCAGACACTTGAAATTTCATTTTTCTGTAGTCGAGCAAATATAAGGAAATATAAAAGTCTCTAACTGTTCATTATTTAGCTTTTTTTTAACTTTTCTTTCGCTTCTTTTAGTGCAAGAAAGACCTCCTCAAAGACGATAACGACGAACCATAAGGCTCGAAATAATGAGCTCTTTTCTGAATCGCTAAAATTTCTCATTACACAGTTTAAACTTTTCTAGTCTTCCTTCCTCTACAACAATGGTTAGCAGCGACGCCAAATAGACAGCTCTACCAATTATCTCCCAATTAGTAGTCCTAGGAAAACTACGTCCTGATGCTGAGATTATTTATAAATTAGGAATCAATTAGGAAAGCGAATCAATACTCTAGTAATTAAAGGCATCCGGAGAGCCTGCCTGGTAGGAACAGATTGGTTATTCGCAGTCGTCTACAGTTCATGCTCCGGCTCACAGACCCAATGAAATAGCAAGCCAGTGAATTATAAGATTAATTCGGCTTCGTTTGTACTGCAATGATTAATTAAGCGGTCGGTTGTTAAGAAGATGAAAATAATTGAAATTCGCTTTCTTTGCTTGGTAATTAATTAACCAGTTACGTGCCAATAGAGTCACTGGCGGGCATATGATATTCATGCTTGGCTCACACAGCATCAATCCTATTTTAGCTGAATATGTTGAACGATAATATAGATTTTCGAGGAGTAACTAACTCTAAAATGAGACATTTCGCAAAAAATAAAAAATTAAAATGTTTAGTTACCATGGGCTGAAAAAAATATGTTAAAACATGCAAGGAAATAACCCCAAAATGTATTGTAATCATTTTCTTCCAAATCTTACCGCGATCAGTTCTTTTCGGATTGAAATTAAGCATGTTTCCCATATCCACTTGTGGCCTTTAGGACCAAAATCCGCTTAATCCAGTTTTCAAAATTACTCAAGGGAAACATAAATATATAAATAATGAAAGATGTAAATAAATGGAATCTCAATAATATGATTAAAAAAAAAAATAATGAAAATATAGCGCCAAATTGATTGTATAATTTTTAACAATATTCATGAAATTTCAGTTATTCATATTTTTAATTTTTAATTATTAGCTATTTTTAATTATTACCAGTTATTATTCTAAAAGCCTCACTTTTTTTAGAGTTTATATCTTATCACAATTAACTAATTATTTACTCAGTGCAAATATTACTCATATTATATAGATAATCTTTAATTTATTTTTTATGTGCTACGACCATAAATATTTTTTTTAAATAATTACTTGTACATCATTAATCATAACAAACTACATGAGCATAAATTGCATAGTTCTTTTCACAAATTGGTATTGGGATCCAAAATTTCGCAATTTCGTTTCATAATTATTAATATAATCATATTCCTGTATTAATATTCAAAATTATATTTTAATCACATGAGATTATTTCTTCATCACTGCACTATGTTAATAATAATATCAACATTATTAATAATATTATATCATATTAATACTATTATTAAGATTAACAATTGCTTTTCAAGAAGCTTGAAGCATTTGAAATATTTAATTAAAAAATTTTGAAAAATATATATTTATGCATTTAACTATATTGATATAGAATTACATTATTTAAATTATTTTTTTTGGTATAATAGTATCGTAACTATTGATATTCAATGGCAATTTTGAATAACTTCCAATCGTTGTCATTGGAAGTTATTACGCATGATAAACAGACTAACGTTTTAAATCAGAAATTACTAAACCCTTCCTAATCTTTAGCCAGCGCAAGAACCTGTTACAGCGACTCTTTTTCTACGAGGACTATTTATTGAGGAAAATAAGAAAGTTTCCGAGAAACTTTCAAAAAGTGATTATCTGCTTTTATCCCCTTTACTCGGAAGTACAATTCATTATTTAGTTGGTCAGGCTAAAAGGCCGTTGCGTTTTCTTGGTTAATTAAGTTTAGGCTTAACTTCTCTCTGCTCCTGATAACTTTGGCCAAATATTTCATATAAAAAATATTGAAATAATATATTGGCAACAGGTTTAATTACTAAAAAGAGAAATCTCCTTAAATCCCTTTTAAAATATTTTTTCAGGTAATTTTATGAAATTTCAGCCTTGATAATCACTAAGTAGCTTTCATTATTTCAATCTTTTAAAATTAAGTAAATTATTTTAGAATATGGACCTAATAATAATAAGGGTATTATTTATTGCCATGGGTACGCCTAACTAATTTTATATGAAAGTATATTTTTTTATAATAAGAGATACAGCTACTATTAAGTTTATTTTTCTATCTCTGGATCTTTTCAATTATCCGATTCCTAGATTTGTGTTTGTAAGATTTCGTTTTGCAACTATGCTTCTTATTTATTAATATAACTATGCAATTTTCACATTCGTTACTTAAACGTGGTGGCGACGATATATAATACGTTATATATATATATATATATATATATATATATATATATATATATATATATATATATATATATATATATATATATATATATATAATACGGTTTACTTAGTTTTTTTCCTTTCTTTTACACAGAATCCTGAGACATGATTATATATGTTAGCACAATCTGATATTACATGTAACATAAATAATCTATTGCATATGTTTAATGAATATCATATAAATTCACAATAAATAATTTTATGGCAGATACATAATTTTTTTATATTTTAATGACAATAGATGGCAATGGCTTTGTGTCATATTCATCCTTTTTTTTTTAGTTTATTAATTGTTTATTGAAGCTTTTAAATTGTCAAAAATACCAAATCTAAGGAAAAAAAGTTAATAATGTAATGTTCACTTCAATGAAAAGGATTATATTAATTTTCCTTTATTTTAAACGACTATATTTAACTGTCACCAATTAAAAATATTAATTAATTATCTCACTTTATTAATTTAAACGGTTGTATTGCTATTATGAAGATTAATTTGAAAGGGTTTATCATGAAATAAGCTATGTATATATAATGAACAATTTCTATGATGATGATAAGAAAATAATTTATACCTCTTATTGTGATGTTGGAATTGTTTTCATGATACAACTATATTTCTAAATAAAAATTCTCAATTTACGGAGGAATTCTGATTTTTGTTCCAAATCACACTCACTAGCAGTACTATGCGGCGTCGCTGTTGTAAAGATCATTCTGACAGCCTTTTTTGGTCCATCTTTAATCAATCACGTTTATTATCATACTGGTCTAGCATTCAATTTAGAATAACTTCACTACGGAAGATGATTTCTGGAAACGATTTCAAATTTAATGGCGAATACCTTTACTACTTCAGTGAAAATGGCTCGTTGTCGTAGAAGATCTATAAATTCATAAAAATAGGGTATTAAGACAATGAAAAAGGAAGATTTTTTATCTTCCTTAAAGAAATAGACCTTAAAGACATATTTATTTACTGATTAACGTAGTAGTCGTAAGTTGTTGGGTAAGTCAAGATTTATATTTTTCAATCACAATTAGTGTAATTCATTATGAAAGTAAAGTTAATAATTTAGTCTGTTAGTAAAATATATTTCTTGATATATGATGAAAAAAAGTTTAAACTGTAACTAAATAATAAAATGCAAGATAAACAAATTACAATACAAATGATTCTGATGATGAAACGTGAACTCAAATTTCACGTGACGAATCAGCAAATAATGAAACAATAGAAGTTATAAAACAGTAGAATGCCTATATTGTTAATATTTATTTATTTAAAAGAGTGTTACATATGCTTGACTGTTATGAAATCTGTCATCTACTAATGAATCAAGAAATTATGCTGGAGAAAAAAAAATGTTTTGTAAACAAGTATAAATTTATAAAAAAAAAATCCCTCTCTACATAAAAATTCCACTGCCATAAATCTATGCAATACGCTCAGAAGACTATTGAGGCGCTGATCAGTGGAACGAAACCCTGAAATCGGAGATAAAATTCGAATTTTCAAGTAGTTTATTTTTTCGAAAACTTTTATATCCTCTTGAGTACTCCAACATCATAAAACAATTCCGACTGGACAAATACTGTACTAATAACCAAGCAGAAAACGTAGCAGTTCTGAAAGCACTCCAATATTTGCAAACTGACCTAATATTGCAGAGGAAAAACGGTTATTCAATACTAACGGACAGGAAAGTTTTACTAGATCCACTGAAAAACTACAAAATAAATGACCCACTAACATTTGAAACTTCATACACGTTACAAGTTGTGTTATAGTTATAGTAATTATTATAATATTTATGTCTAATATCTATTTTTAATTAATTAATATTTTATGATAAATGTCAATATTTTAATATTAATTATGTCACTATCATTTTATAAATATCGATAAGTTCTTATAAGGCCATAAGCGCTTAGAGTATGGGGCATGTACTTTAAATCAACAAACAGCTCTCACAGGTTAACTTTGAGTGAGAAAAAAAAAATCATCATTTATATTGTAAGCAGAGTAATAATCCCGAAGGAATAAAAGTGCAGAATACTTATTCTGTCTTCCTGGTGTATGTTTTTTTAGTAAAAACAATAATATTCAATCAAAGTAATAGGGTTTAAAAAATGTAATACTTTTGGAATTACGACTACACATCTCTTCGGCTTTATTAATGAACAGAGCTACAATTCTTTGCTGAATCAAGCCCCTCTCCAAAAGATTCCGCCATTCATCACTATTATGCGGAGCAGCCATCCAGTCCGGTATTGCAAGAATATTCCTGGCATTTTTACGGACGCTATCCAGCCATCTCGTTTTGAGTCGTCCCACTCTTCTAGGACAGACATGTCCCACTCTTCTAGCTTTCCATGGCTAATTTTTTGGGGGATTTCGTTCTCATCTATCCTGGAGAGGTATCCCGCCCATCTGAGCCTCCTCACACTGATCCATTCAACAACTTCTGCGTTCTTAAAAAGTGCGTTGATCTGCCATTTTTTTCTTCTTCCAGGCTCTCCCGTATCGGACCGAAAATTCTTCTGAGTATCATCCTTTCGAAATTCAGCAGCCTATCCTCATCAGCCTTATCCAGACCCAAGCTTCAGATTCAAACGCGAGGACCGGTCGAACAAGGACTTTGTAAAGCCTCAATTTGGTCTCATTGGTAATAAACCTACTTTTAAATTGCTAGGTGAGGCCAAAATAGTACCTGTTTGCTGCTGCGATCCGACGCTTAATATCCTGAGATACGTCGCCATCCGAATTCATCTCCGACTCCAAGTAGACAAAGTGCTGCACCCTCTCAAACTTATATATCTCAATCTCAATATGCTCTTCCCGCAAACGCTATGGTCCAGCCTGTATATATTTATTTTTTGTTTCGTTGACAAGTCCAAACTTTTTTGCTGCCTTTTTTATCTGAAGAAATTCTTCCTTCAGTGCAGTCTGAGACCTGGCAACAATATCGAAACCATCGGCATATTTATCTGGACGGCTCTGTTAAAAATTTTGCCTGTTGTTTGTATACCAGGTTCACTCAGCAAGATTAAAAAGTAAGCAGGATAGAGCATCTCCTATATTTCTCTAACTCCTGTACTGGAATCAAATTGTTCAGACATGTCCGATCCAATCTGCACAATGCATTTTGTCTCCTTCATCTTCATTTGGCGAGCCATATTAATTTGGGAGAATATTGAGATCAAGCAAAGACTGGTACAACTCTCGTCGGTCAACACTGCGATAGGCCAACTTGAAGTCAATAAATAAATGGTGCGTTGTGATTTTATATTAACGTGCCTTCTCAAGAATCGTGCCTTCCAGGAGCCAACTTGGTATTTCACAAGAACTCTTTCTGCATGGTGGACAACCCTGCAAAAGATGATATTGGATAGGAACTTGTAGGCCCACGGCAATAGCATGATACCCCTATAATTATGACAATCAGCCTGATCTCCTTTTTTTTGTGGATGGGGCATATTACTCCTCATTTCCATGTTTCTGGTGGGTCTCCTTCCTCCCATATGGATATTATTACTTCATAGAAGACATTTCTTAGACTCTTCACTACTGTGCTTCAGGACTACTGTACTTGAATTCCATCATATCCTGGGGCTTTGTGATTTTTTAATTTATTTATTGCCTCCTCTACCTCTTCATCATCAGGTGGCTCTGTCTCCATTTCGTCATTCATTCCACACTCATTCTCTTCTTCCACGTTTCGTCCATTACTATTTTCTTTGTTAAGGAGTTCCCCGAATTGCCGCTTCCATCAATGAAGGACTCCTATCTATCCTTCAATTTTAATTTAATATTATCAATGCGGTATTATCCGACATATTTTAAGACAACTCAAGGAGCGGAGTAGCTAAGTGGTAAGGGACTGTGTTACCATGCTTCCAGTCCCGGGTTTGCGACCGGCTGTTGCAGATGAAAATTTTTTCTGCTATCAGCTGTGGATCGACCCTGTGGGGTCGAGGGAGCCTCCTGGGGCTCACCCAGCCTCTATAAAGTGGGTAATCTTAATTGGGAGAAAAAACTGGTGGTTAAGCGTGATCTCGGCCAAATCATCTCCTAGCACAACTGTTGGCTTAGAAACAGTACGGTCCTTACCAAGGACTGAAATCAAGACCCTTCATGGGTTGTAGTGGTACAGGTTTTTTTTTTTTTTTTAAACAATAGCTGCGTCCACCTGCGTTCCTCTCTTTAGTAATGTTGTATGTTATTTTAAGAGTTACGTCTAAAAATATATTATATTTACGTTTAAAATGATTTCTTGGCTGGATGGCTGTTTTATTTTATTGCAAAAAACATGGTGGTCACCAGTGCCAGGAATATTTATTAGATTAACTCAATTAGTATTGTGGAAAAAAAATTGTCTTATGAAAAAAAAAACAATAGTGAATGAGGAATATAAAATAGAAAGGAGAAAAATAAATAAGTAGAATGGTTACAAATATTTTATTGGAAGGGAAGGTAACATAAGTGGCTAGCCCTGGTTATCATTAGATCTGCTTGTGATTTCTTTCTTTATTAATATTATAAATAAAGTGCATTTATGCTCCTATTCTGGCCTATTCTTTATATATTTATGTTTGCATTGGGTTATTCGAAGTCGAGTTTTTTAAAATATTATCAATTATAAGAATTAGCATATCAATTTATTTAAACTTTTGTTTTTTAGCGATATTAGGATCCACTAATATGTTTTTGGCGTAGCTCCTTTTGAAAATACAATCAATTTTAAGGTCAATATCGAAGAAATCAATAAAAGTTTAAATAAATCTATTGTGTTTTCTAAAAGAGCGAACCCAATGGCATATTAGTGGATCTCTATATAGAATAAATCAGGAAAGTTTAAATAAATCGCTTTGTGAGCGCGGGACCTGAAAATCAATTGCATTTTCAAAACCAGCGACCTCAAAAAAATATTATTTGATCTCCATATCGACAAGTATTTTCTCTTGAAAACTACTGAAATAAAATTAATTCGAGTATTGCCCATATCTAACTTATATCGTATCGTTGGTAAATGACAAACGATAAATGACAGAGTTTTGTCCGGAAAATGCTGATTTCGTCCCACTGTGCTTTGGCCGCTTTTATTGTACTGAGATCCATGTTATTATCCTTTTTTGTTTTCTTATTAATATATTGCTGATATAGCATAAGAAATATAGCAATTTTTCGTTAAAGGTTTTTGAAGGTACGCTGCAGTTGTCTTATGTATAGAGTGAGTGTAGAGTGAGTGATATAAAACGGGACGGGAAGTTAGGTAGCTGTTTTTTTATTTCATTTAGAAATCTATTAGCCCTTGTTCAAGCAGAAATAAGAGAAGTAGGAGGTGAAAAAGGTAGACAATCAGATGAAAGGGCCATTGCAGGAGCCTAATGAAATCTAAGGATAAGTGCATTTCCACTCAGGGACTTGACAGACAATCGACCTGATTGTCATTTCCATGTCTCGGCACAAAGCTAATTGGTTTTGAAATTAAAGCAATAAAACCTCTATTATCTTCTCGAGAGCGGTCGGATTCCATTACCACTAATTTTCGACTAGATAGGACTAATATTAGTGGTGGTAACTATACTAAATGTTTCAAAATTGTAAATGATAGATGATCTTTTATTGCAATAATGTGGCTTTCAATATGGCACAGAGGTCGAAAGGCAGAAAAAACCTTTCAAGATAATGGAAAAATCATTTTGTTATTACTATTGATAATGAGATTAGTTACCTAAAATATTTTATCAATTTAATCGTAAATATAAGTTTTTACACCTGTAATGAGCGGTTATATTCAAGCATTGAATAAAGTTTGATTTTGAAGAAAACAACTTTCGGCATTATATTTATTATACCTTCTCATATTTGTTTCTCCTTTATGAGATTTTCCTTTGTAATTAACAATAGTTATTAACAATACCAGACAAAATAATTAGTGAAAAAAAATTTAAGACAATAACAAAACTCTGTTGATAATATTATATAATAATATATTAATGATATTCAGCAAACAAAAAAAATTTAATAAAATGTTTTTGTTAATGTATATCTTTCGAACGCAGCCGAGATAATAAAATCTATTTTAACATTAAACCATGACTTCGTTTTTGTTAATGTATATCTTTCGAACGCAGCCGAGATAATAAAATCTATTTTAACATTAAACCATGACTTCTTCTAAATTTTTTGAAAATATTTAGCTGCTTCCGACTGCGTCTGTGTGTACAATTTGATTTTGAAATTACTCTTTTAATTTGTTTTTTGCTGCCCCACTACGGTAGCTCTATGGCCCATTTGACGGCCGTAACACCTACAGCCGTTAATCCGATTTTAACACAATTTTTGTGATAGTGCATTTTGGCACATTGATGATCAAATCAATTTTATCAAATTCCTTCCACTACTTTCGTATACTATGCTATTCGCATGAGCAAACGTGTTTTCCTTGAAACACATTTTTTTTCAAAAACGGCTCTTCCGATTCGAAAGTCGAAGATTAGTGTAATAATGGTCCAGTATCAATTTTTTCCAATTCCATTCACTACTTTAGAGATGTTCCTGCTCAAACACATTTTCCTTACCACACCTTTTTATTAAAAATGGCTTGTCCGATTTGGCTCCCAGTTGGAGAAAACTTCAATAGTGTAAAAATGATCCAGCATCAATTTCATCTAATTCTCTGTATGTGTGTATATGCATATTAGTATTTTAATATATTAATTAGTTAATCTTTAGTTCATGTTTAAAATGTAATACAATTCGATCATTTTGGCCTTAAGAAATAATTAGTTGTTAAAAAAAAAAACTTGTTTAGCTTTCATTTATTTTGAGTTAAATAATCGAAATTTCATCTTATTCAGAACCTGAATATGATGGAGATTCTAGTATTCAACCCAAAATAAACTGTCAGCCCACCATCACTCCCCAGAATCACAACACCGCTTTTATTTAGGTAGTTTACAAAGATAAGAAACAATTTCATTTTTTCATGCCGGAACAAATGTTTCAAAATTTCGCCCACTACATGGTAAAAACATGACTGGTAAAAACTTTTAAAAGTGCACATCTTAATGCAATTTTTATTGTGATTAAGAATGCATAGCTATTAAAAATAATTTATGAAAATTCGGTGAAAAATTAAATACCACAAAAAAACAAAACAAAAGAACAGGTGGGATCAGTTCTCTGCAATTAATAAAGGAAAGTTCATATAAACTAAAAAACTGAAATAAACAGAACAAGAATGCCACAACACAATAAAAAGTGTACCTATACACTTTTATTTTTATATTATTTTATTTTACCAGTGTTGAATAATATTAAGAAAAATCAATACTAATCCCAAGTACTATAAATTTCATCAAAGATTGGAAAGGCACTCAGGGCAATGGGCCAAAGCTTTTCAGGGTCCCATTGACAGTGGATCAATTCTTATCCTTGCTATCTCCTTTTAATATACCATATCGGCATAGAGTTGTTCGTTGGGTCTCCGATATCTCAATACTCTTATGAATCCATGTGTCCATTGCATCTAATAAGGATGCGGCTTTGTTAGGAGGAAGGTAATCTACAGCGAGGACTGGATGTCGCGAGGTTTACTGATTGCCATACTCACAGAAACGTTAGGCGCTTCTTTCTAGAAAGCACAATCTTCTCTATCCTGAGGCAAAATTTGAAGAAGAATACAACAATGAAAGAAATCCTTCGGTATATTGAAAATATAATAAGAAAAAATTATCTTATCAAGCATAATCCGCCAATGGCCCTTAGGTTAGAGGTGGAGTATATAAATAAATATAAATTAACGTTTCAAAGAATATTAGCTAAAAAAAAGTTTTATTTTTCTTTGATACATAATTTGTCTCAAAGAATATAATATAAAATTAAGTAATATCACAATTTTAATTTATATAATAAATTATAATTTTAATTTATATAATATTATTATTATTAAATAATATCGTTCGTAAATGTTATAGCAACATGTATAGAAAGAAACGTTTCATTTCATTAACTTTCGACTGTAAGCATTGGAATCAATCATTGCTTTGTAGTTTTAAATTACTGGTTAATAGACAATTATTATACATTGTACTTTATCATTTCTCGTCCAAGTTCAAAAATTATTTTAAAGTTTACCATTTGGTACCTGCGTGCAACTTTTTTTACAAATTTTAACCGACAAGATATTTTAAAATAAGATGCTACTCACCTAGATATATAACTATATATCTACTGTACTATTGAAGGTTCAGTAAATATATTTTCTTTTTTTTTATTATGAAATCGATAACTTATATTTTTTAATCATTTGAAATAGTTTGTCACAAAAATAGTTTAAAAACTACACTAAAACCTCGCTTATCCGGACTAACTGAGACCAAAGGCAATTCTGGTAATATGGGTAATAAGCAAACAAAATCCTTAAATAAACTGACTTTCGGTCCGATACGAATTATTTAAAATAATGAAACTAATTTTGCCAAGTATAGTTACTAAAAAAGTGTTTCTCTTATTTTATAAATATTTTAAAGATTGTCCATTAATTCCAGCAGAACTTTCATTTGATGGATTAGCTCAAGAATATGTTTTCTTTCTTCTTTTTTTTTTATTAACCAACGCATCCTAAGATGCAATAATTTTTCCGTGTAATTAACGTCAGCAGTGGAAAATATATGATTTACAATTTAATTACAGGCTTCTTGCTGATAAAACAGCCAGAGATATTCGGTGGAAATGATGAAAGGCCTTAGCATATTTCCGAGGTAGAGGGGAGCTGAATAAACAGCTTCCCCTCGAGGCAAATATAGGACAGGAGGCGCACTTATAAAGTACCCAGCTCCTGTCTAAACATACCGAAAATATCTACAGCAGCAATAGTTTTTGTTAGCGATAAATAATGTCTTTTACCTGTAATATATTATGAAAAGTTTAATGCGTGGCTTCACATCCAACGGAGTTCAGTCGCCAGCTTGTTGATTAAATAAATGTTTTCCTTTAAAAATAAATTAAATCTAAAATCTAAGTGAAGAAACAGTACTACCACTTCTTTGCTAACGCATCCACTCGAATTTGGTTTTAAAAACAGAGGAAACTGTGTAATCAAACCAGAGCTTTCATGAAATGTCTATGCTTCCTACTACTACGCCATAGAGTAGGCCAAAGCAAACCATACTCGTGCTTATTATAATTGTTATTTGTATAGTAACTGTATTTTCTTTACATTTAAAAAAACAGACGCACTAACACATTTTCGCAATAAAAATACATTGTCTTAGTTTATGAGGTATGAACTTAATGAATTATAATCCTTCGGGAATTGATCATAAACAAAATTTGTAAAATTAAGCATCTTTTAAAGAATTTCTAAGTTATTTGTTTAATTGGTAGTGATTATTTTATCAATTCACAAAAAAAAATTAATAATAATAAATTTAAAAAATTCACAAATGTCGTTAAAATTCATTCAAACTATTAGTAAAGAATTTAATTTCAGTTCATTTATGTAAAAAAAATAAATCGGCTTTATTCATTAACATGTTCTTTAACATTAACATCAGAATATACATTAACATGTTATACTTATAAGGTTAATGCAAGCTTGATATTGTTTGAAAAAAATGAAAACTCAATTTACTCAAAATATTTGCTCAATCTAAAAATGTAGGAGTTAAAGCCGGATAAATTATTTATTGGAAAGAAAGAGTATTGGATCAACTAAAAGGCCAGATGGTCTTTTTCCTTATCGGAAATCTTGCCTGAATTCATTTTTTTATATGGAAAACCCGATAAATATATTTTTTTACTTTTTTTCATTAACTTTAAGAATATCAAGAACAAGCAAAAAACGCTAAACCAAAGACTAAAACTATTACACTCAGTTCTTTCAAGACGCTCAAAATTGAAACTTAAACATAAATTGAACTCGTACGCTTACTTACTCAAGTCCATCTGAACCTACGCTTCACAGAGCCAAAAAACTCGCATACAAAAACTTCAAATTTTTCAGTCAAACATTTTTAGGACTATTACCAAAGCTCCTGGGTATATCAGCAACATTACCTTACATACAGACCCACTACAAACGATTTCACAATAACACACGGACATCCTAACATACTCTTGCAAGACATGGCGACAACCAACATGCCTGACAACACCCGCAGAAGATTGATGAGGAGCTTGATAAGGGATCTCCTTGTATAACTATGCACGATAATCACGACAGGAAGAGGTGCCGTTGGGTACTACTCTTTATCATATCTTTCATGCCACTATAACATATTCTTTGCCAGCAAATTCACTGGTTGTCTCATCGACAGGTGTGAATATAAAAAATAAAGGCCCGCCCCTCCCCCCAAAAAAAAAAAACTTTAAGAATATAAATTGAATTATTTACAAACATGATCAGGATTAAGGTGCATTTACACGAGCGAATTTTTTACTCTCGAGAGTAAAATGTAAAGCTTCTGAGAGTTAGAGGGGGAGCTCTCCGAGAGTTGTTACGTCACATCAGGTGTAAAAGTTCACTCCCTCATCTAGGAGGGTACTCTTAGGAAATTCAAACCTGTTTCGAATGATTGAAACTACTATCCGAGACTTGGGAGTGAACTATTTCACCTGCTGTATCGTGGACATCTCAACTCTCGGAGAGCTCAATCTTAAACTCTCAGAGGCATTTATATATGCGAGTTTTCCTCTCGAGAGTGAAAAACTCACTCGTGTAAACACAGCTTTAGCAAATAGGATTAAAATACAACCACGAACTAATACATTACTCCTCTTCACGGTGGAAACATACGTCTCACGAATCAACCTGAACACTTTCATCTGATAGATACCACTCCTGTGTTTATGTTGATAAAGTTTTTAATCGCACGGAGTTTCTTTCATTATTAATTTTATTTCATTGTTTATATTTATGTAAATAACGTCACGGAATTAAATTGTGTGTAGATTGTACCAGTAGACTGTTCATTCTTCAATACATAATGGCTTTGTTTTGCCTCTCCACTAAGCAGACAAAAATAAAGTAACAGTCGGAAGTAAAAATTCTTGTGGATATTCACATTCAGGGTTCCGGTTTGTTGGTGAGCAGGAACGCGTGTTCAGTACGTACGTCCTTGACCGAACAAATAAACGCTGTGAATCTTGATTGATATTAAATAATTTTTAGAACGCCCATTTGCTCAAATCCAAGCCGTGAAGCTTGGATGAAACCGTTTTTGAAAAGAGAGATACTGAATCTTTTAGAAATTCTTTTCGGTAGGTTTAGACGGTAAAAAAATAAAAAATAAAAACTCTGTCAAAGACTTCTTTTATCCTATGAATATCTTAAAAGCTTTTTAAAAAATCTCTGAAATATGGGTGCAATCGGTTTTGAAACCTAACGCACCATTCCATCTTAGTAGATTCATAGATTTTACTATTTCTCTTGTATCAGTGAATTGCATCAGTGAAAGAGTGTACAATTACGAAATTACAAATCTTTTAGAAATGCAGCTTGAAGATTTATTTAACATTGGCTAATATATGAATCTTATAATTGGAAATAGCTTATCTTTTACTGAATTAGTCATTTATACAAAACCTCGAAGACGACTTTTACGGCCGGTTGATGTAACACATTTTTTTTCCAGAATTCATGTTAGCTACATCACTATGGGCCTGATTTATCACAAAGAATATTTCAAAATACCTCATAAACAACATTTCGAACCTTGGCAAGGTCATCCTCAAATATTTATTTTGATATTCTAGTGCTAAACTGTATTTTTTTAAGCTCATTGAAATATTTACCATATGGCCACATTGCACAGGATTGTCACAATCTTTTTGGGTGGGTGTTTAACATATTAAATTTTAAGGATGCCCTTTTATCTACATTTTCTTTTATGATAAATGAAAAAAAATGTGTGTATATATATATATATATATATATATATATATATATATATATATATATATATATATAAAATAATATATATGTGTATAAATAAAATAAATTCGTATGGTTGTTATTGAATTGTTTTTGAGACAGTTTCTATTCTACATTGATACATCACAGATCAGCCATTCCACCTTGATAAATGAACCAATGACAAATGAACCGTAATGTAATTTTTCACAAGAACTTCTGACTTATTGACAGCTCCTGGACAATTGATCTTGCCACTTGGACAACGGGTACCGTCAACAGTTCCCTCTGATGACTACGACTAACGTATTTCCTTGACGTTCTTGTTAGAACCGGAACCTAGGAGCCAGAATTCCTTCTGCCTCACTTTCTAAGCTGTACCACTCGTATATACGAATAAACATGCTTATTATTATTTTTAAAAAAAATACTATTCTATATAATTAAAATATACAATTAGAACATTTAAGCATTAACATTGTATTCCCAATGACTAAAATTGGACATTCATCTTAAATCACTGATTAAACCTATAGACTCTTTGGGATATCTCAACAAATAGTATATTCATTTAAAAATTAGCAACATTAATATAATTTTTATAATTAGTTTTTTTCTTGATGGATTAACCCTTAATTGGACAGAACTACATGTGCTCGAATTTAAAATAAAAATTAGTGAAAAAAAATTTGTTTATAAAAAATGTATGTTACTGGATATGAGGCGGGACCTTTTTGTCCAACTATTCGCTGAGTGACAAGTTTTACTCGATCCCTTGACTAATGCAGGTTGTTGCGGATAATTTCGTGTACAAAAAGCTATGCAAATAATTTTTTTATTAGTGTAAACAAAGCATAAAATTACAATGTCACTCTGGAAAAAAATTACAGAAAATAGATTGAACTGCGCGTACTGTACTCACGACTAGAATGAACGGTGGGACATACGGTACCCACTTAAACTAAAATTAGCTAGCACATTTTACATGCTAGTTCAGGTAACAAATTTGCATTTTTCTCTGTGTCTAAAAGTCCTATAAAAGTGAACCAACAATACCCGCCATTTTTTTTAATGCCGCTTCTCATGTGGAACGAATATGATCCACTTTACTATTCTTATGGAAGTTTTCAATAACTACACCTCTATATTTTTAATAAATTTATTCCATTTTGTGACGTTTAGGACTTGAATTGTCCATTATCAAACATCTATATTTTATGCATTATCAATTTTTATTTGGAGAGTTGTCATTATATCCTTAAATATGGGCGTCTATTTATCTAATATTTAATTTACCTCCTTTTATTTAAAAATTCTATATTTTTCGTACTTCCTCACCCCTTCTATTCTGATGTAGAGTGTCATTGCAAGTCCGAAGGGTAATAAAATTAAATTAAGCCATTAGAAGTTGGAAGGTAATTAAAAACATACAGAAGAATATGAAATAGATATAATTTCTGTACTTCATTTTTTACATATATATATATATATATATATATATATATATATATATATATATATATATATATATATATGATATTTACTATTGGAATTCCCGTATAATTGCCAAAATATTATCATTTGAACCTGAGCTCATCTCTGAGAATTACATAGGAACTAACAACTCTCTAGGATACACGGAAAGAGCATGTGATCATTAAAAACTTTGCTTAATTTTTAATCAGATAATTATGATTGGATCCTTGGTTATGCTTATAATTTTACGTAAAAATAAATGTTGACAGGGGTTAAGACTTTCAATTACTGATGAAATGCGTAAAATTATATGGCAGATATCACGTAGTAGTTTCTTGATAATCTTTAGTGATAGCGGTGTTACTACTTTAATAATCGTAAAGCTGAAATTACCGGCATCAAATTACCGAATTATGCCGAATTTCTCACGCACCCCGCGTGGAAAGCCAGATATCCTTTTATGTTCCCAGATTATTATGAGAACACAAAAAATATATAAAAAGTATATAAAAGAAGTTCTATTATGAGACTACCTTTTTTTTATAGTTAGTTGTATAGATCGAATTTGTTCCTTTGTGTAAATAAAGTTTAATAAAAAGGTAGTAACCCTAAAATTGAATTATATTTACACAAGGAGTTGTAACCGAATTAAAGGCGAGGCAATGAAATTGCCAGGAAAATTAACGACTGCCTATGGAAGATGCAGGATTTACTGGCTGGAGAAATCGTGCTTCCTTGGGTACCCTCATATTGTGGTATCTACGGAAATGAAACTTCAGACGGCGCAGCAAATCACGCTGGAAGGAAAGAGGTCAAGCCACAATGGAAGACTTTACCACAGCTGCTGGTTGGTATCGTTACAAGTGAGCCTTGTTAGAACAATGGTAAATTAACTAGAACGAAACACTAAGTAAGCTGAAAAAAATAAAGTATGCTAAAGTTCTATGCAAACCTTCTTCAAGAATTTGTAGCCTTTATTTAAAGGACTGAAGTAATATGACTAAGCTTAGAATTACTTGGTAATTCTGGAATGGAATGAACCTGGAAATCTGAAAATGTGACCATAATATAAAATAGTAAAGGAAGCTTATAAAATGGAAGGTCAAACATTAATAAAAACTAAATAGTATTTTATTTAATATATTTCCAACTGAATATCATCATCTTAAATATCTCCTAAAATTGCCTCATTTAATTTCTGAATTAAGGTCAAAAGAATCTGAAAGCAGAAACAAATAATTTTTTTTCTGAACTTAAAAATAACATTTCGCACGAAATTTGCCAGTCTCCCAACTCTGGTATCCGGGGCAAGTGCCACATGTGTCCCTTCCCTTCACTTCCGGCACTATGGTGCAACCGTCCCAATTCCAGAACTGTAAATAGTTCATGTACTGTAGTTTCACATACTTATTTTTATAAAGATATACAATTTTGAATTTCCGAGCATGAGAAAGACAAAATTTTTTCTGTTTGGGACAACGATTGAACCGTGAAATGTTTTTGATTGAATACAAAATTTAACAACGAAAATGACTGTCGTAAAACCATTTGTATTAAGAGCATATGTATTTATCTGCAATTGGATACAAAAGTCAGTTAATCGAGTGTTGTTTTAAAAACAGTGTTTGCGTTCATTTATCATCATTTATCATATCATTTTTAGTGTTCAGGTATGATATAATGAAGAGTGAATACTATATATTTCTGCCAACCCTTCTTTTTCCTCTTAGTGCCTTTCCTCAACACTGAAAGGTTTCTAAATTTCAACAATGAATTTATCCTTCCACAGGAATTTTCATAGTTCAAAGATGAAGTAGTAAATTAAAGGGGATTTGTTGTTCAGTATTCACAAAGTTACTGCAAGGAGCTCTCTTTTAATTAATTTGCTAATCAGTAAACTTACAGTATTATCATTAAATATTAAAAATTTTCAATCCCAATCAGATATTTAGAGAGATTTCATTAGGACGGAAACACACACACACTCACGCGCACGCGCGCACGCACGCACACACACACACACACACACACACACACACACACACACACACACACACACACACACACACACACACACATACATCTTAGATTAGAATATTACTTATTGGGATCTATAAGGGATGTTGATACAAACCAGCAAGACTGTACTGTCATGCGGGTAATGTAGTTCATCATATTAAAGGAGTTAGACCATTAAAAGCAGAAAACCTTTGGAATAGTCGTGCATGTAATGTACATACATTCGCGTACTATGCCAGCCACCATGTCACATGATTTCACATTTTCTGATGGTTGTTAAAACATTTTCGAATCATTTAATATAAATTATAAATAAATATAATTTTATGCCGATTAGAATAATTGTAAGAAACCAAATATAAATATAAAGATTATTTATAGGATATTTATTGCGATTCTGTAATTCTTTCTATATTTTAAAAGTAGGCACTTACATGAGTATAATATGGTGTGATGTATATAAATGTAACCATGAAATACAGTCCTGTTATAATTTCCTTTTGTTTCGGTACCAGAAGAAATGGCTTTCCAGCCGTAACTCAGGACCAAATAACAAAAGCTTTTGTATGTACTTGAAACTCTCAACATAAATCACAACAATAAGTAGTAACCAGGGAATTCCAACCGTTAAAATGGTTTTCTTTAGCTACCACAATCTACATTTAAAATACTCTTTTATTCAAATTCGCCGATACAAATATGCCAATCAATTAATGACCAACTAATCTTTATTCAAGTCTCTTCATTAACTGATCTTTATTGAAGTTTTCTCATTAACCTCTTAGAAGAGAACAAGAAAAAGACTTCGTGAACTACTAATGATTTTAATTTTAAATGCTATAGCTACATTTGATTAAGCAAGAACATTGTTGAAAAACAATTATTCTATTTTTAATCTAAGTAATTTAAATTTTTAAGAATCGGTAAAAAACAAAACTCCATAATTTGTTTAAGGAAAAAAAGAAAGGGATATTTTATTGCTTATATATTCGGTTGCCCTTGGAAACCGAAGATTCAGTTTATGGGAAAGTTGGGCTGATAGAGGGGAACCTTTGGTCAAGTTCAGTTGTATTGTCGCAGTCAGTTGAGACGTATCGGGGCAGGTGTGTATGATCCCGGAAAGGATATAATATAGTGGGACAGTCGCAAGAGTTGTATCGCTGTGAATTATATGGAGGAGTTTCACTGATAGAGAAGATTCGCTAGAGAGGAAGACTGCACTAAACATTATCATCATTGCGCACATGCAAAAATAGTATTTTCTTTATGTTTATTTTGTAACCAATAGAAAAATTGTTTTAATTTATTCAAACCCTCAATTAAATAAACCAGTGCAAGAATTTAGCAACTCATGCAAAAAAAAACAAAAAAAACAAAAAAAAAACAGACGGGTTAGAGGCTGCGAGCCTGTTCTCTGTGTTTTTAATTAAAACACATGCACAGGTATCACATATGCTTGTACCGCACCTCCTTTAATTACCTGTCCAATGCAATGATACTTCATTTTCATTTCATTCGTTTATGATATATTAAAGCAATACAATACATAATACATACAATAATGTATGTAAGGTAATGTTGCTGATGTAACAAGGGGCTTTGGTGATAGTCACGATATTTTGAATGAAAAATTTGAAGTTTTTGTATGTGTGTCCTGTTGGCTGCCCCGGACATCTGTTAAGTGTAGGTCTAGATGTGCTTGAGTAAGTGTAAGTGTTCAATTTATGTCTAAGTTTAAATTTTTAACGTCTTAAAAGAAGTAAGTATAACAGCTTTAGTCTTTAGTTTAGCGTTTTATGTTTGTTCTTGATGTGTTGGTCCCATGCCATTCTTCTATCAAATGTCTGTTCAAAGTATCGAATTTAGTCTGTCTGCGACAATACTACATTGTCGAGGCATTTTGGAAGGTAGGCTTCTTTTCGATGAGTATAAGTGATATGTTGGGATTTCGAAAGTTAGCACCAATCAAGAAGATTTGTTAGATGATTTGTAAGGTCTATGAGGCGTGTGCTGGATTTTGATGTTTTTTCATTTAAATTTATTTACAATTAACTGGTATGAATTGATATTTGGAAAAAAAAATTAAATTTATTTTTTAACTATCTTTTGTTTAGACTAAATTATCTGATGTTGACACCGCATGACTTCCTTGTACGCCTATTAAATCATAAATCGGTGGCTCAAAAAGTGATTCTGAATTTGGTTACTAGTTTCCGAAGATAGCAATATTTAAAAAACGAAACGGTGTCGAGACGTCTATCTGTTGACACACACACAAGCTCTTTTTTTTTGGAGTACTCGTTCCATTATTAGCATTTCTGTCGTTTTCTTTCAGTAACAAGTTCCCAAGAGATTTCTTCGTGTTCCGCCACAACATTGAACTGTCTGTGACACTAGATATAGCATTGGAAATAGATGGTTTCGACATTTTAAGCGGAAGAACCCACTTAATTTATATCTTATTCTCCTGCTGCAGACTTGCTTAGATCACAAATGGGAAGGAAAACAAGTATTTCACACTCAATTTCAATACTTCAAAACAGAAGAAGGTTCAAAACTAGATGTTAAAACGATCCCAAGTACAAAATTTTGATGTTAGATACGAACAAACGTATGTACACATGTCACGACGAAAATAGTCAATGTGGATACAGGGATAGTCAAAATAGATATTTCCGTTAAAATCTGAAAATCGAATATTTTCGCAATTACAACACTTCCTTTACTTTGTACAAGGAAGTTAAAATATTATAGTTATATGCAGTATAGAAATATTTCTATTATTAATTTGAAATGTAAAACAATAGATGTTCATTAATTAATACCTATTGTAAAATTGGTCCAATGATACCAATCATGAAACATTTTGAAAAATGTTGTCTATTGTAATTAATTAATATAGTTATAATTGACAACAGTTTTCTTAATTTTTCATTTAGCAAATGTTTTATACAGTAGGTAAATATCATAGAAAATATTTAAAGCTACAAAATGAACCAAAAAAAATTATATGAGAGATTTGCATATAATTTTAAATTTTGTATCCAATAATTCCAGCGAAATGTGGCCCTACGTTGTAAAACTTTAAGTGCCAGACTTTCTATTTTAAGCGTATCTTTTTGTGTCAAACTATAAATCACAATGGAAGTATTTGAATTAATTTGAGCCAGAATACTTCTGACGTCCACTACCTTTCCTGTCTCTTACCTGTTAAAAGTGTTATCGCTCTCAATAATTCAAAAATAAAAATATTAGTACCGTATTACCAAATAATAACATAATTATTATCAATTTGTTTCACAAAAATATAACCAATGAGGACGTGCATGTAGACCTCCAAATACCATTCTTAAGGTTTGCCCATCGATACCTTACTTTCTGCTTTAAGTACATTTTTCTGATACTAAATGGAATTTAGAAGGTAGTTTATCGTTATAGTTTATCAGGAGACTTGTTTGTTCGACGTAAAGCCACGAATTTTCCGATTTTGTGTGAGCTAAGAGAAAAAACAAACGTAAAAAAATTTGTTGTGTAGATTTTTTTGTAATTATCGCTCCCCTTATATATATATATATATATATATATATATATATATATATATATAATTATATATATTAGTTTTATAATTAAACAATTTGAGTTTATTTCATCTTATAAATAAATGAAGTAAAAAAATCTTTAGTGGCAATATTTATACGCAAACATTACTTCAATTTAGGTAAGACAAAAAATAATGTAATGTGCCATTAATACCTTCCTCCTCATTACACTCCCATACCTTTGTTGAAAATTCTTTGTAATAAAGCTTTTTAAAAAGATTTAAAGACATTTCTATAAAAAATAATGATCAGACTCTATTTCTAGAAACCAATTTTAACTTTTTTATTTTTAAAAGAGATATTAACACAGTTTTTCTTAAAATACGATTTAAAATTTTTTGTATGCAAAATATGGTATATTAAAAATATATTATAACCATGTTTGAATTTTCGTTTATGGGTTTTAAATCTTTAGTTTTCAAGCCTAAAATGTTCTTGCGTTAGATGGGAAATAATGTCTGCAAACCAGTGCTGCTACAGTCTAAGAAAACAACCTGACGACCACATCCTCTCAAAGCGTCAAAATAGGATCGTAATCCGCCCAGTCCTAATATACGGCTCGAAAACTTGGACTACAAACCAATAGTAGTGAACCAAATCGCCTTGTGTATGAGCGGAAAATTATTCGGAAGATATTTGAAGGGTTGTTGATAGCAGGAAGCTGGAGAAGACGTACAAACTGGGTGATCTACGATTCATTTAAGGAGAAGAATGTCGTTCAGGTCGTCAAACTGGGCCGATTGAGAAGGGAGTGCCCAGGAATGCCCAGGAAGCACTTGACGGAGCCAATCTCTGGAACGAGAAGAGGATGATCGAGAAGTAGATGGATGGATGGAGTTGCAGCTGACGCTTGTTAAAAATATTTATAAATTTCTTTTTTTACACGCTTCTCTATCCGAGCTGTCCTCTTCTAGTAAAACTATCCAACTATTCTTCATCTTCACGCTATATTTCAGATCGGGAAAGCCTAGAAAAACCACTGCATATTCTCCAATCGACTATTTATAAAGCAAACGCACTGTTTTACTTTTATACCTAAAGAACTGCATTTTATTCTAATTACAATACTATTTTTCTAACCGTTAATCAAAAATATATATATTTTTTAAATATTATTTCATTTTATATTTTTGGTTTTCGATTGACTTTCCTTAAGACAAATCTCATATTTATTTTATTATATGTTTATAGTTTTATACATTGCAGATATTGGAGAAATATCTGAAGGTGTAGATAAGCACATTTTCAACTAAGCTGTGCGGTGGCTACGTAAACTGCAGGAAAGATCGAGAAAATATATATTGACATTCGATAACTCCTTTTATCTCTTCTGTTTATTTTTGGGTTTATCCGAGTTTCTTCTGTAAATACAGACGGGACTCCTTGCTTACATGACCATTGTTAGTTTTTCCACCAGGAATCGTGTCCGAATCCAATTATATCCATTGTTCGGTTCCATTTGTATTCATTAGTTTTCCAAGGAAGTTGTTTGAACTGAATGAATCTGTTTCGAAGGGTTGGGAAAAAAGTTACAATAAAATAAAATAGCCAAAGCCGAATTTAAATATAACAGCATACCTATCAAAATGAATATTTACAAATATGTTAATAAAAACTATAATCTCATTGAGGATACTTGAATATAAATTGCATAAAATATTTTTTTGAAACTAAAATGGTTATTAAAAGAATCGAAACCGAACAATTTTGTGTACTTGTTAATTTTTACTTTAAATCTATACCAAATCACTCCATCTGTCTTATTTTTTACTATTTAATTTTGTAATTTCTTATCTTTACTTTACTTTGTGGTTTATTATATTTAATTTATATTTTTTTTATTATAATTTTAATATTTAGTTCTGAATAGTCTTACGTAAGCTCTTGATTTACTTATAAAATAATAATAACATTATTTTTTTAATTCATATTATTACGTTTACTTTTTACTTTACCTTTTATGTATGTTTGTTCAATTTCTTCATATTAATCGCATATTTGTTTTATATTCTCTTTTTAGCCATGAAGAAGATCTATATTGTGGACTGAAACTTTGGCATCCATTAAATACTTTTAACTCTATTTTTATTAAGTGTTGACTACTAAACAGGTCATCTAGACTGCCAACTGTACTATACATTAGATGAATTTAATATATTAAATTACAGAAGCCTGCAAAATTTGAATTGTGCCATGTTGGTTGTCGCCATGTCTTGTATGAGTGTGTTAGGATGTCCGTGTAAGTTATCATGAAATCGTTTATAGTGGGTCCGTATGTGTTCGTTAACTGTTGGCATATTGAGGAATGTATGTAACGGAAAGTTGCTGATGTATCGAGGAGCTTTGGTGATAATACTAAACATTTTTGACTGAAAAATTTGAAGTTTTTGTATGTCTTGAAAGAAGTGAGTTTATAGTTTTAGTCTTTGGCTTAGCGTTTTTTGTTTATTCTTGATGTGTGGGCCCCATGTCATTTTTCTGTCAAATGTCAGGCCAAGGTATCAAATTGTGTCTATCTGCGTAATTACTACATTGTTATTGGAGGGCAGGTTTCTTGTCGCAGAGTAAAAGTGACATGTTTAGATTTGTCTTGATTAAGTCGAATTTTCGAAGTTTCCACCAATCATGAAGTTTTGTTAGATGTTGTAAAGTCTGTGAGGCGTGTCAAATCGAAGCTTAGATTTATTGGCTTGCACAGCGAATGCTGACGTGGTTGCGATAGGATGGCAGTTTCTTTTTTCAGCCTTTTATGAGGGTCCCTTGTGATCTTGCCCAGATTAAATCCTTCCTGAACTTTTTTTTTTAAGACGACCACATAAAAACTTTAGTTTAAACGAATACCGTTTATACATCAAATATGATTGAGTTTAAGAATATTTTTAGGGGAGGAAATGTTTTAGTTATAGATATTGAAATTGTCGAAGTTGCTGCTTGAAATTATTGGAATATTAATGGGCTGATAACCAAGTTGGGATCGAGAATTGGCTATGTACGGGCTCGTAAAATCCAACAGAACGGAAACTGGTACGTCCCATTTACCTTGAACTCTTTAATAATAATTCATTTGATTACATTTTGATTATTTATTAGGTATATTCAAGTACTATTATATATTGAATGGAGATTGTTAAAATGTATACTAGATAAAAAAACAAATATATGTTTCAATTTAAATCTATCTCAACGAAAATAGATAGATAAACATTTTTTGTAATGTTTGTTAATTGTGGTTATTTTCTTCACTCAGTGCGTTATTATTACTCTCTTTTTTTCCCCTCTGTAAACTGTTACAACTTATTTTAATAAAGTGAATTAAGACACCTATATATACAAACCTAAACTAATAATTAAAATACTAAAATTCTAACTAGAATCTAATAATAACTGACAATTAAAGATCCATAATAATATGGAATTTTCCCAAGAAAAATTAAAAATATGTAAATAATAATTGAGATAAAAATGTTCTTTCTAAAACATATATATATATATATATGTATATATATATATATATATATATATATATATATATATATATATATATATATATATAAATCGTTATTTTTTAAAAATAACGCTTTCTTATTAAAGTTATAATCGGTGTCTCGACCCACTTGATGAGTCATAGTCATTTTAATTCTAAATCAAAATATTTCAATATCAGAATATATATATATATATATATATATATATATATATATATATATATATATAATTTTTTTTCTCAGATGAAAAAAGTCTTCGCATTTCTCAATATCAGGTCTCAGCATACAAATTTGTATAGACCTCCGATAGTACATCTCCTAATAGCTAATCATTTATTGCTCATGCTACTTCGTTCTGGAATTCCTAACATATTTTTATCCATTATTTCTCCTCTTCAGTGTTCTTTTAACAATTCTTGTATCTCACATATTGAATCGTCAATATAAAGAATTCATGTAAACAATATTCATTTATATTTTATTGAATTTAATAATCGCTTGTCAACGAATTGTTGACAGATGCTAATTAAAATTTGATATTAATTTAAATTAATTATTATATAAATTAAATTTATTTATATTAATTAATTTGACAGACAAATAAGAATTATAGCGGGTGATGGTATAGCGAATGATATTAATGGGTTTAGCGGTGATATTAATTTAAGGGGACAACTGACGACAGGACCAAAATGGCCTGGTCAAAACATAATATCAATAAACGACAAAGGAACATTATCACTACTCTGAATTAATGGTCCATATCTACTATAATTCAAATAGATTAATTGAAATAATCATGTAGTTTTAAGATCCAAATCACAGCATTATTGTGGAATTTATTTTTGTTTAATGCATAAGTAATTGCTTAGTTTTAAAAGTAAATGCTAAAATGTATCGTGAGAATCAGCATAAGAACCAGGAAAGTTCAGGGGTGCCACAAAAAAAGTTCATATGAATCCGATGCCCACAGAAAAGCAGAAAATTTTATAGTGTGCTATCTTAGGTGAGTCACGTTTTTGTTTAAATAGGAAGCGATCACGTGATAACTATTGAAGGTAATTATGTTCCAATTATACCATAGTAAAGTAGACGAAATTCCCTTTACGAATTATGCTTTGGCTTAACTAAATCCATTGTATGGAGGATTTCGAGGTTTTATTTTATTATTTAAATAACTCTTTGCTTGTGAATGTCTTTCTCAGTCCCCTGCTTGGCTACCGAAATCACACTTTCAGAAAAACTTCTTCTTTTATTAACCTATTATTTTGTATAAATAAAGTTTAGATTTCTTTTGGGATATTTATAAGTATAGGTTTCCCCGAAATAGATGTGTTTTGAGTCAAATTTACTAAATTCACTTTAAAATAACAAGAAAAATACAGAACAAATAGCTACTTTATGAAATAAAACAAAACTTTCCGGAAAAAATGTCTGTTAATTAACCAAAACTGTTCTGAAGTTAAAGTTGAAATGAAACTGTGAAGAAAATAATTTTACCACCTCACTAAGAATAAACATAGGTACTTGAAATGTAAATATTCTTATCGAAAAAAAATGTTTATAATGACCAGGAGGACACAACATGATTTATTCTCTTGCTCAGGATATTTTTATTTTTATGTTTTGTATTTTTTTTCGTTAGTGCTAATTAATAAATAATATAAATAATAATAAAAATTAATAAATACTGTTAAATAATTTTCTCCTTTTTAATATTTTAGCATTATTCATTTAAATTTGTCGATGTTTTTTTTAATTTTTATTTTCAGGGGCAATTTCATTTCATAATTAATTTCAGTATTGTTTTGCTTAGTAAACAGGTATTTTTTCGGTAAAGTTTCGTTTTATTTCATAAAGAAACTTTTTATTCTGTATTTCCTTGTTACTTTATTATCTAGGAAACATGTGAATTTCATAAATTTGACTCTCAAAACACTTCTTTGTCGGGGAAACCTGAATTCCACATCACACTTTTTGGCAAATCATGTGCCAGTTCAAGACCAATCCCAAAATAAACCTCAACTTCATTTTTACGAAATAAAAGCTCAATGAAAGGAATTTTTTTTTTCTGAAAGTGAGACATCTGTAGCCTACCAAGATGCTGAGAAAAACATTCATAATTGAAGTGCGATTTTCAACATAAAATAATACTTTTCGGTATTCGTCTCCCCGAAGGCCCCCGTACAATGGATTTAGTTAAGTCAAACTGTATTTCTTAAAGATAATTTTGACTCTCAAGGTGCAGATTTAGCCCCTGAAGTACGCATGGACATGCTGTAAACCCTGTTGATTTACAGATGTAGCTGGTTGGGGGATCCTCAGGGCGAGTTTGTTAATATGGTATGTAAGTACGGAAATGATTAGTGTATTTATTTTAGTATTTCGTATTAGTTCCATTTACTAATAATTAACTTTTATTTTTTTATTCTGCATTTTTTTTTTTTTTTTTTTGGGTGTGGTTATTTATTTATTTTTCTAATTTTTTTTTTAGTATGCATATGAACCATCGTCACTATTTCATATTGCTCTAGATTTTGGGAGGGGTAATATTTATTAAAAAACAGGATTAAAAAACAAATTGTACAGTAATGATTCCAAAGAAAAAGTAAAACGAAGGATTACGGCTGGAGGTAAAGACTAATTGGAATTGGAATTTGTTGAATCAACCCAATTGACCCTCGTTGATAATTACCACTTATTGTAATAATAATGATAATTACCACTTATTTATTGTTCAGTAATTTTATACTGACATTTGTTTATTTTGATTTCTTTTTTAATCAAATTCTAAAACATCGTTGAAAGTAATTATATTAAAATGATTAGACTTTCGAGTAAATTTAATTTTGCATACTTTTTTCGTAACGGAACCTTCTTTATATCTGCAGTTTTATATATCAATAAATTATATTATTAATAAATTACCCTATTTATAAGTTAATTGGCTAATAATTTGAAACATTAAGAAATTTGCTTATTAAAGTTTGCCCTGTATACAATCTTTAGAAGTCTTTAAAAACTGTAGATCCATGGTCAGAATTCTCCATTAAGTTATCTGAAGTGTGCATTAATTTATGTTAATGCTATAAATGGCAAACAATGCATAACTAAATCAGATAAAATAATATTTGTTACTAAAGAATGAATTCTTAGATTTATTAGTTTTTCTTTTCTAGCTCTTTTGAATAATTTCTGTGAATTTAGTCTTAATAATCTAAACAATAAAAAACAACAAACAGGCAAAAAATAAAATCTTATGCAACAAAAAAGAAGCAAATCCTAAAATCTATTTACCTTTGACTAAGATACTCTTTCGGACAATTACTAGTAGCTCGGTTTAAAAAATGCTAAAATTAAAACTGGAAGCATTATCCTTTTTCATTGCCAAGTTTTAAATTATTCATTCTTTTGTAAAACTTTATAATCGTACTCAATTTAAATAAAGCATCCTTGTGAACTTTTAGTAATTAATTGAATAAACCGATATTCAGTCTCTCTCAGGGGTTAAATTTGGGCATTAGAATCAGCATTTATCTGCAATTAATTAATTAGTAGGTTTTAATTCGGATAAAGAGTCCAGTAAAACTTTATCTTTACTAATTGAACCACTCTTAACAATCGAGTCTATCTTTTAAGCTGAAAAAACCTGGTTCAAGCACATTTTTATTGAAATTTATTGTAATTGCTATATAGTTTACATATGTCTACCTTTCTCTTTACGTAGCATGATTGACCCTTTTTTGTCGCCACCCTATTCTAATAATAACCCTGAACGCAAAATTTAATTCTACAATCTCAGTAATTTTATTATCACAGGTAACAGTCACCGATTCCCAACCTAGTGATATATTCGTAGAAATAAGGAAAAGCCGTTTGTAAAAACTGATTCTTTGCTTTTATTTATCTTTATTTTTATATTCACAACTGGCAACAGTAAAGACATTAAATGAGGTTGCGTGGGAAAAATCAAGTAATGAGGTATATTTATGAGCTTTATGGTCAGGAAATGAGATCCCTCATCCAGCTCTTTTTGAGCCTTCCGGGGGTGAGGGTTGTGGCTCTTTTGGGCATGAGAGTTGTGGCCATGCTGAATGAATGAGTTTTTTGGTGCTCGTAATTTTTCGTGAATTCATCACGTTTCATTTAGTCATAACGTTCCAGAATCCTCGGAGAAAAAACAAAGCATTTTCGGCTATTGGTGCAGTCTATCTGCTGATTATCACTTGAAGGACAGAACCGAATTTGTTGCGTTTTATTTCTTATGCAGCGTTTCGGCCCCCGATGCCGAACTTAATCAATTAAATCGTCTACGAAACTATACATAATTTTAACAAAACATTTTGATCATACAATTAGAGAAGATACAGAAAACAATTTTTGTATTGAACTTTGCAGCCAAAGAGGTAAAGAAAATGGACTCATCAGATATTTTTCTGTTTTTTATTTTTGTCGTTTCTTCTGAACTTGCTCCACAACTTGTTTTATGTGAATAACGTGATATTTGATTATAAGGATTAGTTTTATATTTATATTTTAGCATAATAATGCACTATAGATATCTTTATAAATGATTTCCTTAACTTCATTTAAAAGGATTATCCATCCTTACATATTATTGAAAAATGTAAATAAATCTAAATCTTAATTAACCTTCTATAAATGTAATGTATTTGTTTTCTTTTATTTACTCGTTCTATCTTTTATGGTCATTCGATACGTTGTCATGTTTAAATAACCAATATTTAATAACGTTGTCTTATAGTAATAAACAAGTTAAAAAAAAAAAACCCACCTAAATTAACCCACAAGTTAATTTCAAAACCCACCTCATTCGTCTTTGAGCACATCTTACAGTCAACAAATAAGAATAAACAATTTTAAAAAATTATTTTTTTATCTTGTTGTTTTAATTGGTCATAAACTATCATTCATTCAGATAGTATTTTAGTTTATTAGATCACCTACACAAAATTATCAATGAATCATCTTTCTTAAATATTAACCAGTTCATAACCATAACGACGGTAAAAACTCCTCATATATTCGAATACGCTTATTTCGAATCATTTAGGCACTTCGATAAACTGTATCATAATTCAAAATTGCGCTTTGTGAAATTGTGTTACTTTAAAGACTTCAATTTTATGTGGAACTGCAACAACCGTTCAAACACCAAATCTGCAAACAGGATTAAATTTATTAGTGATTAAATTAAAAAGTCAAGTTGAGCCACCACGATCTCCAAATGTACCATTGTTTGATTCAATTTTCAGGAGGCTTACTTACTCTTCAAGCAGCACTAACAAACTGGAACTACTGAAACTGCAAACCCTTTGTAATCCCTGACTTATTAGCGAGAGCACAACTATTCAGAAACTAGACGTCGGACATGGATTATACCTTCACAAAGGGTCTTGTCACTATTTATGCCCAGACAAGATCCCTTCACACGGGCATTTGTATTTCATGGCGGAGAACTTACTACGAAGGTATCAAAAAATTAATTATGTAACAACAGTTTATATTCGGAAATAAAATATTGTCAATATCCTCAACTTACTAACAAAAGGAGGTATAGTAACTGATTAAAAAAAATATATATATTTTGAGGTCTCAATTAGACCAAACAATGTTTTTATAAAATGCCGTAGTTACTAATTTTCAAGAGAGCTACCTTATTCTAAATCACTTTGCGATACCCGAATAAATCTTTGGAGTGTATAGCTCATAGGTTAGGTTCATTAGGTTAGGTTCATGAATTTCAATAATACCTTGAGCCTTAAAATATATTAAAATAATAATAATAAGGTATTAAAATAATACCTTTGAAAAAAAAAAAATCGACAGAGTCTTAAGCTATAAGACTAGGTGTGTAAGGTGGATATATCAAACAAATAAAAGAGGAGCTGGATAGGCTAAAAATCAAGGATAGGGACTGCTTGGATAGAGAGCTTCGTAAAAACACTAAAAGAAGTAGGGATTCTTGCAGGAAGGAAGGAGAGACGAGGGAGAAAATGGACTAAGGAAGAGCGAGAGGAACAATCCAGGAAGATGAGAGAGTATTGGAGTAGAAGGAAGGCGGAGAGTGTGAAGAAGAATATTAAGTGATATTCGCGTGGTCCTTGCTGGCCGATTCGTGTAAAAAAAAAAAAAAAAAAAAAAAAAATATCTTGAGCAGAGTTGGACGAAAATACGAAAATTATCCAATTGATGATTGATGACTAAACTTTTCACAAAAAATAATCACGACTAATGACTAATTTTTTAGTCATTAGTCACGACTAATATAAAACGAATAATTGAAAATAATCATTTTTAATTCACTTCAAATGACTGGCGAATACAAATTTAGTCGTTATTCGTGATTAAAATATAAGTTGTAGTCGTAGGAAATGACTAAATTTATAATGAAGATTAAATTTCCATGCGATAAAGTCTGTTATTGATTTCATTGTTTTATTTATTAATGATTTATGTCCCAATCAATATTTATACAACCACTCATATTTGGTCAATGAAAATATTCTGAAGAAAGAGCCCTAATGTGGAAAAGAGATAATTGGTTTAAAAAAAAGTACAAATGTGATTGAATTTAGAAATTTAAATGTATTGCTGATCACTCAACGTCTACTTAAATCCGAGATGCAATGAGTTCATTCTTTCTAAATATTTTTAAGTATAACGATATTATTACAACAGTGGGACATTAGTGGTAATATTTCTTTTGGAAATAACCGAAAGCTGATTTTATTTTGTCATAAAAAATCATATAATACGATAATTTTTATATCCTGTTCCCTTTATAAACTTCCCCACAATTTTTCTCAAAATTAAATTGATGAATTCTGGATTTAAAATGATTTTCTATTACAAAATGTTTAGTTAAAATATGCTACCAACAGCTAAAAAAAACACATATTAATACTCTTAATAAGACCATAGTACAGTACTTCTTCCTTGGAGTATTTCGATTAAGTCCTAATGACAGTCTAAGTTTAAGCCCAATGAACGACGGGGACTTTTCTTTCTATTCTGATCTAACTGTGAATACTAACGAGAATACTATCTAACGAAGATAAAAGAAAAAACAGAGAAAAAAAGTAATAATATTAATAATAATATAGTGAACAAATATAATTATCAAAGATTAAGATTTATCTCTGGGTTAAATAATCACATAATAAAAACCTTTAAATACTGTGATCATGAAAATATGAAATTAGGGTTAACATATTAATATCATATTAGAGAAATATCAATTAAAGACAATACAAAGAATACAATACAAAGAATACCAATACTAAAGATAAAATAAAAAAAGTATTGACAGACATAATGCGGTTGACAAAATGAAATTTATAGATTTTATAGAACATACTATATAGCTGAGACATCCCCAAAATTAAAAACTAGACTAAAACAGCATCAGACTGATACCAATAATTCGAAAAATATAGATACATCATCACATGCAAACCATTCTATAAAAAATTACCTTAACTTTGACTTTAATAACAAAATAATAATTGATAAAGCATAAAATAATAGACTGCGAAAATATATTGAATCAATATATATAGAAGATATTAATAATTCTTCAAAACTGATATGGAAGGTATTGGTATCCACTACATAGGCATTGTTAAGAAATTAGATGTACACTAAATGATTATAGTAATCAACAATTGGAATAAAAATTAAGATTATATTTTGATAATAATATAAATAAATTATTAAGACTAGATACTACGGACGGACTGAGTGTGAATCAGTTAGCATGTTGATACGAAATACACTACATAAATCATTAATAAATAAAATAATGAAATCAGTAACAGACTTTACCGCATCGAAATATAAGTTTTATTATAATTTTTTAATCGTTTTCAACGACTACAACTAAAATATTAATCATGAATAACGACTACGTTTTTAGTCGTTTGATGTGATTAAAAAAAATTATTATTTTCCAATTATTCGTCTTAAATTTGTAACGACTAATGACTAAAATATTAGTCATTATTCAGGGTTAATTTCTTGTGATTAAAAATTTAGTCATCAATCGTCATTCGAATAGTTTTAGCCCAGCTCTAGAATTAGATAGCAGGATGTTAACATACACAGGTAAATAAAATTCAGTAAATGTAATCAATTATTTTTTTAAATGATTAAATTTCAGGAAAATATCCCTCATATACTTTATCACTTTATTCATAATTTATCATAACGTTTCGGGCTTATCCTTGTCCATTTTCAAGTGATCTTCATCTTTCACTTTTTTATTCCTATTTGTCAATGTAAGATTATTGCCCTGTTATTCATATTCATATAAGAAAAATCTTGCCTAGCTGTGCTGTTCAAATAGATCACTCAGCACAGCTAGACAATGAGCTAGGATGACAAATATGATTTTTCTTATGCGAATATGAGAATATGAACAACAGGACAATAGTCTTGCATTGACAAATAGGGATGAAAAAGTGGAAGATAAAGACAGTTAGAAAATGGGCAAGGATAATCCCGAAACGTTGTGATAAATTTTGAATAAAGTTATGAAGTTTATGAGGGATATTTTCCTGAAATTTAATAATTCTAAAAGTAATATAAACCCTTATGAAAACTTGAAAGTGAAGTTTTAAACTGTTTTGGAAGAAGCAATCGAATATGATAGTGAATAATATAGTGAGGTATATCAATTTATAAATTAACTACAATGCAATATAACATATTAATTTTAGTATAAAAATTTGTTGTTAATTAATTATATATATGATATATTATAGGTACAAGTTTTTAATAATGGGCAGCACGTCCGAAACGTCAAAGTTTTAATAAAGGTGTGTAGAAGTTTGAAGGTGCTTTATTAAACTTCCTAATACTTGTATCTCTGGAAAATTGTTATCAAGCCTTCATCGTGAAATAGAGTCTAACTTGAATCCTTACCTGAGTTTTGTAGTTTTTAACTGTAAATAAAACAGAAAACTTGAGATGCCCCGTCCGTACTATGCTTAGCGACTGGTGCTGTAATTAAGTTTTCAACAAAATGTAAAGTTATTCTCTTATTTTTTACATTATTACTTGACGCCATTGTATCTGTCGATAAAATTGTATAAATCTGTCGATTGCAGGTTGTATAAAAAATACCCTTCCTCAAAACTTATCTAACGAAATCCAACGAATACTACAAAACTCTGCAAACAGTGTTCAGTGAATTTGAGAGTATTGGTGGGAGTGACGGAAATGAATAAAATTAATCAGTTCATAATATATTTTGTTGACATTAGTAATTAAATTGTACATAGCATTTGATTCTGATCAATTAATTAAATAAATAGTAGAAATAATATTTATTTTATTTGTGGACCATATTATTATCTTGTTTAATATAAATCCATATGTAATCAAATATTTTTTTGTTAAAAGGTGTTAATTAAAAAATTGAATAAAACTAATCTATTCGATATATGTTTTGTTAGTAATAATATTAATAATGTATAAATCATTCGATTCTGTAAAATTAATTTAATCAGCAGTAGAAATAATGCATATATTGTTGTTAATTTTTTTATCTTATTTTACTACGAAATCCTGTGATTCGGTCATCCATCTGATGAGGGAGAAGGCATCCTTCTCCTTGTGGTACTAATAAATTAACAATCTTATAATTCTATTAAATAAAATCATCATTTAACAGCGTTGGGGATGTGATACAGAACAAAAGTAGTAAGCAGTATCGGCCCTAGGGTTCCCGGTGCCCTGATGCAATTTTCTGCTAGGCGCCCTTATAAATTTTGCATCTTTCAATTATTATTTAAATTGGTATAAGTACCATATTATATACATATTGTATATGAATAATATAAAAATACAATAAGTTGTAAAAATTTTTCGATACAAACAATTTTTTTGGCACCACGATGCGGCACATCTTTTGCCTACCGAATAGGGCCGGGCCATGATTGTATGCCGTCCTAAATCTAGCCGTTCATATCGACTCCATTAGAGAGTTATCGAATAGCTTTATACATATCTCATTATTAAGTATTTATAAATTATTCAATTATAACAAATAAACATTTATAAATAACTTTTGGACCAAGGGCCGTGAAGAACATTTGTCCCGCGACCTGCAATAGACCCTTTGCGATACTTACTTTCTCTTTTAGGCTACCGAGACTTTTCGCACTTACTAATTTACTCGGGCCGACAGCATGCGGCTGTAGAGGTGCTAATTACGCCCCCCATAAGCTGTACTCATAAAGTACCATTGTCAAAGTCACGTAATTTGTGGCTCTCAGCTGGCTGTTCCATACTTATTTGTCTCATTTTCTATTCCCCACCCACTTTACTTATATATATAAGAACTGTATATCTACTGAAGAGAGTATTAGAGTAGAGACGGTCTAGTAGATGGCATGTGCATATTAAGTAAGAGATAAGGCAGATGCCAGTAGAAGTAGTATTGATATGTACTCTCATGTAATATATGTACTCAAATACCATTTCTGGAAATAAAGGAAGTTCTTTATATTATGCTATTGACTGAATTTGTTAACTCAGTATTATGTAACATAGACCATAAGTTATAACTATTGCTCGTAATGTGCGCACTGAATTACACATTATAAAATTAAAAACTTGAAAATGTATATTTCCACTTGAATTGACCGAGGGTAGAAACTGCAAAACAGCCGAAGTAGTTGTAACTGCTTTGTAATTTGATTTACAACTGCACACAGCTCTGCCGATCTACCCACACCACCTGGCACTGCCAATATCCTTCCCAACGTCTGCCAACCGCAGTATAGCCTCATGCTGGGAGGTTAACCTCAACTGCAGAGTCAGACAGGTAAGAGGTGGTTCGAAACTATTCTAGCACTGCATGAAAAGTAATATGAAATATTTGTTCGTATTCATAAAAAAAAAATTAAAAAAACGAGCAATAAAAAAAATAAAAAACTAACCTTGTCACATAACACATGATTAACCAGCATCTGATTTTATGGTAATGAGTAGTTGGAATAGGAGGGTTTTAAGTTTGGATAAGAAGGGGCATGCCGGATTTTAAAAGGGAGATAATTCCAGGAAGTGGTGAAATGAGGCAGATCTGTGTCAAGTTTCATCAGATCACATAAAATGTAATAAATATCCACACTTTAGACACTATGGTGAAACAAAATTTTTTTTTTAAAACAAGTAAGATTATTTCTAAACGCGTGAAACCAAATGTCTATTCGAATGATAATTATTTTTATTTAAAAATGTATATTTCAAAAATAGTCAATAATTATGTGTGATTGAATTATTTTCTTCTCTGATACATAGAGTTATTATTTGTTTTGAAAACACTACAGCAAAAGAAGACAAAACTATTTTCGGGATTGAACCAATTTTGAGGGAGAACACTCAAATGCGATCGCGGTGACTTGATAATGGAATTGAGCCTCATCAAGAAGAGGAAATGGAACCTTGATGTTATTATGATTTGTGATGTCATTGGATCAATTATTCATGGTGCCATCTTTGCGATGAAAAACAAGAAGGCCAGTGAGGGAAACAAGCATATTCGCTTCTCTAACAAACTATGAGAAGTTCTTAATAATAATTATAACGGGTATTGCACCCGGAGATTCTATGCCTTTACAACTAATTTCGCTTAAGTTAAGCTTTGTTATCATATAATTTAATATATTTATACAAACTGATTTTATGGCTGATATATTTTGGACCACAATAACCAGAATAATAAACTTAAATTTCATTCTATTTCACTAGCATATTAGTTGAAGTGAATAGAACTGAGCACATGTTCATTCCTCAAAAAACTGATCTCGTTTGGTGTGAATAAAGAGAATTTACACAATTAAATACTTGCATGGGGTATATGTTTTCCAAATATGGATTGATTATTGATTAGGAGTACCTATAGCACATAGGATAGGAGTGTATATATATATATATATATATATATATATATATATATATATATATATATATATATATATATATATATATATATATATATATATATATTGTTATGTATTGAGGATACTGGGATTGAAGGAAATAATTAAGATTCATAATAGTAATTAAATAAGGAATAAATTAAAGAGATGCCACTCGGTTCAGAAATATCAATATTAACCAGTTTCTTTTTCGGACAAAGGAATATGTACAAAGTCGGGCGTTATACCTGGAAGGCGGGGGGGAGGTGCATGTGGTCTCCTATGTATGACCGCATCGCGCGACCAACGATCTCCACGGTCTACAGTGCCAACAGAAAAAAAAAAAAAAATATATATATATATATATATATATATATATATATATATATATATATATATATATATTATATGTACACATATATAAAAAAAAATTATTTTTAATCCGAGGTTTTAACGAAAATACACGTTTAACGAAATACATGTGTGTGTGTGTGGTAAATGAAAAGATTTACGAAGCTGAAATTACTTATTTGAGCTAGGTATATACCTGATATATTGGTTTACCTGGGATGTCACAACGAGTTTTAGCCAAAATCGACTTCCTTGAAATGCAAAGTAAATGGAAATTTTTAAAATGTATTTAGTAGAGTGGTAAGTCAATATTGTGTGATGTGCGCATCAGGTTTTTTGATCTTACTGTTAATTTATTTGTTAAAATTATTTTATCTGTATATATATATATATATATATATATATATATATATATATATATATATATATATATATATATATATATATATATATATGAAGTGTATACACTTACACCCCAATTTTCTTTGTATGATGTAAGTACACACTCCATAATTGAACTTGCACTACCGATTCGTTAAATAAATATTTTAAAAGTTCTTTTCACCATGTTTAATATATATTTTTGTCTTAACCCAAACGTTTTGTATCTGAAATACTTTAACAGATAAATAAGCTTTGCAAACAGTACAAAAAAGCTTGAAAATAGAACTAGGACTCACTAATCTGTGTAAAATTCCTGAAAGACAGGAACAGAATATGTATGCTATTGTCTTTTATAGGTGAGGAAATTTGTACACCAAGTGTCAAAAAAAAAATTAATGAAAAGCTATTTCGAGTTTGTAGCGGAGTCGTTGCGCTGGACACCGACAGAGTGAACCACTCACGCGTTCAAACTGTTTTAGCCACTGGTTCACTTTCTTTGTATTTTATGTTTGCATTGCGTTTTAGTTAAATTCAATAATTAGCGTTGCTATTGTTTATTTTTGTTATGTTTATTCATGGTAATTTGATTATTGTATATCCAGTGGCTAGCAATCCAGTAACCTCCTGCGGTTAAAAATATTGTATCATTTTTTTGACAACAATGTCTTTAAAAATAACCTTTTTGTATTATTTATAAAAAAATTATTAATAATATATTTTGGGGCATGTTTAGCAAATTATTTAGTAGAAGCAAAAGAACACTCCAGAAGTGGTGACGCCGACGTGATACAGAAAAGTTGTGAGTATCCTTTTTGCTCTTATCTGTATTCATAATCTTATGAAGGGCATCAAAAGACGTATTAATTCCGCAATCTGTAGAAATGGCTTCAGCGGTTAACATCAGGTCACAGCTGCCGCTATTTTATAAGGGATATGCTGAAATGTTTTTTTTTACAAATGTCGATATTTTTCGTACTATACTTTGTAAAAAGTACGTTAAGTTTCAATACACAACAGCTCAGTTTGAACGCGAAGCCATGCATGAGATTATAGATCTGATAAGAATCCCTCCGGCAGAAAATGCTTACAGCATTCTCAAAGACTTTACCATGCACAGTTTTGGAGAAACCAATTTTTTTTGTGGATTTAAGGATGAACAGCAGCACGGAGACTGCCGACCCTTACGTTTCCTGAGAGATCTCCAGTAGTTGGGTGGCATACTCGCTATAGGGCACCTCCTTAAATCTGTTTGGTTGCGCGGACTCTCTCATAAAATGCAAGTAGCCCTAGCAGGATTAGAGCAGGGATCAGAGAATCTTGTGAGGTAGCCGACCGAATAGCCGAAATTGGCAAGATTGAAACGGGACATCTTCATTGCAGCCACTTCGAAGCTGCAATGAAGATGTCCCGTTTCAATGACTACAAAGACCGGTTGGTTCGGTCGGGATCGGGGACATCTCAGCGGCCTCATTAAGGAGGCAGGCAGGAAGTCTTTGCTTCAACCTCGATAAATTCGAGGAAAGAGCCATAAAGTGCACGGCGCCTTGCGATTGGAATGGGTGACCAAAGTCGTGTGGAAACTAGAACTAGTGGTAGCTGAGGCTGCTAGACCTGTCAACGCGTCCTGTCAAGGAGCCGCTGCATTCTGTCATACATTATATCTAGACTCTTAGAGCCTCGGTGACAACAACGTCGCGACGATTGCACCCTGAGAGGTTCTCGGCCTTTAAACGGGAGTCCAAACAAATGTTGCAAAGGGACACCATTCCTCCATCTAGCACCCACTGGGCGAGTCCCCTGCATATTTTTCCTAAGAAGTATGGAAGTTTAAGGCCTTGTGGAGATTACCGACAACTGAATGGAAAGATACGCAGTACCAAATATTGCAGACTTGAACGTTAAGAGGATTTTAGTAAATAGCAAGGGAAGAGAATCTCTAGTAAATATGATTTGCAGAGGGCGTATATCCAGATATCAATCGCCGAAGAAGACATTCCGAAGACGGCCGTAATCAACTGCTTCGGTCTCTTTAAGTATGTACGGATGTGCTTTGGACTTTGAAATTCTGCAAAGACTTTCAGGAGGTTCCTGGATACAATCTTACGAGAACTTGAATTCGTCTAAGCCTACCTGGACGACATTTTCATCGGATCCGCGGACGAGGAGGAACACACGAGGTATCTGGATAAGGTCTAACTTTGTCTTCAGCAATATGGCCAAATTATTAAACTCTCTAAGTGTGTCTATGCGGTCGAAGGGTTGGAGTTTTTAGGCCATATAGTGGCATAGCATGGTGTTACTGTGCTGCCGAAAAAGGCTGAGGCCATAAGCTCATACCCGCACCTTGCTATGGTTTCAAATTTACGTAGTTTCTTGAGAAAGGTAAATTTTTACAGGCGTTGTATCCCTCACGATGCTGTTGGAGAGGCACCTTTGAATGAATATTTATCTGGAGCAAAGAGGAACGATAAGAACCAATTTCAAGGACTGAGGACATTGTCAGGGCATTTGAGGGACGCAAAGAAGCACTCCAGAACACGTCCATTATCACGCATGCTAATCCAAGAGCCGATCTAGTTCTAATAAGCGACTCTTCAAGCACAGCTATGAGGGCGGTACTTCAGCAATGGGGGAATGGCGTCTGGCACCCTCTTGGGTTCTTTTCAAGGGTTTTTACGAAAGAATTACTCAACCTGTGACAGCGAATGAGAATTTGAGTATCCACCAGACAATTCGGCATTTCCGTTCTCAGGTTGATGGTGTTCATTTCTCTATATGAACCGAACATAAGCTAGTTCTGGACAAGCCTGTTGCTGATAGTGCTTCTGGGACTTCGCTCGGCGCTGCGGGATGACAAAGTCACCTGGACTGCGAAGATGCTCTTCGAGAAACCTCTACAGTTGCCTGGTAAACTTTTGAAGAGGTAAAAACAGGGCGAGAGCACTGAGAAGGCCGTCCGACACCTTAGAGAGCAATTGCAGAATCTCAGCCCGGCCCCTCTTCCCCCCATCGGACATCCACTACGAGGTCCTTCGTGTATCCAGACCTGTTATCGGGCTCTCGCGTCGTTTTGAGGGACGACATAGTCCAACGGCTACTCATTCCGCCGTTAACCGGTTCCTAAAAGTTATTAAACAGAGATAAGAGAAAATTCGTCTTCCAGCTATCTAATGGGCCTAAGACCTTTACCATCGATAGGCTGAAACCAGCATTCCTACTTCAAGACTAAGGCTCCCGTTCCAGCTTGCCTGAAACGACTAAACTAATGGTAACGACTAATGTATACAATGACTCCGCAACAATGATCGTCAGGCCCATGGGCCTAGGCTGACGCGTAGTGAAAGTGTAGTAAGGCTTCCGGGCCGTTTCCTCGACGGAGACATTGGGATAAGGAAGTGATCTAGTGGAGTGATTGCGCAGGACACCGATAGATGGAACCATTAACGCGTTCAAACTGCTTTAGCCACTCGGTCACTTTGTTTGTATTTATTTTATGTTTGCATTGTATTTAGTTAAATTCATATAGTTATTTTTTTTAATATTTATTTATGATAATTTGATTATTATTTATGCCCAGCGGCTAATAACCAATATAATAATAATAATAATAATGATCAAGTAACCTTCTACTGTTAAAAATGTTGTATTATTTTTTTTTATAACAAAAATCTGTTTTTAAGATAACCTTTTTGTAATATTTATAAAGTAATTTATTAAAGATATATTTTGTGTCTTGTTTAGCAAACTTTTTTAATAGAAGCAAAAGAACACTCAAGTTCTTTGAATTTTTAGGATAAGTTCAGTACATTCTGAAGTTTTTTTTGGTTTAGTAATATTAACTTTGAATGGTTTCATTTGGCGATTTCAAGGTCAAGATTGATAATTTTTATGGTGCACTTATCCCTCCTTTCCTGTTACAGTACATACGACATTAATGAACAGAACACTTTGCTTAACATTAATTTGATATAACCAATTTAATAAAATAAAACATACAAAATTATTTGAATGGCCAATTATTATTATTCTATCGGTAATGATAACAGTTGCACTCGGTAAAAGTATACGGCTTTTGTTTCGACTTGAATTTGTTTTACATCAGATGAGACAAAGTTAAAGCGATTGTTTACTCCGCTTTCGTTCTTCCACTTATTCCGGTAAGAAAAGGTGGTTCTGAACTTGTTCGCTAACTTTTTCGACGATCAATTTGTTCAACTGCCTATTTATGGGATACCGAAAGAGTTATCAATATTTAATTATAAAGAATAAATGAAATGTGACAAATTATGGTATTTAATTACACACGCACACAAACCGAGCCGAATAAATTCAATAAATATGAATTTGATATGAATGTACTTTGTAATCAATCTTACGTAGTGGAGGCAAATGCTGTGCAAATATTCTAAACAAATACCAAACAAGATAGTGTTTACTCATTCTATCTACTCACTAGATTGGTGGCTTGGTATTTGTACTATCAAGTTCATTAGAGTCGTTTTGAGTAAAGTTTGGTATGTAACAATATATGGATCATTATTTGCCAATTCTATTCCACTTCCCATAATTAATCATGATATGTAAAGATGGAAAAAGGTTGTTCTTTTTGAAATTCCATATCCATTTATATCGGTACTTTCTTCTCCATGTGAAGACAAGCTTTATTTCTTCACATACATTCTTCCACAATAATTATTTATAGATAATCAAACACCAGAATCCCAAATCCCAGAATATTTGTTTTCATTCATTAATTAATTTATTTTTATTATCACCGATGAATATTAAATGTCCCATGTCTGATTTATTAAGACACAAAAGCAAATAAGGAGAAGGATTACTCGAAGTATGGCTTTCGAGAAGATAGGAGCACTTAAGATCTTATATTTACAATGAGGCAGGTCTTTGAAAAAGTCTTGGAGAAACAAAAGGATACGTTTTGTAGACATATCAAAAGTCTTCGATTGAGCTAAGAAGAGAGACATCATAGGAGAATAAATAGAAAAAGAAATAAATGAAGGACATATCTTGGCATCGGAAAATTTCTATGAGAGAACCACAAATAAGTAATATAAAAACATTATTAGTGATCCATAAATAATAAGGTTTAGAGTGATTCAATTTTTTAAAACGAAGTAATTGAAATTTAAGCGATATGGAGGTTGTATTGACTTATATGTAATGAAAACGGTTTTTGCCGATTAAAATTTGTTTGTTACTTACTTACAGGGTGGGCCTTGGCTTCCTGAACTATAGTCCTCCAGATATTCCTATCCTTAGCCTTTTCCTTTCAGTTTGTTACTTCCAATCGTTTGAGGTCATCCTCCACATCATCCTCCCATCTTCTCCTAGGTCTTCCTCTTCTTCTGGTCCCATAAATTCTGCTTTGGAGCATCTTTTTTGGCAACTTATCAGCCGGCATTCTTAGAACATGTCCCAACCATTCGATTCGGCGGGATTTTATAAAGCTCACAATTTCGGTATTTTTGTATAAGTCGAAGAGCTCCTCCTTGTTGTTATCCTCCATTCTTGAATTACTTCATCGAAGAAGGGACCAACAATTTTCCTAAGTATTATCTTCTCCAAGATTCTTAATGCATTTGCGATGGTGGTAGTTAACGTCCACGTATCAGCAGCATATGTCAGAATAGGTCTTATTAAAGTTACGCATAACCTTACTTTTGTTTTACTTGACAGCAATGATGGTTTAAAAAACTTTAAGTTCACAAAAACTGCATGATTAGCGGCCATAATTCTTTTTTGCACTTCTGTTATCATTTTATTTTCATTATTTAATTCTGACCCCAGAATTACCAGGTAGGTAAAGGTAATAATGTTTACAAAAACTTTTTTTCTTTAATTTTTTTTGTTGAGATTCAAAAATTCTCTCGTACATCAGGAACCCTTCAAACTATTTAAACCAAATTTAAGGCATCGGTATGTCTCATTAAAATCCGCGATTTGCTTTAACAGCGGTGTTTCTACGTGTTTTTTCTAAAACATTGTGTTGTTTCTACAACGTTATCAACAAAAAACAAATTTTGTTTTTATATATCTGGTTTTTAACACTGATCTTCTAAGATAATTCGATATTTTTCTATTTGTATGGAAAGAAGAAACTCTCCTCATTTGAACGAGCTTCAAATACAAATTTAAATTTGTTGCTTTAAAAATTTTGATAATCCTCGGAACTGCAAAAAAAATTTTTTCGTCGATGATATTTTTAACATCAAGGTTTTTTGATGTGCTGAATGCAAATATGCCATCATTTTTTATGTGAAAAAAATCTATTAGAGAACTTAAAGACTTTTTAAATTTATTTGACCAAAACACTCAATTATTTTTTAATGTTTATATGTTTCCTTCAATATACTTTAAAAAACAAATGTTTAGCTGTAACTCGAGATTTTGTATAGTGAGTCAGTGTGTGAGTTAATGATTTTGTGTCACATTTTGTATGTGTGAGTGTATATGTATGTATGTGCGTGTATATACACACGTGTGTGTATGTGTATTTATGTGTGTGGGTTATATTTGTATGTATATAAAAAAACATTCTATTTGGAATTCTAGAGTAAGGTAAGAACTGGAGAAGGTTACGAGAGCGGTAATGTTATAAAAATTTATTTCATAATTCATATCAAAGACCCACCGAATTTCATCCCATTATTTTAAATTCTGCAGAATCTACAGGGAGTGCTTGTCCCCTGGGACAACCTGTATATTCCAGAAAACAGATTTCAAAAGTGATAATGAAAAATTAATTATTCAAGTTATTATGAACTACAGAGGTAGCAGAGGGAATTGTTTTTTCAAACAAAAATGCTTTCCTTCAGTGAAATTTGGAACTTTATGTTAAAACCGTGTTAGCACCCTCCGGGTATATCAAATCAAAAAGTATCCGATACGAATTGGAGTTAGAATTTTATTTCTTATCAGAATCCGTTAAACAAATTTGGGAAATTCTGGATTGGAGTCGCTGGAGGAATACTCCGATAGGTTACAAAGTCTATAATACGCCTCAAACTAATCTCAGGTTACCCAACTGCGATCCCCCAAATTTAAGTCTGTTATGCTGAACATTCTATAATTTAAAGGGTGAAGAGAACAGGTTATCTGGGACACTCTGTATTTACAACTAAGTTCACATTTATCTTTTAGGTAGGTATTGCAAGACAATAAAAACATTATAGTTTAAATTTAGTGAATCCAGAGATAATAACACTTTTATGTTAAATTTAATGGGTGGGATATATTCATTTTTAGTAAGGACGTAACTTTAGAGCTTGACATCATATTCAGAACTTCCATGTTTATAAATACAATGGTCCGCAGAAAATCTGCTTAATGTTTTATAATTCAATTATCCTCCTCCATATAAAAAAGTTGTAATCTTTCTTTTAGGTTTGCATAACAGTATTTTTTTCTTTGACTACTTTTATATTCGCTCATTGATAACCTGTACTATTTATTTTATAGAGATTTGAAACTCGAAGTCTTTTGTCTTTCCTTTTTGTACTGTTAATCATAACTCTCTTCTGTTAGCTATGAAAAGTGAACATTAATTAAAGAGTAACGGAGTATTCGAAGGAGATCTTTTAGAGATCTTTTTGAGATCTTCAAATTTCCCAAATTTGTTTAACGGATTCTGATAAGAAATAAAATTCTAACTCCAATTCGTATCGGATACTTTTTGATTTGATATACCCGGAGGGTGCTAACACGGTTTTAACATAAAGTTCCAAATTTCACTGAAGGAAAGCATTTTTGTTTGAAAAAACAATTCGAATAAATGTTGATGAGGACAAATATCGGTTTGAAATGAGTCTAATTTACTTTCATTCCAGAACGCTTAATATAAGCGCAGAAAACAGCAAGTGATTTTTTTGTGTTTTTTAGCGTTTTGGAATGAAAGTAGACCTAAGTGGTTTTGCAACGTTTATTTGAATAGTTTTGAAAAAAAAAAAATGCTCTCCTTCAGAGAAATTTGGAACTTTGTGTTAAAACTGTGTTTTACGTGTTTCGCGATTAAACCCCTCGTGGCGCTTCGGACCAAAAAGATCAAAATGTGCAAGGTCAGCATTGCTAGGCGGTCACCCATCCAATGTTTACCAAGCTGACCTTTGCTTAACCTCAGTATCTATAGCTACTGCACTAATTTACTCAGCTACTCATAAATTCATGATGTTATAACAGTAAACAATAATAAGTAATTGTCTTCAATACCAATTTAGTATCGTGTTATTTTATTTTTATTGTTATTGCTTGTTTTATATGTAAATGATATTTAATTTTTGGTATTCTTTCACATTTTTTAAATTATTCACGATAAGGAAAAGAGTACTACAGAAATGAGAGAGATGGATCGGAATCGTTAAGTACTGAGGAGATGGTCCTAAGGTACTCCATGTATTTTGTGGATAGTGAAAGAAAAAATCATAATTAAAGAGGTGGAAGAACTTTTACAATCACAATTTTTTTAATCCACTTATAGTTTTTATTACTTGTACCAGTCGCTATCTCATTAACGCAGTAGTAATCTACAAGTGCACCTGCACTCTTGATATAAACTACCAGAAAACGATTTCTTTACAAATGACAGCGGACCCCTTTTGTTTTTCTTCTAGTTTCAATCCCTCATAAATAATAAGAAGTCAGATCCGAATTACTGTTCGCAGAATTTCCCCAATTCCAATAAAGGATTTAAAATGCAAAGTACTCCAGGAAAGCGCTTCGTTGAGAAACTCCCCGGAATCTAGACAAATCCTTGTAAGGTCCACTTTATCATGTCAATATAAAGAGGATTGTTAAAACTTGGAACCAGCTTGCATTAATATCTACAATTAATATTGGCTTAGCGCCTTTAAAAGCGCCTTGAAAAAAATATGGCATAACGGGTACACCACATTTCGCCAATTATATTTACTAAAATATATATATATATATATATATATATATATATATATATATATATATATATATATATATATATATATATATATATATACGAATATATACAATTAAAAAAAATATATATATATATATTTTTTTTTAATGTCTCTTTTTTACTTTAACTTACGTACATATAAAATATATAGTAAGAGAAAGTATTTCGATAGCGAAAAATTTCGAATTCGAGTTTTCAATGAAAAAAACACGTTATAAAGTCCCTTGAGTCCAATAACCAAGTCTCGCAAAACGGTCTGTGCTTGTGTCTGTGAACAGTTTAGCTCAAAAACAAAAAGTTTTACGAACCGAAATTACATATTTACGGTAGGTAAATCGAGGTGGCCGAGCGGATTAACGCACTTACTCACAAACCCAAATCATATATATATATATATATATATATATATATATATGTGTGTGTGTGTGTGGGGTCGGGGTGGCCGAGCGGGTTGAATTTAATTAAATTAAATTCCTTCTTCAAGCAATTTATCCCGCCCCCGGGTATGTGAGGCCTGTCAGCCTACTTGGAGGCAACAAACAAAAAGTTCGGGCGAAGGAGTGATGACCCTACCCCGTGTACCTAAATTGAGAAGCGCAGTGAGGTATGAATACCAATAGTGTGGTATGGCTGCCCATTGCTCCATAACCGGTCCCTTTGGGGCCAATTCGGCAGTTCCTTCCCACCGACTCACTCGGGTTCAAGGACAGTGACAAATCGGTCTATATCCACGGATTATGGCTGTTCGGAGTCAGCAGGCGCACTATGACCTATATTTCTTTCCCCAAGACAGACCGTCCATGGACCAAACCTCCGGGCGGCTATTTTGTGTCCTGGAAAACCTCAACGCGATTCGCAATTAAAGCACACGGGGTAGGGTCATTACTCCTAAGCCCGGTCTGTGTGAGTTGCCTCAAGGAGGCTGAAGGGCCTCACAAACCCGAGGGGAGGGGTGATAAATTTCTTGAATTACTTTAATTAAATTAAAGTAGTGCCGGTGCCGGGATTGGAATTCGAACTCACAACCTTTGGGTTTGTGAGTAGGTGCACTTTTGCAATATATATATATATATATATATATATATATATATATATATATATATATATATATATATATATATATATATATAAATATATATATATATATATATATATATAAAATATATATATATATATATATATATATATATATATATATATATATATCGGGGGTCGAGATGGCCGAGCGGGTTAACGCACTTACTCACAAACCCAAAGGTTGTGAGTTCGAATCCCGGCACCGGCATGAATTTAATTAAATTAAATTCTTCAAGCAATTTATTCCGCCCCCCGGGTATGTGAGTCCTGTCAGCCTACTTGGAGGCAACTCTCAAAAATTTCGGGCTTAGGAGTGATGAACCTACTCCCGTGTACCTAAATTGAGAAGCGCGGTGCGGTATGAACACCACATCGCGCGGCCAAGGATCTCCACGGTTTACAGTGCCAACAGAAAAAATATAAAAAATGTATATATATATATATATATATATATATATATATATATATATATATATATATATATATATATATATGTATAAATCCTTAAGTAATATATTTTTAATGTAAATAATTTACACTATGCTGTTTATAAACGGGGGTATTCGAGTTCATTTATTTACCCCGGAGGCAAAATTACAACAGCGATCGATGAGTTCGTTATAGGGGTCATCCTCATACAAATGTGGAAAGCATCCGTGACTGGATGTAGTGGTGTATGTCCTCTCCATGGAACCATGAAAAGTATGCCCGTTGAAAACAGATAATATTGCTTATATTTTATAGCAAATATTATTATTTATGAGTCATCAAGAAAAATGAATATTGTTAATATATATTTTTTATATTAAATTGGTTATTGAAAAAAATCAGAACAAATTCATTAGAAATTAAAAAAAAAATATTCTCATAAATGCTTATACTGAAAATAATACAAGCCACTACACTCAAGAGCAATTGGTATTAGGAATGCAAGAATCCATTCACACCATATGCTTATGGTATGCACAAAATAGAAAAATAAATAATTAAAAAAAAATATACAATATAAGTAAACAGCCAAAATAAAGAAAATTAAAGTTAAGTAAAAATCAAATCAATTGAACACATTTATATCTTGTGCAATATTTACATTCAGTCCTAGAGAACTCTGAACCAGACTTCATATGGATTGCAAAGCAGGACTCCAGGAGATCTCAGCGCCTCTCTCTCAGCCACGTCAGTGGTATTGAAACCCAGTGTAGACCTGGTGAGGGCACTAGAGCCGGTCATTGAAACAGGTCATTGCCAGAACTCCAATAGTGGATTTACAAAGGTCTCGGGACCACTGCCGTTTCAATCTGCGATGCGTGTTATTGGGGGCGGTTTGAACTGAATAAAGATTGTACTGAAGAATTAGAACGATGAATAATGTTCTGGTGAAAGTTTAAGAATTCGGATAAAATAAGGTCAGGAACATATGGGATATTGAAGTCATGATGTAAGGTCTTGTTTGTAACAAACGTATAATATGGAGCAAAAATTAACGTAGAAATTAAATTAACATGAAAAATAAAAATTCAAAAACTAAATGAACATTATTTTATAAGTATTTTAAAACTAAATAAAACTAGTAGAAAATAAAATAAAAATTATGAGTTACATCAGCACCTTACATTCTTATATTTATGCAAAATTCATATATTCACAAAACAACTAAATTATATTGTTATGCTAAAGAAAAACTTCTTACCGGTGTGTCAGCTATAGGCAAGTTAGTATGCTTATTTTATTTTATTTTTTATTTAAATTATTTCTTGTTATTAAAGTAATGAAAATTGAATTTTTAAATCATGTACTGCAATAATATTAAATTTATTCATGTTTTATATTCTATCTCTTTTGAGGTCACCAATCTACTCGTTTAAATTCTTTTGTTTAAATTGAAATTATCCAAGAATAGACAACGTCGAAATACAAAAACTTTAATATAAATGCCCTTTTTCAATCGCCGGAGAAAAAAAAAAGATACTGAAAATGTAACACTAATATATAATTTAATATTGTCATCTAACTTGTAAATGTTCGAATAATACTATAATTTATAGAGGTAAATAATATTCATTGAATATTTTCGAATAAAAATATTTGCTTGTTTTTTTATTTTTTCACACAGACTTCAATCTGAAACAATTGAAATATTTTATAAATTAAAAAAAACAAGAAAAAAATGGGTTACACAAATAATATGTTTAAATGGGTGCATCTAAGTATTATTTTTAATATTAAAATATATCAAGAGATTCATTGAAATAAAATTCATAAATATTTACTGAAATGTTGATTTATACACCTTTGGCCCTCCAAGTCCAACCCTGAGGGCTCAGGAAATGTTTTTGCTGGTCAGGGTTGCTAATGCATCCCTTTATATCTCATACAAGTACACCCAGATCCGCGGTTTCTACCATGATAGAATTTCAAATTAATTTAACAACATGATTCAAATGTATTAATAATTGTAATTTCTATACATGTGTTAATATTTAAACAAATTTATTATCATTTAATATTTTTTTAATATAATAGAGTTGAGAAAAATAGATAATATACTTAAAGGAAAAAAACAAGAAAAGAAAAATTGAATTGTTGATTTGATAAATATCGTCTTTTACTTCAACTAATGTGCAGAGAATAAGACAGTCGGACAACTTTTTTTAGTGATCTCAGACAATTAACAGGTTTTAGGATCCCATCAGTCCAAAATTTATTTCGAAATTCTCATATTTTTTTTTCCAATTTTGTGGAAAGTACACTAAATGTATATAAAAATAATAGTAATCAGAATTCTATATTATTGCTTAAAACCTGATACATCGATATGAAATAGACAAGGTTTCGGGGGTCTATCCCTATCTTCAGTACTATATTTCTAAAAAAATATAAGAAGTTTATTTAAGTTACGCAATTATTTAAATTTTACTTCTATTGCCAGATTGAATTAGTTATCTCGTCAAACAGTTCATCTAAATCAAGGGGCACCTGAATATGCATTGTTACAGTCTGAATTTATTGGAATTTTCTTTTTGGACTTTATCCTTTTTAACAGCCCGCTTGTTGTAATTGTACTTCCTTTTTATATAATATTTAACTTACATGCTTTTAAAATAAAATCTAAACATAATTACTTTGAACTTGTTTTTCTATTTAATAAAATGCTCACGAAGGTAGGCAGATGCCTGTCATCGTTTGCATACCCTGTGGAAGCATGTCCACCATACAAACTTTATTACGTTAACTTTAGGTGGACGTTTATTAAATGAACCTTATAAAATAAGCACATGAAAAGAAGAGACGTAGAGGGTTTAGAAAGAAAAAAAGTTTATTAATTCTTGCTACTCATTTCTCATTAGGGGGATGAGGGAGAAAAACAAGTGTATAACATTATTTAATAGGTTATTTCTTTTTTTTTATAGGGTTAATAACCTTAAAGAGTATCTTTATTATCGTTGCATTTAGTTATAGTTGTGAAGAAGTTGATTGCTGCTATTTTTGTCCCATGCTTCTTATTGAAACGAAGTGGAATAAATAAACACTAGTATACCTGAGCGAGAACTCTCGCACTACATATCTTAATGAATCCTTAATGAAATCGAAGTATAAGCGATAAACAATATAATATTATCAAGAAAGTTTATTTAACACACACATTTGGTGAAGCTTTATAATAGTTTATAATGACTATGTTCAAGCAATAGTTAATACTTACTAAGTAATTAACTTGCCCTACTGGAAAGTTCCCCCTCAGTTTAACATTTAAGCAATAAGACTCTGCTATACCACTTTCTGTTTGTAGTATTCTATCATTCATGGAAACATGAAAACAATATTTTATTGTTTGTAAACATTAAAGTTTTGACAAGAAATGCGACTAATTTTTAAATGTATTTATAGATTAAAAGTTGAGGCATTGAAAATGTACAAAATAGTCCGAAACAATAAGATAAGAGAATAAAGTAAAAATTATAAGGGTGTAATTTATTCTTGAAAATATACGATTATTATAAAACTTTTGTTGATCTTGTAAAATTGACGACTTCTTAAAGAATTAAATTACAATATTTTTAGAGATTTAAAATATTGTATAGAAAATACATAGGGAGATAGAGATCCAAAATATTGACTACTTTATACTGATTTATTAGTAATTAACTAATAACCAAAAAAAGGAAGTTTGGTTGTCATGATTTTTTTAAATAAATTACTTTCAGTTGTCTCCTGAGTTTCATACATCACCAAAATATTGAAAATAATTAATTAATTTTAAATAGATTTGATTAGATAGATAGATGGCTTGACACTGGATTTATTTATTATTTACTGCATTGAGCATATTTTAAGAATAATTGTTAAAATATAAAAAAGTTCAACAATTACTGTTCTAGTTTAATTTAATTTCACTTATATTCTGAACATTTTGACTCGACCTGATACCCTGTGTTGACAGGTGCATTAAGTGTAAATCCTCCGCAGTATGTGAGGTGAGGGGATATTTAAATTATCCCTGAAGCTTAAGACTGATTAGTGGGAGGAGGGAATTTATTCAAGGAATAATCAGGTTAGTTCCAAAGCCCTGACAGTCCCTCGACTTCTGCTCTTTATTTTCACTAATCTCGGCATTAGGTAAAGCCCTGACAGAAAGTATAATTACTGCTGAAAAATTAACAAGGGGCGGCGCGCTTGTCAAAATGAAGGACAGGGCTGCAAAACTAATAATAAGAATGAATTTAAGATAATTTAAAATCTATTTTAGATCTCCGTCTTTTACGGCCTAGTCCTTCCTCTTGGTATTCACAACCAAGTGAACCAGAATGATCACATCTTCTGACGAATTAAAGAGTGGAAAAAAGAACAATAAGCTCGTTCAGTTAGAAAAATTAGATTAAAAAAAAAACTAGAAAAAATTGAAGGAAGAAACTTTGCATTGATCATAAAATACACTCATCCTAATCTTATTCGAAATGTTTGACATTTCGAATCAAATATAGTATATTCGTAATTACCATATATGTTTATTTAATTTATTTTAACTTTTAAAAAATTATTTTGTATGTATTTTTTTGATAAAATTTTCTTCACTTATTTTCTATTTATTCATTCCACTATTATTTAAGTTATTTATGTTAGGTATATCGTTTGTACATATGACATGAATTAAATCCTTTATAGCTATTACTTATTGATTTAAATGAGGCAGATAATATTTGACGATAAAATTGTTAATTTCTAAAAAAAAATCCACATTTTTCATTGATAAAAAAAATTACGGTTTTGATTATTAAATTAATTGAAATATGTTAACTATTAAATTTGTCAATTAAAAAATACATTTTTTCTTAATTCTTAATATAACGTATCAGAAATCAACGTGTGATATCTATTTATGAAAATGTGTTTAAAAATATTCGTCAAGGCTAAAATATCCATGTAGAAAAAACTAATAACTCAATGGAAATATAACGACCAAAAATTAAAAAAGAAATTGACATATATCTTTGAACTTATTAATACTAAAAATATTGCATCTATTAGTTGTATATATTATACATATATTATCTGGTAGTTTTATTGCCGATTGTGACAAAGATTTGGAAGAGGAAATCACGTTGATTTCCTATTCACTCCAGATCATTTTTCCAATTAGATTCGGTATAAATAGCATTTACGTCCAATATATGTGAAAATCCGTTTGAAAATATTTATCAAATACCTTTTCTACAAAAAAAAATGGTTTGAATATAATTATAGTAATCCGGTCCTGATTCTATAAAAGATCTAAAATATTTTTTTTATGCATCAAGATAAAACTCAGCATTTGAAGAGTACAGTAAATTTCTATTATTACATAAAGATATTTTTTCATTATTAATTGGCGCAGAACAGAAAAAAAAACTTTAAATTTTAAATTATGTAATTAAGATTTAGTTTGTTTGTATATACTTAGTTCAACACTCCTAGTTCGTTATAGTCCCATGCTTAAGCTGCATAACGGATAATCGGTATAATTGCATAAAATAATTGTGATATCATTGATTAGTCTAGGCAGGAAAAAAAGTTTACATATAAAGTAATAAAGTATGAGTTTGATTGTATATCTATAGTTAGATAATTAATTTAATTTGCGTAATAAAATTGTATGCACATCTATCAATTATGACATTATCTCATAGATTCTTACGTGCCTACAGTTATGCATGCGATATACAGCATTTATGAACAGGAATTGTAGGCAAGATGCGGTCTGAACCCCGATCCGATTCCATTAACTCCGCCATTTATATTGTATTAGTGTCCCCGTGGGAGAGGAACCTTTTAAAGAGCAATCTAAACCTGTTTACCGAACCTCTTGCTCCATTTGAATATTTCAGGTAAAGCGGAATAGATTCCATCTCTAGCTTTTAATCGAACTGTAATACGATCTCCAAACTTATACATTATTCGATCAATTATGTATCTTACAATTTATGTTAAATTATAATAAAAATATTAATAACCATACTTGTTTTATTGATGTAATAAAGTTTTTATGAAAATATTGAAAAAATGATTATACACTGGAACGGTTTATTTATATAAAAAATATTTCCAAAGAACAAAATATAACAACAAGATTACGATGATTTTTATGATTATCTCTATCCTTATTTATTCTGCTTACAATTTATTTAATTTTCTATTTATTCACTATTTTATAATTTCCACTATTATTTAATTATCATTTTTAATCGTATTTTATATATTATGCATGATTGTGTTTAGTATATTTTTTAGCTGTCTATTGATTCTCTGTTTTTTTTTCTTTTTATATTGTGAATACAGCTGTGAATATTTATTTTTTTGTTTTTCTTCTTACTATTTTCTTTTGTGTTTTTTAATATCAATTTATGTTTTATATTTTTCATTAATTTATGTTCATATCAAAAGTCACTAAATATTACTGTACAGGTATATACCTATCTATATATGAATCTACCATAGGGTTACTACAAAAGAGAAAAAAAAAAGATTATGATGATGTTCTTTCGTTCTGTAATTCGGCATTACTAATGTTTCGTGGAGGATTAGCAATAGATAAACGAAGAATACATCCGCAAACAGAATAAATTCTGAGAATAATAATTACTGGTTTATGGAATAACTTCATTGAACTTAATAAACAAAAAAAAAGGATATATACACAAATCCGTATACATTTAAAAAAAAAAAAAATCGTTCGATAGCTGACTACGACATTTCTGACATTGCGACTAGTTTAGGCAGCTGAAAAAGTAATGTGACACATATCATTAAACATGTTATCACATAGAATATCTTCTATACCTGGCTTTTATTTATATTTTGAAAAGGTGTAAATAGTTAGAAATTACAAAATAATTTACAACTTGATATATTTTTGGGAGTTCGTCAACGTTCAACATTAAAGAATAAATAAATAACATATTTTTTATCAATTTATAACTTTATAATGCTTTTTTAAAATATGATTTACAATTGCCATGCCACCAAAAATATATTATCTTTCTAAATCAGAATATTTGGCCAAATACCACTTCCAAAATAATTAAACTGTCTACCATATAAAATTATCAACAAATTTACAATAATAGGTTACAAATATTTTAACAAGGTGCCCTCAGCCCTCCACATTCTTTAGGTAAATCGTCTCCAAACAAAATTGTCTAAATAAGTGGTTCATTAATGGGTTTGAGTAATATGTATCCAAAACATCCGATTCCTTGAAAATTCCAATCTATCTTACAATATATCCGACATACCTGGTCACCAAAAAACCATCACCAAATGCCAGAAATGCACAATAATGATAACCACATTTTTTTAGGGATCCCATACTAAACATCACAATAAAATAAACCTGGACTTACGCCCAATATTAAACAATCCTAATGATTAAAAAAATACAATAAAATCACTATTAAATTTTCTATGGTCTTTTAGCCAAAGCATTTTTTTTCAGAGCGTTTCTCATATCTATTTTAAGACATAGGCATAGATGACTCTAGGTTTTACGCTTTAAAACAATAAAACAACAAAACTACAATTAGGTCGCTTAACTCTAAAAGGGTATTATTTGTAATACATTATTATATATAATTATTACATTATAATTATATATAATTAATATATATAATTAATACATTATTATATATAATATTAAAAGTAGGTTTTAGTGAATTTTACTCCTAGCATACTTTTCTCTTTAATGGCCAAGATTTTCCACTATAACTTCTTTAAAACAATTTTAGCATTTATCTTAAACTTTTATCTTTATCATTTTAAACAGGAAAGAGGTAAATATGAAATGTAATGGATGATAAACAAGCAACAAGAAGAAAATGTCACCATTTTAAAAATATATAATATTTTATTTCGAAAGCAGTACATGTTTGGTTCATAGCAATTATAATAATTCATCCCTAAAGCAGAATAAAAAAAATAATAGGCAGAAATAAAAAAATAAATTTACCATGAGTAAAAATTAGTTAAACATCAAAGGGTATTAGTAAAAATTATTCAAAGATTTGAGAGACGCTGAGCAACGAACGTGATGTGTTCCTGGAAGAAACTCACAGCACCACAGGTCTAGGAGGCATAGGCCGGAGGAATGGGGAATTAGGAGCCTATAATTCAAATGAGGTAGGAATCTGTTTCACAGGAGTAAAAATTACTCGCATTACCCTTCCAGGGTTAACGTCAAGACATAATTTAATTTTCCTTTGTCAATTTGGACCGTGCTCCGACGAAGGGCAACTTCGTTAATAGCGTCCCATAGTTTCATGCCGCTCCCAAAATCGAATTTCTCAACCTCCAAACATCCCTTTTGGAGCCCATTTCGTTAATATTTACGATGGCCTGACCCCTACAGATTGGCTGGCAGGCCAACTTTACCAATAAAACACCCTCCTTCTCACTCAGGTGTCATATCGTTTTGAGGAGGTCATTATTGGCCCATTTAATAGTACTAAGTCATGGCAATAATACCAGTATTTATGGTTCTTCTTATTATTGCATCTTATTATTATTTGACACAATAATCACAGAGGAATCATTAGGTATTATATCAGTCCAAATAATATTTATATTAGTCCAAATAAATCATGTCTCGAACAACATAGATTGCAAATTTTTCAGTTAGGATATAAAATTTAAAAAAATAATAATAATAAAAACAAAAGAGAATTAGTTCTTGTTATTTACTTCTTTCCTAAGCCAATTAATAATTTCACTGACTATTTATTTTAATTAGATATAATAATGCATTTAAATAATATTTAATAATATTTAACATCTCTATTTTAAAAATAATTTAATGCTTCATGAAAAAAAATTAAGTAATATCTTACTAAAGAAAATACCAATGAACTTCAATAAAAAAGTTTAGCGAAGTAAGTATTATTACAACTTTTTCGTGAACAATTTAAATTTGTTGACAGCTTTATTATATTTTGAAATGCATTTTTACCCGACTATCTACGGGTAAATAGAAATAAAACAATTTCATTTTGGAATTAGTGCCTTTAGAATAATATACACAAAAGAGAAAAGTATGTACGGCAATAATATAAATATTTATATTATAATAATGTAGGTATGTATTTCTAAGACAATGACATACATATTTGTTTTAAAATAGCCTTTATTAATAGAATCCATGAAGTATGAACAAAGGTTTTGATGCTAACCATAGGAAATTAAAACATGTTAACAGGAATGTTTTTTATTTATTATTATTTTTTTTAATGTTATATTGAATAGACATAAATTGAATATACCAAATCTAACTTTAAAGGTTTTATGCTGGATATTTAGAGATGTTTTCTTTATATCGTCATACTAAAATTAATAATACTGTAAATGTTATCTAATCACGGTTTTCATTAACTAAAATTATCGATATACTACTAATTAGCATAAACGGGGGTAACTTTAAGAATAACGGGGTAACTTTAAGACAACCGGGATTTGAAAATATAAATATTTATGCGTGATTACTATTATCTCCTTTCCAGGTCAAAAGAAGTAGTCAATATATGGATTGACAGAAATAAAAAAAATTAATTCGTTTTAGTATGCTTAATAATACACTTGATTTTCTATAAACTAATTAAATACTAAAAAATAAGTTGTAAAAGGTCATATCAATATTTCAATTGTAAAACAAACATTTGCATATTTCGAATCTATTGTTAGTTTTCGCGCTATAAATGGGTTGTAGATTATTTCTTTAATTAAATTAAATAAGTAAATAAATTGCAAAGCATTCGCATTATTCGTGTTCAAGTTCTTTCTGTATAATAGATTATATCGCACTTAATTGTTAGATTAGAATCTATGAACTCAAATAATATTTTAACATTCTGGAAAATTATTTATAAAAGGTTATTCAGATAATAATACTATTCTGGAGGGTTTTACTCGGAAGAGAATTATTATGTAATGATTTCATTTTGCCTATTTGTGTTGCTAAAATAATATTATTTAGTCTTGTTGGGGGCAACGCTCGGTTTTTGGTTAAACCGGTACCAGGAAAACAATGTTACAGAGATATAACTGAAAACAATGTTTTAAAGATTTGATTATTCCATTAATTTAATTCAGAGTAAGATGCAGCTGTTCAATAATAAAAGCTGCCATATCAATAGAATGTACGACATCATTTAAAGTTTCATTAAAAAAGCAATAACAATTCTAAACTGCCCTATAATCACATAAGTTTTATGGGCCATCGTAATAGGTTCCTTCTTAAATGTGCACACTGGAGATTGTTTCGGCTATTCCAAGTTTTAGGAACACCTAACATAAAAAAGAGCTATCATTTATAAGATGTTACTCGCAACGCCGTGGATATTGAGACTAACTCTCAAAGAAATATGGGGACTATGTGCATTAAGTCTGATATAGTGTTCTATAAATTATCAACTTCCATTCTTAAGGAATATTCTGCAGCCTATCATTTAACTATATTATTCCGGAGCTTCATCTTTTTTTTTCTCTCTCTTCTAAAGTGTTTTGAGTTAGTCATTACAAATGTCAAGATCTATGTAATAAATTACAGAAGTTTGCTATAAACATAAAGGAAAATTAATATCTGAAACTGCGTTGGCCCTGCAAAATGATCTATATAAGACTATTTTTGTATAATTTGTGTTAAATTACATACATTTCTTATTTGGAAAAAACAAAAAAAATTGTAATTATTTTAAAAACGTTATAAAATTATATAAGACATAATTTACATTACATAAGATTTTAATATTATAGCTAAACTTAGCATTATGAACAAGCATCAGTTCGATTTAAAGAATATAATTTTTTTTTTAAATAGTTCAGATGATAATAAGATTAGGAAATTTATAGAATCAATATATGAGATCCATTCTCAAAAAATGTTCAAATCAGAGCATTTTTTTTCACAATTGAATGTGCAAATAACGATTAAAAAAAAGTCCACAACAATTTTATCATCATAGGATAAAAGGATCATTAGTTATATAATCAAAAATTAAGTAAAGAAATTGTTCACGTGAGGAAATTGCATTGTTTTTGAATGAATGAGATTATGACTCTGAGAGAAATACTTCATTAATTTAACTATTGGTGAAGGGATTATGGTAGTAATAAAGCATTTATTCGATCTAGAACTATAATATTATACACTCCAAAAGTTTTATATACTTATTGTTATTCCATAATTTGCAACATTTCTTAAAATTCGATTGATTTGGCTGTGTATATATTCTTAATATTCGTAGCTAAGTAGGTTGAAGAAGGTGTCTTTAATCAAACGGTGATATTTAATCAAACAGGTTTTAATAGCCTCGCTATCATTATGAGGGGGGAATTGCAGAAATTTTAGAGAAAAGAAAAAAATAGGAGGACCTGGCAAAACTTTTGAAAACCTACATAAAAAATATTCAATTTATTTTGAGGTTCTTCTAAAAAAAATCCGATGTCTTGTTTTACCACATTTTTCACGTTTGGCACCAGAATTCTTCAAAATTTCATTTCACTACTGAATATTTTGCATGTATGAAATAAATGAATAATATGCATCGAAAAAAAAATATTATCTGCTATAGGGATTGTAAGAACGTCTTGTTACGGAGCACATGACTGTTAATAATCTAACAAAGGTATAATTAATTATTGCAGATTCCTACTCAAATGAAAGCCAAAAGCTTTACTAATAATGCATCCATTTATAGAGAGCTATGAAAACACATACAGAGGGCTTTGCTACCATTGAAATGCACAAAATGGAAAAGCAGAGCTAAAATAAAGTTGTGTATTACGCTCTCTCATAGTTAGATATGAACGCGAAGACATGTATGCTTAGGCTTTAATTACAGGATTCATTTATGTGAATACTCGTTAAATAACGACATAACGCAAGAGCCTGTTTAGATCCAGTGTAATTAATGCATCATAAAATGAGCCTGTAAGCATTAGAGGCTAGGCAGCTTTTATTTATAAGGTTTGCATGAAAAATGTTTCTGCTATTGATTATGTGAACTACTGCGTTGAATATTGCATTACATAAAAATATTTATATTATATTTTTCAAGTACTATAATTTTTAAAGGAGACTCGATGGATAAATAATAGCATAAATATTAGAATGAATAGCATCACTAGAATACATATGGCACAGTGTCTAAACAAGTAAGCTGTTACATGGCTACTCAAACAGTGGCTGTTGTTATATGAAGTACACATATATGGTTGAAACCAACAACAAAGCAAACTTCAAAATAATCAATCGAATTGCAATAACTCTTACCGATACTTAAACGTAATAAAAATTGTATATCTAATCCTTAACGTTAATGTTTTACTGTTAAAACCGCTGTATGACTACTTAGCTACAAAAATATTATATTTTTTTTGAATTCCCGGTCATATAGAGTAATTTAGTTATAAACGTAATTGCATGGCTGCAAATTTTTCACCAATACAATTCGAATACGGTGCGCTGATTTGATGACGATTCAATTGGAAGCTGTTGCATGACCGCTCAAACATATATATTTTTTTTACTTCTATCCAATTCGACGAACACACCCGGGTCAAGCGAAACAAATTGGCAGCGATTTGAAATAGCAAGGACAAATTTACTGATAATTGTAAAAAAAAAAAACTGCGTACATGTTTTCTTGCAATGCTTGAAAAGCTAGAAGAATATCGAGATAGGTGTAGACTTCATTCAGTATGTTCCAAATAAGGCTTTCAAATAAGCAAAGTTTGGTATAAGGTTGTTTAATCTTAAAGAAATAATAAATTATCTTAAATAAATGCTGTAAAGATTAAATAATCCAGCAATTTATTTAGTTGTGAAATTTCTAAATATTATTTAAAAAAAAGGGCTTGATGGAAATATAATTTTTCTACAAAAAGTAAACGGCACTTTTTGTACTCAGAGCGCTTATTTAAGTTACCTACTTAGGGGAGCTTCGGAATTGTGGCCTACACTTTTCATTCTTACCCCTAGTTAATATTTTTTAAATGTTTGAAAAATATATTTTTTACAAATATGGGATAATATATCAAATCTTAAACCAACTTAAGCATTTTATTTTTACTTTCACTTCCCTATATATGAAATATATTGTGAGTTGAAGTATTACGATCTTGAAAACTTTCGCCTTCTAGTTTTCAATGGAAATACACGTTTTAAGGTCCTCTGAGGTCAAAAATAATTCTTGCAAAATGGTGTGTGAGTGCGCGCGCGCGTTTGTGTGTGTGTGAGCAGTCTATCTCATAAAGAAAATTTGTACGAAACCGAAATTAAGTATTACATGCCTTGGATGTTACATCTACTTTTTTACTGAATTCGACATACCGGATGTACCACTTAATATCATCAATATTACATATTTTTACAACTTTCTCGAAAAAGGCTCTAACGATTTTGATGAAATTTGCCTAAAGTCTTGTCTTCAAAAGTCCCTTAACTTTTTATATAAATGTAGTGCATCGTCGAGAAAATAAAGAGAAATAACTTTTGTTTGCGCATAACTCTGAAACCAAGTATGTATTTTATGGCAAATTACCTAGGTACTAGGGATCATATGATAGGTAGTTAAATTTTCTAACAATAAAAAAACAGAAAAAAGATCATTGAAATTGGTATAGTATTAACAATGATAAAGCATATTGGTCATGTCGGAAGTATCAATTATATCACAAATTTTACAGATTTTTTTCAATGTTCTTGGTAATTTCTCTGGTTTTGATGAAACTTTCCTAAAGTATTCTCCTTAAAGCCCTTTAATTTACTAAAAACTAAATGGAAACTTTTAAAATTTATTTTCAGCTTAGCGAACCAAAAATATATAGTGCACAGAATTATCATACAGCAATTATTCAAAATCTATTTTATTCTACTTATGTGAGAGAAACGAGAAGTGCTTACTACTGAGAATATTTCATGTAGTGATTATGTGAACTTACCAATAGGTTGGTAAGGAAAAGTTGTGGCATTGGAGGCCGAGGGGATTGGAGAGACGAGTCTGCTGCGGCGCCGGTTCGAATCCGGTCTGGGTGGGTCGAAACGTATCTCCTGGTCAACCCACGAAATGAATATCGACCTTTCCACTAGATATTCCCATTGATGGCTAGAATTGGATTGGTAATCTGTGGTATAAATAACACGTCCTGTTTTTTTCTAATTTGAAGTAGGAAAGGAAGTTAAATACAAATAATTAAAAGAATAAAAAAAAAAAAGGAAAATCACCGCACCATATTTTTTTCCAAAAGTATATACCAGGCATAGAAAATTTCTATTCGGGACAGATTTATATTAACAATGATGATATACCAAATAGTTATATCTACCATATTCAACGCATCCACATTTAACTGCTCCGAGGAAAACCTCAACCCATTTGCAAAGCCAATAACTGCCTACCGCATTCTCCTCGAATGCTCCGAATTTCAAGAGGTCTGCAGTGAAGTGTTCACATTAATGCAATATATTTCCTAGGCAATGTAAGTGGATAGAAAAGCTTTCAAGTTACTTGAGAAGAAGAAAAATTATATTTGGAAACTTTAAAAATCGATTTGTAAGTTTGCCTTATGGTTTGGTTAGAGAGTTTCAAATCATGTTTCACTGAAATAATGATTCTTTATTCATACAAAATAAGTCTCTTTGATACAAAATGTAATTATAATTAAAACAGCCATACCTTAAATAATGAAATCTACTTTTAACTCCAAATGTCCAAAATCAACGATTTAACGATACTCACATTATTATTTGCAGTTGCATGAACCAATAATTAAGTGAATCTTTTGACTGCATTAAAATATATTTAAGCATTACAAATGTTATCATTAAAAACAATCAATTAATAACTAAAAAATTGTTTTAAAAATATTTTCAGTTATGAACTATTTAAACGTCCGCTTACTTTTTCTATTAAAGTAAAAATTATTATTAACGCTTCAGATAAGCTCTTCATAAACGAATTAGGAATTAAGAGGTTTTAATGTCTTTAAAAAAAATCAAATAAATCATAAAGAAGCTAATAACTTAAATTTAAATGTTCATGCGACGTCAAATAAAGATCAATAAGAAAAAAAAATTACAAATAAAGAAATAAACTGCTACAATTGATGGTTATAATAAAAAACAAATTTAATGTGATATTCTAGTATGTCAATATCTTCATATATTACTATAAATTTAATTAGTAAAAATCTCTCTTTCTCGCAAGAGTGTATTATACTGAAACTCTATTCAACTTCGGACAGATGATTCCCTAAACGACATAATTAAAATGCCCAAATTATAGAAGGAATTTTTTAATTTTTTTTTTAAATTCAAAATATAAAAAGATAAAATATTTACAAAATTAATCAAATTAGATAAATAATTAATTGACCTCTATTAATCCCACCAATACATTTATTAATAAAAACCTATATATTATTTTATTGTAACGGCCCTATTACAATACATTTTTTGGCCATTTTCAAAATATCCTCTACTATAGTAGTATTAAATAGTCGTTGAATCGTTAATTTGGTAGTGTCTCCAACTACCAATAAAATATTTAATGAATTTTCACTACCAGCTGACTCTCAGTAAATGAACACCTGGGTTATAACCTCTTTAATAATTATCAACGATTGAGATAGGGTCCAAGTAGGTTGATATTTTCAGCAATAATCTACAACACAAATTTACATGTATATACATATGTATGTATATATATATATATATATATATATATATATATATATATATATATATATATATATATAATATGTATTCCCTAAACATAAGTAAGTATATACTTTAAAAAAATGACTAGACCGCCGACATGCCCAGAAGCTGATCATTGAAAGATTTTATATAATGCCTTGGCGGCTAACGTAATTACAAGCCGACCATTATTGGATACCATTAGGATTGATACCACAAAATCACATAAAATATGTAAGCATATTATATCTCACTTCAACAGAGGAATATGCAATAATTGAGATTTTGGTAGATATGTCACTCGTTAAAAATTCAACCTTTTTAAAGTTGTGTTATAATTTTATAGATTTCTAGTTTTACAGAATGACCCAGATAACCTTTCTCCTCTCCTTTAAGTCCTAGAGTGTTTGCAGTATTTTGGGGAATCCCTATTGGGTAACCTGGAGGTAGTTTGAGACGTTTGAAACCCCAAGGTGGTGGTGGGCGCAGCCTCAGTCCAATATTTTTTAAAGTATAAAAAAAATATCAAACTTATAATTTTTATATTCACTATTTTATTTATTAAATATGTTTTATATTTGTACAAACTAATTCTATCAAAACGTTTTCCTTTATTTGTTGTTATTAATTTTTTTTTTTTTTCAAAATGTCTCTGAAAATATAATGAATTTTAAACCACAAACAGAATCAAAATTCGAGACGTATTGCTTGAGAAATCAGCGCTGACACAGAGCAAATATTTATCCAGGTACTCCTTCCAACCTTCCGATGGTTGTGTCTACACTATATACACAACTCCTTCACGTCAGCCGTTTCAGAAGATTTGAGCGAATCAGGCTTGTCTTCTCAGATCTTACGTGTTAGGATAACTCTAACCTGAGTTGAGTATTTGAACTTTCCCATACACTAGGAAAATAATGATACATTAAAAAAAAATTCATCCTACTTATTCAAGCCTACATTAGTTGTATACAATTTTATAAGTTTGATGAAATCTAATGGGGTTCGATGAAAAATTAAAGGGATACAAATGTATTTGTGGCTTCCTTAAATATCAATAAATTTAACTTGTGGGTAAAGAGTAATTTAAAAATAAATATAAAACTCTCAAGATAAAAATACTTGGGAAATACATTTTATTAATAAATGCCAATGTCGATAATTTTTCTTAAGGCCTATGAACGTTCTTCCTTGAAATATCTATAAAACATTTTTTAATTGGCAAATTAATTTCAAATTGTTAAAAAATTGGCATTATAAGAAATTTCCTAAAATATAATAATATAAACATCCCAACAATGTAGGTAACTAACTATGAAACCGTTTATGTGAAGTCTGTCTTTAAAGTGACTCATGGATGATTTACACTAATAACTAGAGAATACGAAAAACATAAACAATAAGAGAATTTTTTTGATCAATTTAAATCTCGTTACCATTTTTTAACACCTGAGTGGTTTTCACCAGCACATAGAAGATAAAATCTAGTTTCTAATAAAATCAAAATCACACAACTGATTTTTGGTAACAAATGAGGTTTCATAGTGTCTATGACGATATGCACAGATAAAATCTAATAAAAAATTATGTTTCGAGTTAAAAACCATAATTGGCTGGTATTCTTTATTTTTCGCGAAAAAATATTTTTGTAGCTGATATTGATCGTATTAGGTCCAAGCAAACCTTTAATAACAATAATAGATATAAATTACATTAAAATTATTGTAATTAAAGCTTATCCAACCCTTAAGATCAATATCAATAAAATTAATAATCGGTATCTTGATATAAACCTCCACTGAACCTCTTCAAATCCAAATTATGAAGATCACACCTAACAAAATCCTCTTATATGTATTTCGGACTCCTCCTCGTACGGTTACCGTTTTGGTGAATCGATATGCCAATACCTTGGTATTTTATGGACATTCAGACGCTTCCAAATGTCGAAGTTGGATCCGACATTTTCTGCTGTCGGACGCCCTTTGTCGGATGTTGGAACGTCAGCACGAATATGAAGTGAATATTGATGTAATGAACATGAAGTAGTAATTTACTTAAACTATTGTATTAGTGACAATACATTTTTAAAAACAAAATAATTAGGTACACAAAATTTATTAAATAACATTACATACAAATAAAAAAAAAATAACTATATTTATTTATTATTTGTTTATTGATTTCTTATAAAACAAGAAATCTTTATAAAAGCTCCTAATGATTCCTTTGAAAAGCCTCAATAAATCTTGAGCAAACCCACTTTTCCTTGATCGAAACTTTCTTTTTAATTATGGTAAAGAAAATGAGTTAAATAATACTTAATACTACAAAATAAATTCTAAGGGAGAAGTTGGTCGGGGAGGTGCGGTAATAAAATAACACTTATAACTAACTGTTAAAGCTAAACTTGTATATTTGTGCCGACGTTTCGGCCTAAATTTTAGGCCATCTTCAGGGCAGAGAGGCGTCGAGCGCCAACCATGGCTCGTAGGTTGTAACCTTCGATTTTATTATTTGTCTTATAATATTTGAATATATTTCTAATATTTTGATAAATATGTAAAATATGTAAAACATATTTTCAAAATATGTTTTGAATACTATTCAAACTATATTTTGGTGTTTGATACTAAATAGACATCCTATTGATTTTGCATTATAAAACATAGAATAGGCTTCAGATATGAGTTCGATGCCGACGAACTTGACACTTTCCTGACGCGGATAATTCAAATGCTGATTGATTGATATGCTAATTCTCAAGGGAATTTACTGAGTCATTCAATTATCCGTTCAATGTTCTATTAAAATGGAACAGATATTGGATTTGTAAATCACACCGATCGACTGGATCAGAAATCGGATTATGAGTGAAAATCTGATCTGTTGTCGATTTTCCCTTATTAAATCCTCATCGATAATCCTGCATGTTTTCTTTAACATAGGGATATAGCCTATCGAAGATTAAATTAGATAATTGTTCGTAGGCTGTATTCAGCAATGAAATTCCTCTATAGTTAGTGCAACTAAGGGGGTCACCTTTTTTAAGTGTTAAACATATTACTCCATTATTCCATTCCTTCGGAGATACATTGGGAGTGACGGGAAGGACGGTGCATGAGATCCCGCTGAAACAAGAGAGGGTTGCATACTTGAAGAAAAGGCGTTACTCGCAGGCGTTGCGACAACGAATTCGGGAGAAATTGGCCATTCTGAAAAGGCAGAGAATAATCGTGAATAGCACTTACCGGAGGAGCCAGTAATGGTATCCCTGGCTTTGCTAGAGCATTTAACATGAAAACGCATACGAGCGATTATGCGTTGGGGACAGAGCTTTCTCAGGAGACGGATAGCGGGATTACTGGCATAAGTCAGCAGACGCCTTATAGATGCGGAGAAGCGATAGAGCACTCTGGAACGGGAATTACTGGGAATCGTGTGGGCAGTCAGCCACTTCGGGCCGAACATATTTGGGCGGCAGTTCTGCTTCCGTACCGATCAGCGGCACATGGTCGGGGACGCTGAAAGAATCCTTCATCAGTGTCACGAGGTGGAAGGAACTCCTGACCCAGTACAACATGGAAATCATTTATAAGTCCGGGAAGGAAAACTAAGTCGCGGAACCTGGCATCCCAGGTTCATCATGGGGAGAAAGTGGGCCAATTCTTGCGTGAATGGAACCTCGATGGAGAAGGGTAACAGGGCATTGCGGGAACCGGATGAGGAAGGGTAGTCCACTAAAGGAAAATGTTCGCCGAGGAAAGACAGGTAAAGATGAAGGAAATTGAACATATCATAAACGGCATCCATTGCCAAATGATTTGGAAGACAAGTACCTCAGGACTCACGTAAGTTAGAATACTCCCAGTACGAACGCAGTAAGACCACGCCCATCTGGTCTCAACTGAGGATGTGGAAGGAGTAAATCTGTATGGCTTTGAAAGGCGCGCCGAAGCCCGCATGACCTCCTACCTGCAAGTGGGGAACGCCACAGTCTGGGAAAAAAATTAAAACACCATGGCGGTTCGAGGCGATCGGGGTAGACCGGACCTTCATCCGCTACAGGCTGATGGTAGAACCGTGCGGGCCGAGGCCGGACAGAAGAAATTAACGCTAGCGTACCACCAGAGAAAGGCAAACCATCGTGGGGTAAGCGAAACATTGCAGGCTTGCGGCGGTGAAATTTTTGGTAGGGGGTGAAACAGACCAGCACGGAGATCATCGAGGCATGTTCCGTGTGCATCACCACAAAGTACGTTCACCTGGCTAGTGTACAGGTGGGTCACGGTCGTCGACCTCTTTAGAAAAACGGTGATGGCGCACCTTGTTCAAGAAAGTTCAGCGGAAGCGGTGCTAAGTGCTCTGCAGACATGGTTCTAGTTTTATGGGGTGCCGGAGCGAATTCGTCTGACGCCGGGAGAGAGTTTTATAACGTTCAGATTAGGGGGAAATGGTAATGTCGTGTTCCGAGAATCATCCCGGGGTGACCTGTGACATTGGTACAAAATCTCAAGACAATCGGTCCAATAGTCTCGGAGAAAAGCCGCGGACGGACGGATTTTTTTTTATTCGATATTTGGATTCTATGTATCTTGAAACGTAAAACCTCAAATTTTGAGGGGGGAGGGTTACAAAAGTTTTTTCGTTGGTCGATTCCAAAGATCTATTATTGAAAATAATAAACCAAAATCCCACACACGGATAGGTGCGGGCTGTGTCCTTTGAAGATTTCCACATACCCTCATAAAAACAAAACAAAAAATCAAACGCATATACATAATTATGCGATTTTTAGCACAATTCACATTCCTCCCTTCTATGAAGGCAGCAAGCAGGTAAAAAAAAGAAATGGAAGTAATGTGGCATGTCAATACTCCAGGACACCCAAAAAGTAGAGGGGAACGTCGAGCAACTGCATGGCGCCCTGAATGGCTATCCGCGAGTGAAACAGGCCGAGCAAGGGCTGGAACAGGACGCAGCCATGCGAAAGGCAATATTTTTCAAAGCATATTAAAGGGAAAATACATTATTTAAAAAATAATTTCTTTAAGAAGTAAACTAGTCTTCTCCATTTTTTTCACACCTAAAATTATATCAAATTTTCGATTCAGCAAACAAAAAACCTTAATGATAAAAACATCATCGAAATAAAATAAAAATGTTTTCAGTTCCGAGGGAGATTTTTAAAGCTACAAAATTACGTTCCAATTTGATCTCCATCCAATTTGAGGCTGTGTATTTCGTCTTTATTGTATCCGATACTGACGTTTTCGGTACCGTTAAAAATAGGGGAGTTTCTTCTTTTCAAACAACATTGCATTATCTTAGATGCTCTATGTAAGAAATGTGATCATCAAATAGAAACAAAATTTAATTTTTTGCGGAAAACGTTGGTTCTAAAACACAAGCTGCATTGTGTAAACTTCCTATTTCTAATAATGGATCTCCGACTTCATCATCATTAAATACGAAATAATCAAATTCTAAAAGCTTTTGTATTATTTCAATGATTTTCGGGTTCGGTAAATTAAAATAAAAAAAATAGATGAGTCGGCAAATAAAATTACATCATTGAGAAAGGTGGGTCAGATTGACTCATCAACAACTTTGAGGAGGAATAAAACACCACTTTTGATAAGAAAGCCCCAAACTGATTATCAGCTGTTCAACAGGTTTCAGATTGAAAGTATTCGGATGGATAACTAAAGCCAACATGTAGGACTACTTTTTAGAACTATACAAGATATCGGCCTACCGTTGGACCTGTGAATGGGGGTTTAGGACTGCATAGAGCGTGTAGGATGTTTATAGGCTTCTCCGATCATCCTACATCCTACCGCGTTGGATTCTGAGTAAGGCAATCGTCCTTCAAACTCCACTTGTTTACTAATACGTCATTAATTGTTATCAATATTCGTTTATAATTTGTGAACAACTGCCAGGTTTGGAGTTTTCTCCCTCAATTTTTTTTTACTATTCCTTTTTTTTATGGTTAGAATGTTTTGGGTTTTTTTTTCATCAACTACTAAATGCGATCATCATTTTTATCTAATTAGAAACTAAAAATTGAAATGAATAAAAAATAAATAATTTGAAAACACATCTTTAGTTTTTTTTTTATTGCTGTATTTTACACGTACTAGTATACCCGAGCGAGAACTCTCGCATCACGTATCTTCTAACCCCTAGTTCCAAGTATAAGTGATATTAGAGATTACACATTATTACACATTATTACACATTTATTCGTATAAACAATATAATATTATCAAGAAAGTTTATTTAACATACACATTTGGTGAAGCTACATAGTTTGTAATGACTATGTTGAAGTTACAGTTCATATTCAATACGTAATTAGCTTACCCCCCTGGAAAACATCTCTTCAATTTAGGAGTTAGTCAGCTATACGATTTTCTATGTGTAGTATTCATATTTAAAACCCCATTACGGTTGGACATGGGAAAGAGTATATAATTTTCCACTCATTAAATGTTTTTGTAAAGAGACTCAAATGGATATAAAGTTGCCATGACAACGGCACTTACGCAAGAGGCATAAGACCCGTGCGGACCTATGAAAACGGTAGGTTTTTAAGCTTTAAAAAGCTAGACCAATATATGGTCTTGATGCCCGCGTCAAAATCTTTAAAACCCAACTTATCCCGTCTCGATCCGCCGACTCTCAGTCGTCGAATCTTTGAAACCTCCCAATTTTTTCATCACTTTTATTTAAGCCATTGTAAGAATTTAAGAAATGAATTTATGAATGAATTTAAGAAATTGGGATTCGTCACATCTCCGTGAAATTCCCTTTCTTTTGATGCCTCACTCGTCAAAATCCATCGCTCCTGAGAGCAGGAAAAGAGATCTATACTACCGTAATAATATATAGTAGTGATTTCCCAAACATGCAGTGTAATAAGCTAATGAAAAGAAGTTCTCATGTGTTAAAATATTAGAGATTGAAAGGTAACCCCACACCTTTTCTTGAAACAGAAAAAAGACTCTTAATAGCTTACGTATATAACAATGTAATGCTGTTTTTATTATTTGTTTTCATAATTCTTTGTATAGCATGACTCTTAAAACTCAAAATGTATTATGTTCGATTTGAGAGATGAGAAATATGTTTAAATTTCTGTACAAACAGAAAAACCTGATGAGTATTTTCTCGTTTCGTTTTGGCAGGTGATTCATTTCTATGGAAATTGGTTACTATGCCAGTCCCATCTGCCACAACAATTTCCTTCTCATTTACATTTATGTTTGCCCACCTTGCTTTTATATTTTTATCTTTCCTAAAATGGCTTTAAAAAAAAAAAAAAGAATAGAAAAACAAACTGATTTTCATTTATTTTAAATCGATTTTGTTTTAAATTATTGAGGAAAAGTGTATTTGTAATTTATTCTGAGGATTGATTCACTAATTACTTTTATTAAAATATTAATTCGGAACTATCAAGAATAATATTTATCTATCCCATTTATGACAGATGTTGAAAAACAATTAATTATAACGGTATCTTTCCCAATCCTAACCCCGCTATATAACATCCTAAATTAAGTTGTCATTTGACAACTGAAGCCGACAATGGGCTGTGATGTTAGAGAAAATATGAATTAGAAAAATATAACCTACATCTATATACATCATATTGAATACATTTAAATCCTTATCAGAGGTACACTGTTAAATTTGCTTTATTCCGTCGATAACTATTAACTTCTTGTGTTGTGATTTTTCAAAAATATCTCGAATTTATTTTTTCAATTTTATGATCATATGCAAAACATTTGAGGTCTTATACAATCCCAAGACAGTTACGTGATGAATACATATTAACGGTTACTATTGATTTTGTTGACGTCTGCGTCAGCAATATTTCATACAGCGAAATGTAATCTTTTCGATTTTTAAATATATTTTTAAACCTCCAAAATTTGCAACATATATTATTCGTTTGTACAATTGAGCTTCTTTAATGGCGATGGCGTTACCAGTTAAGAGGGAGCATGCTCCTGAGAGCTTGTATAATAGCTCTTCGCCTCTCACAAGTTATAACCGAAAACCCCACATAGTCTCCTGCTACTGAGGCATCAGTGTAGATGACTCTATAGTTCTTATATATATATATATATATATATATATATATATATATATATATATATATATATATATATATATATATATAATAATTCTAAAAAATAAATTTGGACTTCTTTAGGGATTGACCTTTGTTTGGACGTAGAATAAAGAGGTGTTTTTGTTAGGTGCATTCTTCCAACTTTATTAATAAATGTTCTCCTAGATGTGAGGAGAAGGATGTGGTCGCAGCAGGATGACTATCCCGCTCATATTTCACGTAATTCAAGAAGTCGATGAAATGTCTGGGGACTGTTGGATAGGCAGAGGTCCTGTGTCTTTGTCCCCACACCTCCCTAATTTAACGTACATTGATTTTGTCCTTTGGGAAACATTGAAAGAAAAAGTCTATGGCACGCCATCTAATGGTTCTGGAGATCTAAAGAATAAAATAATCAATGCCTGCGATTAATGCACTTCCAAAATGGCTTCAAACACTGCTACCAGTTTAGGACTACGAATGAGATTGTGTATGAAAAGAAGGTAATTTTCGCGGCATAGTATTGTGCAATTTTTTTTAGCAACACGAACAAAAACAACTAAAACCACAACAAAAACTGGAATTGTTAATAAAGTAAAAAAAAGTGTAATTTTATTCTTCGGAGCATTTCATTTTTATTGAAATGAAGGTATCTTGGTCATTTGTTGTTTAGTAAAAACATTGTAGTTATTAACGGTAAATTAAAATATCGATTTCACCACATAAAAATAAAGCAAAAAGTAATCAATTTTTATCCTTATTAGCGATTGATAAATTATTTGCCACTTCTATAATTTTGTTTTTATTGTAAACTAGTTTCAAACGTTATACATTCATCTTCAGTTCTAAAAACACAAAAAAATTCAAAACTAAGCAATTTAAAATACAGTTTGGTTTATTATATTTGGTAATTATTATACATATTAAATTAAATGTAATATAAATTAGTATTATGTATTATTATTAAGTATTATTCATACGCATTTATGAATTATGAATTTAATTAAGACAAGAGATCAAATATATTTTGGTAATCCCAAGGTTTAAGTAGATTATATTAAACAGAAAAGGTTACATTGGTTTGTTCTCGCACTGATCTAGTAATGGAAATGTCTGGAATAGAAGAAAGGTGAGGTATTGGTTGGTAAATGGTACGGTATAGGAGGAAGGATCGGGGTTTTCACAGGAATTCCTGGGAGTAATTGTTATTTTCTGTTACGGAGATGAATAAATTTAAGATCGGACTATTGGAGATATTTATTTGGTCATTAAAAATATATATTATATATTGTGCATAACATTTCTCAATATTAGAATAATTTATTTTATGGTAGCCTCTTTCCCTAAAGATATGCCCACACTATTCAACTTTCGATTAGTCATTAGGGGCGGGAAAGGGAACGTGAGGCATGCGATGTTGGATTATTATTTTTATTTGATTAATGATTGAACAATTATGATTAATAGAATAACGAATAGATGGGTTATTCGTTACTTATTACTATTTTACTTCCTTGTACGAACTAAAGGAAGTATTGTTTTCGCGAAAATTTTCGGTTTTCAGATTTCAACGGAAATATCCATTTTGACCATCCCTGAATCCATTTTGACTAGTTTCATCATGTCTGTACGTACGTTCGTTCGTATTTCGCATAACTCAAAAAAGCTTAGCCGTAGAAAGTTGCAATTTTGTATTTAGGATTTTTGTAAAATCTAGTTGTGAACCTCTCTTTTTGGTCACTACTTGATCACCGGAAGTGGTACTTTACTTGAAGGTCATACTGGATTTCCATAAAAAATTATATTAAAATAGTATGCAGAACTTCTCAAATTTAGTATTTATAACTTATATATATATATATATATATATATATATATATATATATATATATATATATATATATATATATATATATCTAAATAACATACTAGATTTTCGTCTAAATTGAAAAACCGGAAGCGGTACTTTACTTGAAGGTCATATTATGCTTTCATCAAAAATTATATTAAAATATAATGTAAAACATCTCAAATTTGGTAAATAGGACTTTTATGTCGATATAAATGTATTTACTAGATTTTGGTTAAGATTCGTGAGCCGAAAACGATACTTTACTTGAAGGTCATAATAAGCTTACATCAAAAATTATATTTAAATTAAAAGAGAAATCATATGTTTCGGTAATAAAGGTTACAAACGCGATTTGTTTTCCAATACAATTAAACATTTTTATGACTTGTTTTAATTGTTAAAATTGAGTGTAAAATACTGGTTTTCCACCCAATTTGTGAGATCAAAAAGTCTGCAGCATGTAATAATATAATAATAATAATATAGCATTTAAGTGGGTTTTTCCGCTTAAAATGTCGAAACTGTCGATTTCTAGTGTTTTATCCAGTGATATTGACAGTTTTATTGTTGTCACGGAACATGAAGAAATATCTTGGAAACTAGTTACCTATTGAAGAAAAACGACATATAATAACGGAATGAGACCCCAGTAACAAGAGTGTGTGTTTTTGTGTTAGTGTGTGTGCGTGCGTGTGTTTCAATAGATGGATCTCGGGGCGTCAAGTGTCGTTTTTACTGCAATCTTCGGAAACTAGTAACCAAACAGTATCACTTTTTGAGCGACGGATTCATAATTTAATATGCGTATAAGGAAGTCATGTGTTGCCCACATCAGATATTTTTCTGAATAAAATTTGCCTATGTCTAGTTAGGACTAATGTGGCTAACGAAAGCCTAATTGAAAGTTGTACAGTATGGACGTAACGTGCCTTAAGGGTAATGGTTGCATTAACTGTTACCTGCATTGTCAGACCCATAGAACTTTTTAAAATAATTGAATAATGAGAGAATAAAATAAAAAATCAATTAGAAAAGCAGTCTGATCAGTAGTTTTTAGTAATTAAAATATTTTTATCGAAAAGAAGAACGCTACCTAGCAAGTGGATATCTTTGTGTATGCAAGAATTGTATTTTGTTTTTTTTTAATGCAAAATTTTCAAATGATTTTAATATAAATGGAGATAAATAATAAATATATTATTTATTATCAATAGTCAACCCAGCATACTCGTATATTTAAGTGAAAATTCTATGTTTCGAGTAAAAAAAGATTTGACTGTGAATGCATGTACGGAATTGGTATATATTTACTGCTCCTTGATGGAGCCGGAACAAGAAAGCTAGGTTGGTCATAATTTGTATCCAATTCAATTTAGTAGATTTCAAACAAACATTAATTGGATCATAGTCACTTGCTGTGTAGCAACTAAAATAATGAAACTGTCATTTTCGTAGTTGGCTTCACCTTGGTCAGAAAAAGTTAATTTAATTTTACTTCTTTTATTCAGTAAAAAAATAAATCGTAGTGGCGGAATATGTTGTAATATTGATAGAAGCCAACAAATTACTCCTTGATAATTTACATTATATAGTGATCATGAACATTTTAGTAATATTTCTACCCATCTAAGTATTTAAAAGACGTTTTAGTCTGCAAAAACACTTTCTAGAAATATAGCTAGGATTTAAAAAAAGAGTATATATATATATATATATATATATATATATATATATATATATATATATATATATATATATATATATATATATATATATATATATATATATATATATATATATATATATATATATATATATATATAAATAAATATTATTAAATCATGTAATGCTTATTTTGATTATGTTCTAGCAAATCCTAGATTTATCCTATTACACAAACTTCTAGAAACATTGTCGATCTATGGGGTATCACGCAATATTCCCATTCTAGGCGTTTGTGTTCGATGCAGTGCAGGATTTATTAATTAATAATACCAAAAATGAGTATTTGGCATAGTGTAAGAGAGAGAGGAAGGGTTGAATATGCGAACTGACTCCACTATTCCGAAAAATATCCTTCGAAAATGAGGGTTCCCAGGATCCCCAGGGTCTTCAGGCAGTTCTGGATCTTTTTTAAATACCATTGTTACGGAAATCCTTGAAACATCTTATCTCGTAATAAGCATAGAAGGTAACTTTACCACTTGAAATTAGTATAATGACGAATTTTCTGCAATCTTGCATGGAATCGCCAGTATATTTGAAGTTAAGAGGTTTAAGAGAAAAAAAAAATCTATAACAAACAAACTGCAATGTTTTAAATTGTACGATTCACCCTGTCGTTCTAGTGTAATTTATAAATGATCTTTCTCAATGAAGTAGCCGTCAAATCTTTATTCAACAATCAAATAAATAGTCAGCTAAATCGTTCTAATGTTTAAGCATCTAACTCTTGTAAAAAAGAAAAGAATCTCTTATTGGAACCGTTTGACTGTGTCACAAACATTCATGAAGAGCTATGCTTATGGAACTAAAATGGAAGAAGTCGGACTGTGGACCGATATAGCAAAAATTTCTGAAATGTGTAGAAAGACGACAGCAAAGTTGATACCATTTCTTAAAAACTAAAATTTAAAACTTTATTTTTTATCTTCTTTATTATTCAATTATTTTTTTGTTTATTCATTCACTTTATAATTCTATTATTCGTTTATTTTATAAGCCATAATGGTCCAAGCAGTTGAAGAACCGTAAACAATTGTATAAACAAAATAAAACTACTAATAAATGCTATAGCAATTATTTATCAGCAATTGTTCTAGTCATACTGTGTACCTACATATATTGTTTCATTTTAATTAAGTACCCTAACAATTGGTATAAATTAATTTTACTGTATTTTGTTAAACCAAAAATTATAGTAACATCATATATTAATGTAGTATATATTAATGTAGTATATATTAATGTAGTATATATTAATGTATTTATTTTATTTAGCTTAAAAAAAATCTTAAAGTCGACGAAATGAACGGATCTGTATCACGACGAACGCACAGTGGAAGAGTCGCAGATCTAGTTGAAAATAATCATGATATTGATATAAAAAAATTATGAGCATAAAATTTATTATAAAAGTAAAGTTCTAATACAGAAATAAAATTAGACAACTACAAATTATCACAAATTTATATATATATATATATATATATATATATATATATATATATATATATATATATATATATATATATATATATATATATATATATCATTTGGTTTTATTAATTTATTTACAACAGTTTGGACTCTTTAACCACTTGGGCCATTTTTATTCTCTATTAAGTTACGAAAAACGCATATTAATAACATAAAATAAGAAATAGCGCAATTAAATCTTCTTCTTCTTTAGCTTTCCTCTATCGTGCCTTTCAGCGTAGAGGAGCATTCAGCCAGGAATTCCATTCTTCCCTATTTCTAGCTAGGTTCCTCGCCTGTCAGAGGTCCTTCCCTCTTGCCCTACAGAGTCGTTCAATGTACTTGTAGGATCTTACTTTTGTTGGTATTTAAGCATTCCTTTTCGTGGGAGCTCTTCATACCATTCCATAACTGTCAGCTGCAACTTTTCTACCGTAATCAATACCACGTCGTCGGCGTAGAGGAGAAGCTTTATAGTCATAAAGCATCTCCTGTACGCCTGTAGTGACAGGATTAAGATTCCTAGGTTCCAGGAAAAGCCTGTCTGTTCTTCTCTTACAAATGGATGCCACTTCATCCATGAACAACAGGAATAGCAAAGGGCTTAGGCTGTCTCCTTGTTTGACCCCCTTTGCAATATTGAAATAATTTGATTCTAGCCCGTTAAGCCTGAATATTCCTTTGGGCTCTTGATATATAGATTTAATCGCCTCTGTCAGGTGTCTGGGAACATTCTTCGCTCTGAGAGCTTCCCATATTTCATCTCGTGGAACCAAGTCAAAGGCCGATTTGAAGTCAAGGAAAGCCAGGCATATATTTTTATCCAAGTCCCAGGATTTCTGTGGGATATTTCTCAATGAGGAAATGTGGTCATGGGTTTGGCGCCCGGGTCTGAACCCAGCTTGCTCTTCTCCTATTAGGTGCTCAACTAGTGGTCTTAAGCGAACCTCCAATATGTATGTATGTAGCTTGTACACAACTGGTGAGAGGCATATAGGTCTGTAATTAGAACATTGTGCCTGACATCCTTTCTTGTGAATTGCTATTATAATATTATATTCCCAATCCGTTGGAATCCTTTTTTCGTCCCAAGCTCTCTGGAAAAGGACTTGCAATGACCGCACCAACTCAGACCGCATTTAAATTACCGCGCAATTAAATCATCAAAAATAAATATCCAAATTAATGGACATTCTGGATAATCCAAATCTGAATCTATGCTGAACTCATCTTCAGAAGTCACTATCAACGATCAATTGTCAACCTCTCGAGGTTTAAAAAAATGAAGTACTCTTCATTGGTTAGAATTTATTGAATTTTCTTGGTGCGTCACAATAGGTGTTAATGATAGGATCTGATGTCAGCAATAACATATTTAATGAATCTTTGTTCATCGAGATTCGTGAACATTTTCGTGTCAGAAATTCTTGAAAGCCTCTTAAATTTTTATTTCGGGTTTCTAGAGCTTGTTTGGAAAATATACCAATAGGTAGTATATAACAGTTGATAGTCAGAACTACAGATCAAAACTTATGCATAGTTACTGACATATTATACCACGAATACAAACTAATGTACAAATCTCTGGTTTCAGTTATGAAATCTTGAAAATTGTCAACATCAATATCGTAGCCAGAAGTAATTGTGCTTAAAATTTACGTAGATCTTTATCTTAGCCGGTAATGGTGGAACTCAGAAAAATAATTATTTTTACTTAGATCGAGGAATCGTCCCACTTTGAGGCGGGATGAAACAACGTAGACTGAATCACCTGAATTCAACAAAGTAGCTAAGACATAAAGATGTTTCAATTACTTCGATATCTTCCATAAAACTTTTCATTTACCCATTGGCAGAGAAGAAACCTTTCAAACACAATCCTTAAGGAAACACTCCTTTGAAAAAATCAAACACGCTTCTCTCAGATAGTTTTCAATCGGTATAAATCATATAAGGAGCTGAAAAAAAGAAAGAAAAGAAAATTTTCTCAAAATCCATAAAACGTCGATTCCTAGTTTTCAGTTTCTTCCGCTGAAAAAATTTACTCATCCGCCGTAATTCCAGAGCTATCTAAGACATTGCAGTAATTGTAGAGTATGCGAATTTTGCATTGTTTATTCTTTAATATATTCAACGACTTCTAGTAATCAACGACACTGGTGATTTAAATGATAATCTGACCGTGATATTATGGCTTAGCATGTTTTGATTAGAAAGATTAAAAAATGGTCAATTTCATTTTAAAACTTTTTTCATTCCACAATGATATATGCTTCCAAAATTCATAACAATCAATTGGATTATCGTACTTGATAGTTGATATTGTCGGTATCGATCCTTCGGGTGCTCTAAGTCCCATTATTATCAACTTGACTTAAATAATAATAATAAAACTAATCATATTTATTATATAATATTAATTTTTTGGAATATATATATTCTTTTGAATTTATTTCGCTGTTAAGATATAAGAAATGGTTATTTAGTAAGAATCAAATAAGATTGTCACTTGAGATGTCTACTTCACTGAAATAAGGCAATTGCTATGTGCATTCCTGAGGGGTTGGATAGGGATGACTATTTCAAAGAAATTCAAATACGTTGTTACATATTAATGAATTTTCTCTATTCATTTCGTCCCTTTATATCTAAAATCTGGACATATTTGTAAATGTGCATTTCAAGACGCTATAATAAAAGAAAAAAAAGTTTTTTTTTTGTTTTTTTTGTCGTTTCCAACGAGTCCATCAGAATCTTCTATTATTCCAAATGGTTTAAAAAAAAATACTGCAAATCAAAGTCAACTTTAATTGGTCTATCCATCCATGCCTATGCAAACCTGAAATCATTTGCATGATTCTTAAAGTCCTTTTTACTTCTTCAACTACCGAAGACTGAGTTATGGTAATTGGTCCAACATTTTTTTTCCAGATAGCAATTAATAAGTTTAGTGGCCAATTAGTAAAAAGAAACGATTTTTGGAAAAATATTTGTAGTCCGGTGTATTACAAAAACCTACTTCCTCTTCATGTACAAAATCGTTGCCAATTGAACTTTAAGACTATTTTATCTATTTATTTATTTACATTTGTTTCCGGGGAATAACCCTATAAATATATAGTCTATCTCTAAATTATAATCATCACAATTATTATTACACATAATTTTTTTCCATTTTAAAAAATTCAAATATTAATTCTACACTGCACCAAATAACATATTACAGACTAGAAATAACAATTACAAACTATGACAGTCAATATAAGCATAAAACAATATTTTAAGCATGCATAAATTTAGATAAACAAATAAAACGAACTATACTACATTGTGCTTTAAAATTAATTTTAAAAATACAAAAACAAAATTCAAGATAGTAATAGCAGAGCCAAAAGTCATCTTCTTAAAATAATATACGTAACAATGTTTAAAATCATTAGTAACAGCGATAAATCTAATTATCAACGTATATATTCTTTTTTTCGACCAATTTACATGATTTGGGATTGGTAAAGTATTTGCCACTTCTATAAATTTGTTTTATTGAAAAATAGTTTCGAATATTCTACATTCATCCTCAGTTCAAGATTTAAATGGATTATATCAAACAGAAAAGATTGTACTGGTTTCTTCTCGCATTAATTAACATTGTTATGTGTTATGCGATAAGAAACCAGCACAAACTTTTCTGTTTGATATAATCCATTTAAATTAATGTATTAATTAATTAATGTGTTCAATGCGAGAAGAAACCAGTACATACTTTTCTGTTTGATATAATCCATTTAAACCTTGAACTGAGGATGAATGTACGAGTATAACATTCGAAACTAGTTTTCAATAAACCAAATTTATAGAAGTGGCAAATAATTTATCAATCCCTAATTATATTGATCCTTTTATAACATCATGCGGATGTCAACTAATTTACATGATAGCGTTAAAAATTTAATTAGACTACTAAAAAATATATATATTATTATATTATTATTAATGCAATAAATATTAAACCAAAAATTATTATATAGTCATTTAAAGATATACAAGGATTTTTTTTTTAATTCCATGAGTTAGTTTTGGCGTTTGAACAAATATCGATTACAGTTTCTATAGTTAAGTTGGATTTTGAGGTCACCTGTTTTATTGCATGCAAAAACAACCAAAAAAGTGAACCATTCCAATTAATTGTAGCTGCTGACTGTTTCAAGTGGTTCTCCATTCATGTATATCCTGTTATATTTTTTTGGTCGCCCCCTTGAAAAATTTAAACTTTTGGTTTTATTAATGATTATTACTAATTTATTGCTGTTTTAATATTCAAATAAAACGTTAATTTTTTTTACAAGTTCGGGGTAGGAATCGGCAAAGATAACCATATCACCTGTAAGCAGCAGCAGCAATATATCAGTACACTCATGTATAGGTTTATCTGGCAGATCTCGATTACGAAAGTATGCCTCGATGTCTGAAAGGAAGAGATTGAACAGCTTGAGACTCAATGTCTTTCCCTGTAGCACTCCTTTAGTAATTTTTATCTTTTGCGATAGTCCTCCAGTCGTTCCTTTTATTTGAGTACAAGCCATTCCATACAAGATAATTTTACCGCTCAGATTAAGAAAAATGGTTTATCCCATTGTAAGGAATGATGTATTGAGACAAAATAACGGCGAAAATCAACATAAACGACCAAAAGGTTCGATCTTGCTCTTAACTGATTCTGTATAACAGCATTCAGAACAAAGATATTGTCCATGCAGCTCCTTCTGGTCCTGATCCATGATTGACATTCCGTCACGACTCCACTTTTTCAGCCCATAGGATTCATTCTAATAGGATTTGGGTAAAGATTTTCAATGCACAGTTAGCCATGGACATAATTCGATAATTATGTGGATTTTGTCTGTCACCTTTCTTAAATATCAAAACACTCATAATTTCAGCCCAAGATTTTCTTAATTTCTCCTCATTAAGAATCTCATTGAATAAATTCTCTATACACATCAGCCAGCTAGAGGGAAGATTCTTATAAACCTCATAAGGGATACCGCCAAGTCCTGTTTTTAACTTTATTTGGAGCCCTATCTATTTAAGAAATGTTTCCGTCTACTAATGGTTCCGGCTGTCGATAAACAAGTGATTGGGGGGTCAACTTAGATGAATAAATCATTCTAAAAAAAAAACTCCAACTCATCTAGAGAAATAGTCGATATAGAAATACAGTTCCGTTTAAATCGTTTAATGATACCCAAAAAACTTGAGCTATTATTAGTCCAGGAGTCTATCTGTAGCCATAATGGTGTGTATATCGTGTATACGTGAATTTAATGGTATAAACTCGGTATTAAGTTAATATATTCGGCACAGTAGTGTATTTTTGTTTAGACTATTGTACTATTGATTATAAACAAAGAAGATTCAATACACTGTGAACTTATTTCCAATTAATAAAACGGCTGAGTTCTGCTAACTTGAAACAGGAGACATACCCGTCTAAGTAGGCAGGTTACGTCAGCTGTAAGTTGGCAATAACCAGATGATTATCGTCTTAGTTCCTAGAGTGTCATTAAACAGTTATAAAGTAAAAATGAATTATTTTTCAATCAGTAACAATATGGAGTCAATAAATGAGATATCTGTAACACTTCAATCAATATTGTTGGAAAGACGGAGCAAAAATAATGAAACCATAAATGTAAAAGATTCGGTAGGAAAAATATACACGCTCCTGGAAAATATTACATCGGAACTAAAATATTTTATAAACAGTGTCGATGCACTCGAAAAGACTAATTCTATATTAGTAAAAAAAAAAAAAAGGAATTTAGAGAAAAGAGGTAGAAAAAATAATTTAATAATATTTATTGTACCTGAAAAGGAGAATAATAATTTGGAAAATGTAGTAGATGAAGTGAAAACAATATTATCCGGCATTCAGATAAGCCTATCCCATAGTTAAATTAACAACTGTTACCGATTGGGAAACCACAGACACAACAAATCCAGACCTATCTTAAATTCTCTAAATAGTTATCTATTCAACCAAGAAATTATATATAAAAAAAAGAGAGATTTATTCAGAGAAAAGAAAATTCCTATTGCACATAACAAATCGCCCGAGGAAAGAGAAGAAGCGAAACAAATAAATTTTATATCTTAACAGATTGCGAAATTTCGACAGCACGGATATTTACAAAAACAAGTTTTTCATAATGAAAGGAAATACTTTTCAAATCATAGTAATCGAAGAACTGTTAGAAACTCTTGCCGAACGTAAACTGTCACCCGCTTCACCGCCTGTTCAAGAAAGCAAAAGAAAAAACTGAGTGAAAAACTTTAAAAGTATGTAATTCTAAGTTTTTTTTTTTTTAAGTCTCCCCATTCTGCCTAAGAGAAACGATTAGTTCTCTAAGGCAGGATGAGGAGTCCAGTAACATCAACTATTATGTTATAAATTTTTATCGATCCCAGGCGGGATCCGATTTTTGGGAACGAATTTTCAATTACACGTAAAACAAGGCTAGATACCATAGACCCGCCACTTGCGGTATACTAGACTGAAACTATGTGTTTTTTATTGTACAACCTCTGAAGAAAGTTCACCAATTCAAATAAACCTGTGGCACAAGGTTCTCTGAATTCTATGAAATTGAGCTCCATATTTCAATGGGACTCTATTTAATTTAAAAACATTATAACTAATTGTATTACTACAAACCATGAAGGGTCCCTGGGTTTAGTACTTGGTAAGTACTTTTAACGGTAAAGTACTGTTTCTAGGCCATCGGTTGTGCAAGAATTTGGCCGAGATCACGACCAACCGCCAAGTTTTCCCCCCAATTAAGAGTACCCACTTTAGTTGAGCCTTGAGGATCAGGAGGGTCTCCCGATCCCATAGGGCTGAACCAAGGCTGATAACAGAATAAATAACTTTCTGCCACAGCCGGTCTCGAACCCTGGACCTTGAGTTTACCCATTGCCAATATCTACCAATAAAAAATAATAATGGAGTATGCAGTATATCTGTAGCTATAGCATTGGGAATACTTTAATTTACCAATTTATACTGCCAGTATAACGCACATAACAAGATTCACTTAGGCACAACTTTAAAATAATAACGCTCAGAGGTATTTTTTCCTAAACTTGTAAGACTTAAAATCAGTTGAAAATTCATTTTTCTCAAAATTAAACATGATGAAAATTCATTTATTTTTAATGGGGTATGGAAGTCAGAATCATAAAAAACTTGACTAAATGAAAATGTATAAAAGAAATACTAAACTTAGAAATATTAAAAAATAAATTACTAAACACTTTGAGGTCGAAATTGTATTAAGTATAATTAATCTGCTATTTCCAGCCATTTTCAAGGAATTTCAATTCAAACCAAAAGGATCTATCAAATGTTTTAATATAACAAACTATTATTGCTAAGTCCTCAACATCTTATTAGGCATGATTGGGTAGCTCAATTACGATACATGATCTGAACATGAGCACTCCGATTAAGCCATACTGAGGATACGAAAACAATGATAATTTATTATTTATTTTATTTTTTTAACATTTTTCAAAACGTTTCGGTTTAAATTAAATACGCTTAGAAATGGCTGAATAGAAGCTGAAACGTAGCCGGCAAATTACAAAAATAATTAAACTAATTTTAATTTGAAATTTCATGTTGAAATGCGGTTTGAAACTAAGCCAATTTATAGTCATAAAGTATATAAATGTGTTTTTTTAGTTCTCTCAGTAGTAAATATATTCTAGTACAATGCAAATGAATTTTATTTCAAATTAATTTAGTCACTAAGAAATTAAAAAGCTTTAAATAAAAAAAAAAATGTATTAACATTTTGTTCACATAGGTTATTTTGAATGTACATAGGATATTTTCTTTTATTATAGTTTCTTAAAAAAATGATATAGCAATAAATATCAACTAAAGCTGAATATCAATATATTTAGTAAAAAATGCAACATAAAAAATATTCAATAACATACAAAAAAATCCAACAAGATTTAATTTACAAAAAATAGCAAGGAGAGAGCACAGTCAATGGGTCATCGATTTCAACAAAATTTTTCGTGGTGATTCTACATCCAGATATATTGGACACGTGTGTCAGCGTTCATTTCCAATGGGCCCTAGGAGCCAAAAAAAAATTAAATATACTGAAACTGTTTTATTTTTTATGTCTAGAAGATTTGTGTAAAAAAATATGATAACAAAATTGAGTTTTTTGCGGATAACATTGGTTGTAAAGCATGTAGGAATTAAAATTGTTCTAAAGATTTCAAAAATTGCCCATAAATCAGGAACCCATTTAACGATTCAAACCAAATTAGGGTCGTCTGTACAAGCTCTTAAATCCACGCGGTTTGCTTTAATTGGAGTCATCCTACGTGTTTTAGTAATAATTTTATCCGCAAAAAACTCAATTTTGTTTTGACATTTTTTTACACAGACCTTCTGGATAATGCAATAGCAGTTTATACTTACGGAAAGAATAAACTTCTCTCTTCCCAAAGAGTCCAAGAAAATCGAAATGGGATAAACTGAAGACAAGATACAGAGTTTCAAATCGAAAGGTGATTTCGTGGTTTACAAATTTTAAGCCCCTCGAACTGAAAAAAACAATATTTTTTGTTTTCGATGATATTTTCAACATTAAGATTTTTCGGAGCACTTAATCAAAAACCTGCCATAAATTTTGGTGTAAAAAAATCTATAAAGCTAGTTTACCTAATAATCTAAACATTTGTTTCCATTTATTTGGGCAAAAAGCAATCATTTTTTAAAGTTTGTATTTTTCATTTGATGTACACTGATACACAAATATTTTGGTGAAAAAAACACGTCGATATCATTTTCTAAACTCGAGATAAAAAAATAAAGCAGTTTCAGTATGTTTTATTATGTTTCTAGGCTTCTAGGGCCTATTGGAATGAATTTTGACACACGTGTCCAAATTTCACCACAGTATCACCACAAAAAATGTGACGACCCTTAGACTGTGCCCTCCTCTTGTAAGTGTCTCAGAATAAAAATTACTTTTTATTTCGTTTAGAATTTATGATGGCTGTTTTTATCACTATTTTCTGATTTTAACAACTCTTAAAAATAATTTTTATCCTATAAATTAAATTTCACCGAAAACAAGCAATATTTTCTCATTTTTTAACCCTTCTTTTTTATTAAAAACAAAAATGGTAGGGAAAACAAAGTAAGTAAAAGGTAAATGAGCTACACGAAGTAGAGTATATTTCGATGAAATCCCTTAAAGTCCTTTTAATTTACAACTTGCACATTAAACTTTAATAATTCTTTGGAAACGAGAGAGAACCTTTCAGAGAACATTTTAATATTATTCTTAGTTATAAAACCTGTAAAATTTTAAGAGGGTGATTAAACTCAAGTGCTTAAGAACTTTTATTATATCTAATATAATTTAAACTTAGGAAGTATTTATAACGTTTCTTCCATTCATTATACATAATGTCTATTACTTTGAATTTCAACCTAATTTCACTATGATATGCAGCTTGAACATGATTATTAAAATAGTATTTAATACCATCTACATAGCTTTTAATTATAAATATATATTACCTAGCAGATTTCAGGTGTATATTAATTCTATCGGAATTGATACAGGTATATACTGATTATTGTGGGATACAATCCATTTTTGAGACCGCAGAATATTTCATCAGGCTGTATAAAAATAAATATAAAAGTTCGTATCATCTGAAACGTAACTGTTTAATAATTACATAAACCGAAGGAAAACAATATTTTAATAAATGAAGCAAACAAAATTATGTACGACATTTTTGAGCCTTCCCGACTAAACGGCTAATCAAATATAGTTAAAAAAGTATCGTTCTGACAACAGTCAAGTTACTGTTGCGCCAAAGAGACAATACGCGCGATGATTAAATTATAAACGTATCATTCACTCAGAAAAATACTTTACTAAGCGAGTTACACTTTCGACATCCATTCATCGCGATGTATCGTTCGTTTCGACCCTATAGTAACTGAAATAATAACGAAAATAAAAAATGTGTTATTTCGCATTTCATAACTTACTGTTGTCACGAAGATTTGGTTTATTGAATTAATACAAATAAAAATTCAGAAACCATATCCACACTGAAATAATTGGTTAGGAGACTAAAAGACCAATTAATAATAATATCGATTATTTTCAATGTTTGACCTTAATATTATGTGGTTATCTTCAATAATTTTGCCTTAAGGTCAATTTAAAACTCAGTTGTTTTTGTATTTATTTTTATTTTATTTAAGGTATAAATACAAAAAAAAATACTAAGTTTTAAATTGACCTTAGGACAAAATTATTGAAGATAACCATATAATATTAAGGTTAAACATTGAAAATAATCGATATTATTATTAATTGATCTTTTAGTCTCCTAACCAATTATTTCAGGGTGGATATGGTTTCTGAATTTTGATTTTTATTAATTCAATAAACCAAATCTTCGTGACAACAGTAAATTATGAAATGCGAAATAACACATTTTTTGTGGTGATACTGTGGTGAAATATTGGACACATGTGTCAGCATTCGTTCCAATAGGCCCTAGAAGCCTAGAAAAATAATAAAACAGACGAAAACTGCTTTATTTTTTTATCTAGAGTTTGAAAAATGATATAGGCGTGTTTTTCCACCAAAACATTTGTTTTTCAGTGTATATTAAATGAAAAATACAAACTTTAAAGAATGATTGCTTTTTGGCCAAATAAATGGAAACAAATGTTTAGATTATTAGGTAAACTAGCTTTATAGATTTTTTACACCAAAATTTATGGCAGGTTTTTGATTAAGTGCTCCGAAAAACCTTAATGTTGAAAATATCATCGAAAACAAAAAATATTGTGTTTTTTTTCCAGTTTCGAGGGGCTTAAAATTTGTAAACCACGAAATCACCTTTCGATTTGATTATCCCATATCGATTTTCTTGGACTCTTTGGGAAGAGAGAAGTTTATTCTTTCCATAAAAATAAACAGCTATTGCATTATGCAGAAGGTCTGTAAAAAAAAATACAAATGTATAAAATAAAATTGAGTTTTTTGCGGATAAAATTATTTCTAAAGCACGTAGGAAGACTCCAATTAAAGCAAACCGCGTGGATTAAGAACCTGTACAGAAGACCCTAATTTGGTCTTATTTGAGTTTTATTTGAATTTAAGACAAAACAATTGAAGATAACCTAATAATAATGATAATTTTAAAAATTCTATCTTATTAGGTAAACATTTATATTAGTAATGTTTTAAAGCAAAATAAATACAATGGTGTTTGCGCATATTGTTATTCAGGAAAGTAAAACCAAGTAGAATCTTGGTTAATATTATTAAAGTAAAACTAACGATCATTAATGATAACTAATAAAACGAAAAAAAGAAAAAACAAATAAACTATATTAAAAAATGGTGACTATTGGATAAAATAAAATCAGTCATAACAAACCCAATAAGTAAATGGACGGCATTTAGCAGAAGTAAACCAATCAATCCGGAATGAAATGTGCAAAAATGAGTTCGAGGTGGTTTTGAATGGGATTAGTTCTCTCTATTTTCAACATACAGAACTATAACTTGGTTTCAGCCAGATTCAGAGAAAATTGAATTGAAAATCGGAGATGGAAATAATATTGAAAATAGAATGCTACGTTTAATTAATTAATTAATTTAATAATAATAATAATAATTAAAGATCGGTGACAACAGATCCAGTATCAGCCAGAGAGCAGTTGCACAGCATGATGGAACTTGTATCATCATTCAGTAACTCAACCTGTATGTCTTCCGGTCTCGAAAAGTGCGCTGTGGTGAATGCTCTTAAGGAAAAGTAAATGACAACAGTTCTTTGCAACTTAGATCAGGAGCTACTATAAGACATCAGTCTCTAGGAGAATTTTACAAATACTTGGGCATAAAACAAGTCATTAAGATAGCCAGAAAAGAGGTGCTCAGCGAGATAACTTGTAAGTTTAAGAAAAGACTGCAGCAAGTTCTGAGTAGTCATCTTACGAGTAAAAATAAAATCCATGCCATTAGTACATGGGCGATTCCATTGGTAGCTTATAGTTTTGGTATAAGCTGGTCAACTACTAAACTTCAATAAATGGATCGCCTGGTGCGCACAATGATGACCAGCGCTAGAATTCATCACCCAAAGGCGTCTATGGCTTGACTTTATTTGCCCAGGAAGGAAGGTGGTCGTGGTCTTATCTCTATCAAAGACTCATTTCGGAAACAAAAAAATTCTATGAAGTAGTATTTTATGGAAAGTTCTTCTGTAATCATCGCTATGATGAGAGAGATGGATGAAGATTATACAGCCCTCAATTTCAGAGATCCAACGCAACAGAACATTAGAAGCGAGGGTCATTTAAAAACTATATGGAAGGAAAAGGAACTGCATGGTAGGTTCTACCATCAGCTGCATGAGCCCGAAATCGATAACGAATTCTCGGTTGATTGGGTGAAGACGGGTCAAATTTTTGGTGAAGCAGAAGGATTTTATACTGCAATACAAGAAAAAGTTATTGCAACTAGGGCTTATAGACAACGTATCCTAAAGCACAACGTCGTTACAGATAAATGTCGCCTTTGTTCAAAGGCTCACGAATCTATCCAGCATGTTCCAAATGGATGTGAATCTCTGGGACAGCTGGGACAGACTATTTGATGAGGCACAATAATGTGGCAAAAATATTTCACCAAAACATCTGCAGAAAATTGGGGTTATTGGACAACGATGTGGTCCCATACTATCGCTATACTCCAGATAAACTAGTTGAAAATGCATATATAAACATTTACTGGGATGAGAAATTTTTACGGACCACAGAGTAATACATAACCGACCAGATATTTGCATATATACATATCGATCAGATACACAAAAAAGATATTGACATTGCTGTCCCGAATGACTCAAGCATACTCACTACAAGGACTGAGAAAATAAGAAAGTACCAGGAACTTGCCTTAGAACTAAAAACACTTTATCACTTAGATAAAGTAATAATAACTCCAATAATTATATCCTCAAATGGTCTCATATTAAAAAGCACTAGACAGGGTACAGAAGAACTTGGCCTTTACCTTCAGAACTTGAAAGTTCCTCAAAAAGCAGTCCTGTTTGATACTTGCAGGATTGTAAGAAAATTTTTAAACAAATAAATTGCATTATATCATGTACATTACCTTGAAGTGTTTTCCGAGAAGAAGATGTTAATCCAGGACACTGAGAATAATAAACAAATTAAATAATAGTAAAATCAGTCATACAAAACCCAGTAAGTAAATGAACGGCATTTAGCAGAAGTAAACCAATCAATCCGCAATAAAATGTGCAAAAATGAGTTCGAGGTGGTTTTGAATGGGATTATTTCTCTCTATTTTCAACATAAAAAACTATCACTTGGTTTCAGGGAAAATTGAATGCAAAATTGGAGATGGAAATAATATTGGAATACTACGTATTCATATTTAAATATTTTTAGTGGAACGAGTTACGATGTTTTCTTGATGTAAAGTAAAATTACTTTTGTGACAAAAAAGGAAATCAACTTTAGTTTTCAGATTTTCCATGGCCATTTAAATTTGAATTGAATTTACCCAAAACAAGTGCAATTTAATTGTTTCTGTTCCAATTCATCCATTACAATTTAATATAACCACTGATAAAATATATAAATATATATATATATATATATATATATATATATATATATATATATATATATATATATATATATCAGTTAACCAATATTTAAAGTAATAAATCATTTGATGGTATGTTTTTTGGGTTGTATGTAATCCATTTAAATAATAAAAAAATCTCCATCAACAATTAGTAGTAGTACGAGATGACTGAAGCCGTTACCTGTTTTCCATAAAATAAACATCTTAATCACTATCGCAAACAATCACTATCGGTAATATCTGAAGGAGGTAAGAGATCCCAAAGAGCAATTTTCTAAGAATATTAATAAAGCTACTCTGGAAGTGCCACAGGGACTGAAGTTCCACAGTGAATTGGTCTTGTATAAATTATTGAATAGGAAGCAATTATTGAGCTTGCTCAAGGAAGTTAACTGTCTAATCTTCATTAAATCTTTAAACGGTTTAGTTTACCTTCATTTTTAGTTTTTGAGTTATAAATTTAGAAAAAAATTAAATATCGACGGATTTTTTTTTCATCTTTTCAATCTTTTAAAAGCTTACAGCTTCGAAACTATTTGCCCTAGAAAACTCTAAGCAATGTTATTTTTTGAAGAACTAAATTACCTTTGATTTGTCATGTATCTTTACTTAATCAAAAAAATCTTAAATTATTTAAAAATTATCAAACTTTATTTTTAAAAAAACCAAAATCGAAATATTTATTTTTTTGAAAAAAAAATATATGTTGCATACATATGTTATAAGAATGTCCGAAAAAATTTCAAGATGGGGTTTTCGAGGGTTCTGTTATAAAAAAAATATAAAACATATTTGTATGCCAAGTTTTTTATTCAAAATGAAATGGATTTTATTCATATTTATTCACACTGTATATGTTACTTTATACAATTAAATATACTTTCCTAAAATCATTATACAATCTGGGATTTCAAGTATATAGGACTCAAGGTTTCAAGTATATATATATATATATATATATATATATTATATATATTATATAATATAATATATTATATATATATTATATTATATATATAATTTTATATATATATATATATATATATATATATATATATATATATATATATATATATATAATATATATATATATATATATATATATATATATATATATATATATATATATATATATACATATACATGTAAAATTGCAAGCAATTTTTGGTAATTTGATATGTTTGAATTAGACGCAGAACAGGAGAACAAACCATCCCCGAAACGTCTAAAAAATATATACATTAATACTATTGAGTTTTGATTGACTTTGAGGCAAATTTTCTTAAAATTACGGTATAATACGGAAATTGAAATATTGAAAATAATAAACTATGATATAGATATATTATTTATGATTATAAGAAATTCGATTTTTTTTTTTTTTAAATACTGCAAAATATCGGAAAATATATGGATCAATTGATTTTAATTCTTCATTATATATTTTATTCAGGTTATTTATTCTTTTCAAACATTTCTAATCAGCTTTTTACTAGGTTTCGACACTAATAAAAATATTACAAAAAGTATTTTCTGTTTTCATTAGCCGCTATAAAAATATTTGTCGCGATTCGGCTGATATGTTTATAATACCGTTTCCACTCTCCAATCGAAATGTGTCTGTCTGTTAACTAACAATGTTAACTAAAACAAAAAGAAAATGTTGATGCTCTATACTTTAGTAATTGTTATAAAGGTTAGTCATTTTTATGTCTGATGGAATCCAAAGTATTGAAAATTGGCTTAACAAACGTTGAACGGCTGAAAAAAATATTCCAATAATATTTAAAAACAAACATATTGAATATTTTATAATATTCAATTTAGCAATTAACATATTTTGGTTTAATGAAAGACATTTTAAAACCTGAAATAAAAGCGATAATTGAACTGAATATCAGTTTCCGACATTTGAAAACGGTTGAAAACATATTTCCATATGAGACCATTGATGTAGGTTAATTTTGTGAATTTCGAATTAACGGCCTCTCTGGGAGGCAACCGCATGTAAAATTTCTCTTAAGCTCCAATAATCTCCGTTGTCATCGATATTTATAGATATATGTTTGCTAGTTCTAAAATACATAATAATTATAAACTTGTTTCACTTTCAAATTGATGATAATATAATTTTATATGCATATTCTAGTATTTATTAATATGCAAACTACTTACTTTAGACTATTAAACCAATATTCAGAGTTTCTGAACTCCTAGATTAGGAGTTCTAACTTTTACGTTAGAGTTTCAAGAAGGAGAAGAACTAGAAGGAATAAATCAGACCCCGAAAGCCGAGCGTATTTGAGCAGCACTTCAACAAGTATTCAGCTTAGTGTAATCATTAAAAGGGTACAATAAATTTACTATTTTATTTAATTACTTAATACTATTAAAATCCTTAATCATCATTAAAAAAAAAATTAAACTTATATTTTTTTAACGTTCTAATTGAATTATTTTTATTACCTCCAGAATCGGGTTTGTTTTCTTTCAAAATTTATTAGTTTGCATTTATTTCACAAAACATTTATAAACAATCTAGTATTGAAGTTAATTTACATCTTGTAAACGCCAAAGGTGAAAAAAATAAAGAAACTTATTCCGCATATGTTTTTCAGTCTCAGACATTTTCAAGGAACAGAGTAAAAATTGCAATATATTTTAGCAAAGGGCAATGAAACATCACATAGATATGTTTCACACTTGCTTTTCTTTTATCCTACCATTTCATTTACAAAATCACGTTTTCCCTTTATTAAAATATTTAATTTAATACGTTGGTCACAGAATGCGGTCAATGAAAAAAAAAAGTAATAATAAACTTATTTAAATAAAGTAATAAACTTATTTCTTCACTGTGTATCAACTTTTTGACCTAAGTTACAGGCCTTCATCAGAGCTAGGTAAAATTACAAAATAAGGATAAAAATTAAGTAATAATAAAATAAATAGTAAAAATAAATTAAAATAGTTATAAAATATTTATGTAAATATATTTAGTCAATATTAAGCCAAATTATCCTTAAATTACATGCAGGATCAACTTTTTTTCTTTTTTTTTTTCTTATCCTCCGTATATTTTAAGTGTCTTTCACATACATTTATTAACAATAACGTACAATTTACAATGCAGACAATTCCTACATTATACTTACATTATCCTTACATTATACTTACATTATCCTTACATAATAGTATTCAAAGGTCAAAGCTATTTTTATGTCCGCTCCTTGCAGGGGTTTCACATTCAGGCATTGGCCCCCCACTAATTAGAAAATATCCTGTAAATTAACCGTAAACATAGCCACATCACCCTTATCAATATCGGAACTTCCTTATCAAGTAGTGAATAAGGTGAAATGGGTTTAGACTGCAGAGTTCAGACCCCTTCCCTCGGCAAGCACGTCGACCAAAGGAACAAAGCCCTGCCAACTCCCAGGCCTTGGTGGTTGGGCGATGTCTCTGAATAGAGGATTGGCACAGGCCTTCAGCTCATCAAAGAATTTGGTGTGCCTCTGGCTTATATATTCCGGCACTGAGGGTAGCTGGAGCTCCTCATATATGGTGGCGTTTCTTGCTCATTGGAGCGTGGTCCCAAGAACGATTCGCCAGAACAAAGGAGTTCTGGAAGCTCTACAGACTTTTTAAGGTGTACTTATATATGTGCTGGAGCAGCGGTGCACCGTAAATTATGGTTGGCCTTGTAATGGTTGCCTTAAATAAAATTTGTAGCTTCAGCCGAAGTGAGAGCTGCGGCGACGTGAGCAGATACTAAAGCCTATGCGACTTCAGGCGGGCCAGCTTGAATCTCTCTCTGACTTGGCTGGAGAAGGTGAGGCGCCTGTCTAAAGTGACGCCAAGGTAGAGAATAGAGTTGGAGAGAGGCCGGTCTGCTATTTCCATCTTGAATGTCCTGGGCAGTGGTTTCTTCCCTTTCTGAAACGACAGCACCGTAGCTCTGTTCATCTGCATACGCTCTACGGTGTGGGCCTGCAGCTTCACAAGAGGGTGCTCAAAGGAGTTGAAAACCAGTCAGCAAATCTTCAATTAAATTTTCAAATCTTAAATGTGCGATCAACTACATCCACACCTACATTAAATAGTTTGTATGACAACTTGCTTCCTAGGGTATAAAGTTGCCACACAAAAGAAACGTACGTTTTTTTTTCTCTTTTTTTTGTTGTTGGGCACGTTTTCTCTTAGCGATTTATTTATGGTTACTGATCCGCTCCAATGGTTCATATTACGATGTTATAAAGTCAAAATCCTTCCTTAATGCACGCTCTATCTATTTTTAAATTGGACTGGTAATTCCTAAAAAAAGCGTGTTCAAGCATGCAAACACATTAGTTTTACACAGTAGTACAGATTTGCAATTTTTCCCATCGATAATGCCATAGTTAAATATCGATTTATGGTATTTACAATTCAACAAAGCCAGCATAAAGAACATTGCATTTTTAAGTCATAATTTCTATTTATTAGGATCTGATTTAAGTATTTGTCATTGGAGTAAAATAATTATGAGTTGATTTAATTCCGCAGCTTGTATAACCTGTGACCAGAAACCGGTCCTTAATGTTCATTCTCGGCGATGGTGGTCTTATAATATTACCATTGAATAGAAATTCCTCAATCAATGAAATTTTAAATGCTTCATTTTATTATAGATAAAAGTCCATAAAATAAAAGATAAAAAAAGCGTTTAACTTTTAAATCTCAAATAATTGTGATGTTTTTAATTTTTTCATAAGAAAATGACAACCCCAGATAAGAGAACTTCCTTCTTTTCTTTTATTGGTCTGCATCTTTCAATTCTGGCAAATTATATCTCTTTTCTTCATATTTTCTAATTATTTCTTATTATTTAATAATAATAAAAAATAAATAGACTAATTAAAATGGATGAGCTATTTTTCAGCTCAAACAAAGGACGAAAACGAGGTCGGATGAAACATACACCAAACATATTACAAATAAATAATGCTAAAGAAAATGTAAATAGTAATTTATTAAATAATTGGGAAAGATATGAGAAATTCCTGGAGTTATCTCCAATTTTTATTTATAAATGTGTTACTTACTTGGTTGGTGATGTACGATATGTACGACATCAATAAAATACAAGATGGAGACTTTCTTATCGAAACTTGTAATAAATAGTAAACAACCAAAAAAGATTGCTAAAAATTTACAGGTCAACAAAATGTATTTTTAAAAGCCTACTCAACATTAGATTGCAATTATAGGGTTACCTGATATTTTTATGTATAATAATTTGAGAAAATAAAATAATAACCGAGTTCAATGGGAAAATAGAAGATATTCAAAGAATCAAAATAAAGTTAATGGGTGATAAAAAATACTCTCTAACTCATTAATTGTGATTTTTATCATGCTAATTTCACCTGAAATACTTCAAGTAAGTTACTAAAAAATCAAAGTTCGTTAATACACGCCAAATCCATTCAATACCTAAGTTTTTCCCCATCAAATGTCCTTGCTCAAAAACCATTTGCTCTCAATGTGATGATGAAAAACACAGACGCCAAACGTACTAAAGCCGCTAAATGTATTAATTGCAGCGGTGAACATGACAGTTTAGACCGCTCAGACCCCCATCTACAAAATAAATAAATAAATTTAATGTATTTAGTTTGACAAGAAAATGCCTTATGATGAAGCAAAAACAAAACAAGGAAATAGATTGTATTCTGAAATAATTAGATCAGAGAGAACACAATATAGGTTCAATATTGATATAATAATATTCAATATTGATATAAGAAAATAGGTTCCGAGGCAGATATATTTTTCAAATTGTACCTCAACGAATCACAAGCAAAGGTAACAAACACCATCTTCTAAACATCCGTTCCGTCCACCTAGCACATCAGCTGGCTGCGGACCAAAGCTGAGGCGCATGATAATGACAAGTTCCGTCATTGCTAGTGGCGGTGTGTATTGTACCAATCTGCTTATTTGAAACATTTTCTTTCATTTTGCGGAAACGGTTAACAGTTTCAATCATGATTACACAAATAAAATAATGGAACGGGAAATATCTCATAGTAGCGGGAAAGTGGAGGAGGGAAGGGAGGATTTATACCAATAGAAAATCGGGGAAACACAGAACGAACCTGTTTAGTTAGACAGAAACAGTTTCCTGCAACAACTGTGCTCAGTAACTACTAGCGGTGCGGGGGGGGTGCTTAATAGCAACCTGTTTGTTTGAAACAGTTTCTCTAAACGAACCTGTTTTGTTAAACAGAAGCATTAAACCTACAACAACCCTATTATGTAACTATGGTACGTAGAACTTGTTACAGTTGTACCTGTTGTTTTTATTTTAAACTAATGGTTTGAAGTAGCAGAAACAGTTGGAACTGCTACTCTAAATTAATAGTTATGCCACTCTATACCATGTATGCCACCTCACCCTCTTTACTCAGATGTCTCCTACTCTTCCATTCCTTCTGCATCATAATCCTTATGCTCCACGCTTTCTTCCTTCATGGTGGCTTTAGATAAAGCCCAACCTGAAGGTGACTATATTGAGGTAAGTCCTTTAGGTACAGATGATGGATATACGGAAGTTATGTACAAAAGAAAATACAGTAAATAAAAGGAAAAATACCATATTGAAGTAAATTATATGATTAGTTATTTTCTTTAAATTATATGTTTTAATATTTTAACTACAGTTATTGTTTTTCCTATCTTATATAAATATTTTTTCATTTGCTGTTGGTTTCACTCATTTTTACTTAATCGAATTTTCCAAGCGTTTATTGGCATGGCGTATGGCTCGCATCGGCCGAATGAATTGTTAGGTTTAGGTTTGTTATTAGAAGTATTAAAATTTATGCATAGTATGAATAAAAAATATGGTAAGTCGTTTGTTTTGAGGTTGTAAATATAGCTTTGTAAGATATTGTAAATAAAGGACATTAATTAATTGAAAACAAAATTAAGTATATTGTAAATTGGAAGACCAAAAAAGGCACCACCTCTAGAGACAAACGGTGATGTCCGGTATCCAAGATTACGCAATCTACTAGTGTCTCTGTAGATAATATAATATGCTGCATTTCAGGAGAAAATCGCAGTTAAATCATATTCGAATTATGCTTTTACCGATGATTTAGTTATTAATTTAATTATCACGGGGATAGAGTGGTCCAAGGCTCAAGCTTGGTTATAGTAAAAAATTAACTTTTTCTTCTATCCTGAGATAGACTCTCTTGAGGCACACACAGCCTCCGGAAAGTAGGGTTTTCAATGGTCAGGAGAATATCCTGTAAATTACCCGTAAACATAGCCACATCACCCTTATCAATATCGGAACTTCCTTATCAAGTAGTAAACTCATTTTTTAATGCTAAAGATTTCTTAACCCACAACCTTGAGGTGCCAGCTGCTGCTTTCTGGCGTCAGGTCGGTCTCTCGGACCCAGTAACATTATTAGTCTACTTTTTATAATAAAAAAAAAAATGAGATATACATATCATCTGTTCAATTAATGTACTTATTAATTTATTTTTCTAAGAAGATGCATACAACAATAACTGTAATAAACAGTATTTTTATGATTAATAAGATTAACCAAGTATTATTTTAAAAAAATAATGCTAGTTACTTATATTATGCAATTATTATTGCACTCAGGGCTAGGTAAAATTACAGGATAAGTATAAAAATTAAGTAATAATTAAAATATTTATGTAAATATATTTAGTCAATATTAAGCCAAATTCTCCTTAAGTTACATGCACGATCAACTTTTTATTCTTTTTTTTTTCTTATCCTCCGTTTTTTAAGTTTCTTTCACATACACTTATTAACAATAACGTACAATATACAATATAGGCAATTCCTTACATTATACTTACATTATCCTTACATTATACTTACATTATCCTTAGTATTCAAAGGTCAAAGCTATTTTAATGTCCGCTGCTTGCAGGGGTTTCACATTCAGGCATTGGCACCCCACTAATTAGAAAATATCCTGTAAATTAACCGTAAACATAGCCACATCACCCTTATCAATATCGAAACTTCCTTATCAAGTAGTGAACTCATTTCTTAATGTTAAAGATTTCTTAATCCACAACCTTAAGGTGCCAGCTGCTGCTTTCTGGCGTCAGGTCGGTCTTTCGGAACCAGTAACATTATTAGTCTACTTTTTATAGAAGAAAAAAAAAAAAAAAAAAGGAGATATACATATCATCTGTTCAATTAATAACTGTAATAAACAGTATTTTTATGATTAATAAAATTATAATATAATTATTTAAAAAAATAACGTTAGTTACTTATATTATGCAATTATTATTTCACTTAAAAAATTAAAAAGACAAACAACTTTTATTCTGAAAACCAAATCTTTATTTTCCAAAAAAAATGTAATATTTACTTCAATTTTTTAGAGTAAAACATATAATAAAAATGAAATGAAATAACTATAAATTCTTAAAGAAAAACAAAGAATGATTCCAAACAAAATTCTTATAATATAATCATAAGATAAATTACAGATAAAATTTCAATTTCAAATTTCAACTCCTTCAATTTGGAAAGAGTTTTGCTCTGCTAGTTTTTCCCACACTAAAAAGAATCATCAATTTGGAAAAAAACAAATATTTTATCTACATCCTTTCAAACAAAACAATTTCCTTGTCGTGATACTTCATTACCCGAATATTAGTTCCTTTGACTTACGCTTTCTTTTGACACTCTTTGGAGCATTCTAGGCACACCTATTTTGTGCAATGTACACCATGGCTTTCAGCCTTTTTATATAAACATGGATAACAAAGATGTTTCTTATTCATGTTTTCGCTAAAGGTGTCAGTGGCGGATGTAGCATTTTACAATCATTAATTCATTTAGTAAATTCAATAACTTATCCGTGAAATCCGATTCATTCGTGTGGAGTATTATTTTGCCATATTCCGCCATCTAGCAGGGAATTGAATAATTTTCAAAAATATTAATTAGTTGAAATAAGGAAATAGAAAATAAAACAAATTTATGGTTCACAATTTACGCTGAAGTGATTTAGAAAATCACACAGTCATCCAAAGAATACGTGGCTTTCAACGGGAATTAGGCCAAGCAACACACCCTGCCGTGACAGTTGGGTCTTGGACTTTTTGGAACATACCGAGTTCTGATGGACCCGGTATGTTCCAAAAAGTGGCGCACAATGGTCAAAACGTGTAAAAAAAAAACCTAAGTCGCAAAACTCTCAAAATGCCGATTCAAGTTCATCCCATCATTTTAGAATAGTTTAAGTGCCCATCTTCAGTATTAAAGGGGAAAATGGCATTTTAACTGTTGTTTTTGCATAGCTCAAACTCAATGAATATACAATGATACTATTGTAACATGTATGGCACTTGTGGGTGGTTGGAGGGATCTTTTTATATGTATTTTTCAATTTTTTTTTAAATTGTTGAAATAGATTTTTTTAAAGTGTGCATCTTTTGAGCGCGGCCGAGCGTAGCGCTCTAACTTGTTTTTCTTAGCGTATTAAGCTTCAATTTACGCGAAGAAATATTAGCCAGCTGCGTTAATCTGCGAACTTTTGGATATTTTGATTTTAATTCTTAAAAGTATTGTTCTTTTACGCTCAAAATTCACTCATTTATATTCATTTGGATGCTGATTACGAATTTTAACTTTTCCACCTCAAATTTTTTCTGACAGTATCATGAAAATGCAAAGAATGTGTTGTTGTTTTTGCTCATTGCTTGAAATAATTAATTTTAATACCTACTAATATTCATTTCATATTAAATTAAACAACAGTAAATTATCTACAATTTTGATTCTAAAGATTTTTTTGTTTGGCTCCTCTGTTGTAAGCGAAATTAGGAGACGCAATGTAATTTAGTCAATTTAGTTTAGGTTACCAGATAGGCTGTGGAAAGATTTAAAGAAGTTCTAAAAATCTAATTATTTATAGTATGCTTTCTTGGGTGCTGAATGCAAATTTCCACTTTGTCACCGAGTATTTTCATAAACAAAAAAAAAATGCTATAAAGCTCAAAAAATAAATTTCTGCATTCCGTTTCACAATTTTATTATCATGGAACTGCAAAACTGTATGTACAACTGCAGAGACGGTAAAACATATTTAATATCTACAAGATTCATCTGCATGGTAACACAATTTGAGGCACTATTTAAGCTATTCACGGAAAAAAATCTGGAAGTTAAGAATGTAGAGAGTATTATAATAGGGAATTACCGAAATTTCAGTAGGGCCCCTACCAACGAGAATGTCATCAACATGCTTCAAATGACATCTTATGCTTTTGTTAATAAATCAAAGACAAACCAAAAATTGCGAATTCTCGATTTCCGAGATGTAATTAATATTTTTCATTAAATTATATTTTATTTATATTGTATTATGTTTTATATTTAATTTACTCAAGTTAATAAGTATTAAGTTACGTTTAATTACTTATTAAGTTATTACTAACTTTTTTATTTATATCAAATATAATACATAAATATAAATATATTATTAATATACTAAAAGTTTTTGAATGATTATTTTTTAGTACAATTATATTTTATCAATGTTCCTATAATTTTTATCCGTCTCCTTTTTTATGTTCTTCTGAACTCTCTCTGAAGCTGTAAAGAAAGCCAAACCTAAAATCAGGGGATTTCACCTAGGATACCGAAATCTGAGATCAGTTAATTATGAGTTAATGGCTTATGCTGATGATCTGGTGAGATCTGGGAAGGATGGCAGGAATCTTCAGTATAATATATATTGATTCTAAAAGAGGAGCTGGAAAAAAATAAACATGCAGATAAACGAAGAAAAAACTAAAGTAATGAGGATTGGAAAGCCCCGGGATCACGACTTGCGTATAGTCTGTGTAAATGGAAAATAATAGAACAGGTGGATGGATTTCTTTAAATATCTAGGAGTGCACATAACGGAAAATGTTCTTATAGATACGGAAATTAGGAAAAGAATACTGTCGGCTGGAAAGTTTTTCAATGCTGTCAAAAGGGGCTTCATAAACAGGATAGAGGTATCAAAGGGAACAAAGGTGGCTGTCTACAAAAATACATTCATCCCGATACTGACATATTCCAGCGAATATCGGACCATTAGCACAAAGCACAGGAGTCTACTGCAGAGTTTCGAGATGAGATTTCTCCGGAAAACAAGGCATTGAGGGTAAAACAAGGCGCGACCGAAAAAGATATAACGCTATACGGACGAACCTCAAAGTAAAACCTGTAAAAACAGTGATTGAGGAGAATCAACTCCGGTGGTACGGACATGTCAGCAGAATGTGTGAAAGAAGGATGGCCAGAAGCTATGAGCTATTCACGCTATGAGGCACAGGTAGATGGTCGTAGACCAAGAGGAAGGCCAAGAAGAAGATGGGAGGAAGGCATAAAAGAAGCCTTTGTAGCCAGAGGAATATACTGGAGAAGGAGAAGAGCATTGTCAGGAGAAAGAGATCTTTGGTCCAGGCTCAGTAATGGGACCCTAACTCTGCAACGGCGGTAGGTGGTGGCTCGACGAAGAAGAAGATAAATTTTTTTCAACAGTCACTTTTATTTATCCAATTATTAAATCTAGAAATGTTTAACACCTTTTGAATTGTGTCTTAATCCATTCGATTCAGTACTAAAAAATAATTTAAAACTAAACTGTTGTAGAGTTATTCAGAAAAAGGCAAGATGAGAGGCTAGTTTTTTTCGCCAAAAGACCAGTTTTTGGCTGCTGTGCGACGTACTAACTCAAGAAAAAGTAGGTCAGTGTCGTATCTCTTCGTAAACCATATGACTTTAAAAATCAGCGTTGGAACCTTAAAGACACAGTGATCCGGACATAAGAAATATAAATATGCCTATGGGTCCCACAGACCCAATTGACCGCGTTATGGGTTGATTAGTAACACTAAAGTAAATGTATTTATTTTTTTTTAAAACATTGTATGATACTTAAAATAAGAGAATGGAGTAGCTATTTTTCAGACGATTATATGCTATTCTCAGGAGCTAATGGCTCCTTCGTGAGAAGGAACTGTAAAACTCCTAAGTCTAGGTCTCTACTCTTCCCAGCAATTCGGTGACACAATCTTTTATGTTCTTTTGTGACTTTTCCAATTGCAATTTTTCTGTGAGCGTTCGTGTTGCATGTCTTCGACGCCTGGTGATAAACAGGTAGAACGTTTTCCGTGGCAATAAGACTGAAATAAAACAAGTAAATAACCTTGTCTGTGTCTGAATGAGTCAGATCTTGTTAATATAAAATGAAAAGAATGGATTAACTCAAAGCACTACTGAAGGTATTAATTAAACATTACTGATCCAAGACTTGCTATATTTTGAACAAGAACATGGAAAATTAAACAAATAATATTGACGTACTAAACAAAGTTCGCTTTAAATTCATGAAAATTTTAGCGTCCTAAAAGAAATCTATTTCTCCTCACAAAACTGTTTAAAAAAAATTATTAAAATTATACCTTGAGGCTTGGATCACGACACATTGTAAAGTTGGCAATAAAAAATATAATGGAAAAAGAAAATCATATTTAAAAAAAAAAAACTAATAGGTTTCTTCCTAAAAGAAGTACGTAAGAGGTATTCAATTTTAGCAATTTAAGCATTTCCTAATCATTCCAATGGCACAAGTTAAGTAAAGGCCAAAAATTGATTTATTCCCCATATTTTCAGATTGCAGCAATTATGAAGAAAAAGTAAATTAAAAATTGAAATAACAGAATAATCATTATATCTCTTCTATTTTATAGAATATCTTTGTCGCAAAACACCCAACAACTTTTCTAAAAATAGTTTTATTTTACCGATTAACCCCTGGTTACTGTACCCTTCATAAAACTATTTCCGCTTATAAAACGCAGTAATTAATACCATTCTGGAGCCATTTGTCTTGTATGATTGTCATCAGTATAATAGAGTTCTATTAGTACCAACTTCCTACGTACACTTTCTACCAATCGTTTTGAATGCCGAAAACCAAACAGGACACGGTGGAAATTTAGAAACACTTAGAAACCAACTTTTGAAAGTAGTTTATTAGTTTATTATTAGTAGATTATTAAAAATAATTCTTATGTTGGATTTCTATGCCATGCCTTTTTAAATAACTGAAATATTGTGAGTAATAAACTGACTCATAGAAAAATGTTTAATTCCGATGCATCTGGGAGAGTATCACAACATAAACAATAATGAATGAATCTAAATATCGTTGGGTTGGTACTAAAAGTGTGCAACTTATATTTTTGCGAAGATGTGGTTTGTTGCTATCGACCTATGGCATCAACCAAATGTATGCTTCAGCATTTACAAAATTCTATTTTACTAAGATTATTCTACTAAGATGTAAAATTCTACTATTTTTTTTGTTATTAATAATTAACTGATTTTGTTCAATATACATAAGTCAGTATATGAAAATCAAAATCCCAATTGAACGATTAAGATCCGTAATTGAATATTATTATTTATATATTGGTGAGTAAAGTTTAAAATTTCTCCTTCAATAACTTCCTTCGGCAACATTTTATCGATCATTGATATAGAAATAAGAAATCAATCAACTTCAATAACAGTATTGTTTTTTAATTTTAAACAAATAGAATAAAATAAACACATTGGAAAGCGATAGAAGTACTTGAATATTAGACGCTGAGTCAAAAGTAGAGATATTAAATCTACTAAGTCTGAAGTTGGGTTAATGGTGCGTATATTTACACATTCGTACCCGTATTTTTATAGATAATTTACAGAGCGATCATCTATTTCAAATTCAGATAAAAATAACTTAAAATATTATTAATTTCAATCTTCTTAACACTACCCTGACAGGAAACGAACATACCAATTATTTAAAAAGTAGCTGCCAAATACTGGGCATTTTTGGAGTAAGGAATTAAAAATTCAATAGGTGTTAATGAAAAAGTACAATTTAATCTCGTGACACCGTTATTTTACCAATAGGTATTGCCATTTAAGAATTTTATAATTAACTATACAGGAAACTCTGTTCCAATCTCAAATGGCGCAACTAATTAACAATGCTACAATTAACAACCTAACAAACACAAAGAGCTTCGAAAATGCCGAACCATGTTAGAACGAAACGAAATTACTCGATGCTGAAAAGAGGAGCATAATTATTCGAGGAATCTAAACGATTTTTAATAATGAAAATTCCGCCGGCGAAAACTGGTCCCAATAAGTTTGAGAATTGTTCTCTGTTTTAACCATGATATGAATTTTGTTCATGAAGTTGCGTTGTAGTTTCGAATAACGGAACATAGAAGGGTATGCCAAAAATACTTCAAATATATTTGCAAAGTACGTTGTTTTTGCATATTATGGTTAAGTTATTTTATTACTTGAACGCAAGATTTGAATTATTCAAGAGATGGTAAAATTCTGTTTCATTTTATTATTATTTGCTTTAGGTGCAGCATGGTAAAAATAAAAAATTCCTGAGTAATTCTCAAAAAATAATACCTATTTATTATTTATAATAAAAAATTTAATATGTCATTAATTTATTTAAATCACTATGTGGAATATTAGGAATAGGGAATACTTTTTAAATTTGGCTTAGATAAGGTGATTCTAGTGAATAAGAAAAAAAAACGAAGCTTAAGCTGTAAATTTTCATATTTTATATTTTTAAAATAAATTTAATTCACGAATATAAAATATTGACCTTATATCATTTTAAACCTTAATTAAAGCATATATATTTTTATTTAAACTACACTCTATAAGTATAAAAAAATAAATATGATTTGTTTTAGTAATACTATTAATAACGTTTTGATTTTTTTTTAATTTATATAAAAACGCGCGCGTAAAAGCTTACTACTTTGACAGCGACATATCTTTTTATGAAAAAAGGTATCCAGTTTTTTGTGTGTATGTTCATGATAACGAATGAGTCGGTATCTGTGAGTGTATGAATTTTTTTTTTTTCTACATTTAATTTACTTCTTTACTTCACTTACTTCTCTTTTGTTTTACTTATTATGAAATAAAAAATAGAAATGGTTAATAACTTAAACTTTCATTTTTTTTTAATAAGAATTTATAACTATGGATCGATAATATGTTTTAGAATAGTAAACTTTATGTAAATAGAATATTTATCAAGCATCTGCCTGCAAATTATTATTTTTTTTTTAAATTTAATTCCTTATTTATATTTATTTATTATTTTTATTTTGGTAAATTATAATCTCTTTCTCAGCCATTTTACCATAAGACTGAAGTTTTTGGACCTCTGGTTATCGGTTAAGATACTCTCCACTTACTCAGTTCGGAAGACGCGTGGTGTTCGCCGAAGAGAGAGCCGTGTCGCCGCCCCCAGTGTGGTTGAGCGACTGGCCCACAGAGGATCTGCTCCGGCGCAAGTCACCTCCCCTCCAGCTACCTCTGGAATTAGTCTAATGTCGAGGGTTTCCTGTAAAAACTATAGAAAAGGACAGATGAAGTAGACGTGGTCAGAGGTTACAATGGAAGTTATGTTTCTAATAGTCATGATCTATTAGAAACATAACATATCATATTCTAGAAAATTGTTAAATAAACAAAAATGAATAACTAAGTAAATTTAATGTTATAATCGTCGGTATCTCTTAATTGTTTACTATAATTACATATTCACAAAGTTGATACAATATCATTATAATACTGAATCATTTAAATGGGGTACAAAAGTTTATTTAACAAACAAATAAATGTATAAGGTGGGGAAAGTGTTCGCTAAATCCGAAATCAACCGGTAAAGGCTACCCTTTACGGAGCATGAAGTCGAAACATTGGCATCAAAAATAAGCCAGGAAATTTCGCTAAGGTGAAGTATAACGAGATGTAAAAATATCGGTTCCAACCCGTTGATAAAGTTGTATTCTTCAACTTTTGCTGTAAAGCTATGTAATCTACCAGTAGGCATATTTTTTTGTCGTAAGCGAGACCGAACGAAGGAGATGTTCAAGATACTTTGTGATTTACATTTCTCCTTGACTGTTTTCTATATTTTAAGCGCTTGTCCGCAGTCACCCAGAAAATCATGATAGATAGGGCCAGAGCATGCATCTGTTGTGTGACAAGTGAGCGTGATCTGCAATTACCTTTATTATATATATATATATATATATATATATATATATATATATATATATATATATATATATATATATAATTTTTATTAATTGTTTTTTATTGGTGTATAACGTATAACGTAGCTTCATGTAGAATAATCTGTCCTGTTTGCCTTAATATGATTGGAAAGGGCGTTACCCTTACGAACAAATGTTTCGAGAAAACTATGTACTAGCGAATAAATACAAATTTTTTTTTTCAATACATTTCCTCAATTATATTCCACATCTCACTTTCATAATTAAATGAAGATGTAAAATGTGATTCTCAGACAAGCTTTGACATTTTTTGATGGTTGCATCTGTTTAATAAACCTCCTGGAACAAAACTTGCCCCCAAACCATTCCTACTTGAATAATGACCCAATAAGGCAGGGACAAGTGCGTAATAGTTACTATTAAATTGAATTATCAATCTGATAAATATAGGAGTGATTGAAACATGCTTGAAGGTAATATTTAAGCATAATCGTCTGAAGAACATTTTTAAGCATGGACATTTTAACAGACATAAATTTTAGCTTCAAAAATAATGATTTGACACTCATTTTAAGTCGGACATTGTAAAATCTAGTACAAGTGCGCACTAGATTAGCTCATTACACATTTATTTAAGAAAATAATAAATTGAAAATAAATAAAAAATCAAAAATTTATCAATTTCTTATTTCAAAAGCAGCCTTAAAATTCACATAGCAAATCCAAACATCTTCAAATCAAGGTGTACCCATCAAAAGTAAGAAATTTGGGCATTATCGATATTTTTCAGTTGGAAACGTGTTGCATATTTACTATGGGAGTATCAACACTCAGTGCTTTCACATTTTCTGTGATAACCATCCTGAATTATTTTTATTAATTGTAGATCGTGTTTATTCATCAATTGATACATTCAATTATATATATTTTTTACATTATAGCTCATCGAAGGTGTTAAAAAGATGATTTTATTCATCACTTTTGCTTGTGATATGTATCAATCTTGAGTAAGATTAGTTAAGTCAAATAATATAAATAATCAGACTGAAGTGTAAAACCTATAAGTGAGGGGACAGGCAGGTAAGGCATCCCTCGTCAAGGAAGGATAATTGATAATGTCACCACAACACTTAACCAGCCTTTATCCTTGGAAATATGAAATAAGTTAATTTAAAAACCTATAGAGAATTAGGCAGTGTGACAAGGGTAAGATGTGGTCCGTCTTGGATGACCCAATACATTTTAGGAAAGCAGTAACTATCGGATCCCGACTTGCATCCTGAAAAACTCCTTTAATTAGAGGATGGTAATGCATTCTGAGAGAATGCCCTTTCTGGAAATTCCGTCTCTTGGGGAAGACAGGTTGGCCGATCACGAAACAGATACCGCCTACTGCGGGAGATCTAGCCAATCAACAAATTTTTTCTACCCCCTAATAGTCGAAAAGTGTGAAGATGACGCAGGAAGGAGGGATAGAAGCGGTAAGGGAAAATCAAGGCACTCGATCAGGGGACTCTAACTAGGACACTCCGTCTCCCCAGATTGTCCGTGTCCTAGCTAGAGTCCTAGGTCTTGACTCTAGATAGGACACTCGGTCTAGGACGCTCTCTCTGCCCTGCCGGCGATGACAATGACACTCTCTAGCTGACCATTGGAGATGCCACTGTCTTTTACTTCTTTCCGGAACATGATTCAAGATATTCTGAGGCATGGGGACGTTCCTGAGTCATCAGGCAGACAACCACCACAATCACTGATCTATAATTGCTAACAATTACATAGCATTAACTTGTTCGCGTTTCATCTGGATTCCGTCATTCCGTTCCCCAGGCCGCAAACTGCCGGAACCACCGTCTGGGAACCCCTACCTTAAGGGATGTAGGGCGCCTTAGAAACAGAAGGCGACGACAACGAAAGAATGTTTTATAAAATCTTCTTCTCTTCTTCTTTATCTTCCTCCTTTAGTGCCTTTCAGAGTGGAGGTGACCCGATCCAAGACTGCCAAGCTTCTCGATCTCCAGCCAGCGCATTCATTACATTTATTGACCTTCCCTTCCTTTCACCAATCCCTGAGATGTGGTCCATCCATTGCAATCTAGGTCTTCCTCGAGGGCGGCGTCCGGTAGGCCTGGCTTCAAAGAATTTCTTTGGGTCTCGGTCCTCATCCATTCTGCACAGATGACCAAACCATCCCAGCTGTCGTCTCTCCACTGTTTCCCTCAGTGCAGTCACTCCCAGGTCTCCCCTTATTCTCTCATTCCTAACTCTGTCCCTCCTTATTTTACCTGCTATTCTCTGGAGGTATTTCATCTTTGCCGCGGTAGCAATACTCCAGTGCTTGTCCAACGGGACCCAGCTCTCACTTCTATAGATGAGGGTAGGTAGGTATATGGACTTGAAGATATGTAATTTTACATTATTCTCCAATTCCCTTTTCCCCACCACTGTGTTGCATAGCTGGTAGTATATGCTATTGGCTTTTATAATCCTGTTTGAGAGCTCTTGGTCCATTTTCCCATTTCTGGTGAGCACTACTCCTAAATAGGTATACTCCTGCGCTGTCTCCAAGGTTTCTCCCCTGCAGTGAATCAAAACCTCCTCTTCTTCACGTCCGATGTGCATCACCTTGCTTTTTCCAACATTCAATATCATACCCTTCCTTTCTAGCTCAGCCGGTAGGAGTGATAACTCCGTAACAGCCTGCTGTAGATTTTCCTTGGAATCGGCAATGAGGACAATATCATCTGCAAAAACCATTACTTGCACTAGAATTGTCCTCATGTTCCACTTTCCAACGACCATCCGTGTTGTCCTCCGCTTGCAGATTTTCAATATCTCGTCCATAAAAGTGAAGAAAAGAAGAGGACTAAGGCTGTCCCCCTGTCTAACACCCCTTTTCATGGCGAAAGCCTCTGACATTCTTTCATTAATTCTAAACATGCCTTTGGAGTCATGATAAGTGCTTTTTATGGCATTTATTAATGCTGCGGGCACATTTCTAGCGGCTAGAGCTGTCCAAATTTCTTCTCTAGGAACTGAATCAAATGCTGCTTTTATGTCCAGGAACGCTAGGTACAAGTTCTTTCCTCTATCCCATTCCTTCTCAATAATCGTCTTCAGCGAGAAGATGTGATCCTACGTTTGTCGGTGTGGTCTAAAAGCTGCTTGTTCCTCTTCCAATTTGTCTTCAATGATTGATCGGAGTTTTCTTTCCAGTATAGAGGAGTAAAGTTTATAGACTACAGGGGAGAGACATATAGGTCTATAGTTTTGGCATTCACTATAGCTACCCTTCTTGTGGATCGGCATGGTGATATTGCATCCCCATTCCTCAGGCATGGATTTGGAAGAGAAAATATTTTGAAACAGGTCCTGCAAAGCTTTATGTAATTGTAGACTTCCAAATTTTCCAAAGTTCTGGAGCAATACCATCTTTGCCTGCTGCTTTGCCACTCCTCATATTCTCTATAGCCCTAGTGACATCTTCACGTTTTATAAAATAACTTTTTTAAATTCTAATATTCTGGTAAAATTATGTTTTTGTTGCAAAATGATCTTACCATCATAATTATTTGTTAGAAGCCCTCACCCACGAAAATATTTTACCTGATCTTGATACCATGAATTGGAGCGAAATCTATTCCTGTTCTTCCATTGATTCCATTCTCACCCCTGATCTTATACATATCCTGACACTGCCAGCCACCTCAGATCGTCCTCCACGTCGTCCAACCATCTTCTTTGGTAGCATCTCATCCGGCCTTCTTTGCACATGGCCTAGCCACCGCAGTCTTTCTTCTGGCCAAAGAGCTGTTCGAGCTCGCTATTTTTTCAAATTCTCCAATGTCCATGCTCGTTTACCGGACCGAAGATCTTTCTGAGGACCTTTCTTTCCCAAACCTTCAGGTTCATCTCACTCTTCCTAATCATAACTCAGCTCTCGCTCCCATTACGGTGGTTTTTGCAGATCGAGACAATTCTTGGAATTTATGCAATTTATTCAGCGCAAAAAGGCATCTGCTACCAGCCGCTATTTTGGCTTTTATCTCTGCAGTTACCTCGTTTTCTTCCGTTACTAGAGATCCTAGGTATTTGAAGCTCTTGCAGCACCTGAAGTTTTTCCCATTGATTTGCATTTCTTCTTCTCAATTTGATTGTGTTCTTGATGTCATAATATATTTCGTCTTATTTTCGTTAATTCTAAAGACCTTGCTCAGTGCCGCCGCTTCAAGCTCTTCTAATGCTCCTGAAAGTGCTGGTATTGGCTACATCGTCTGCGTACGCCATATGTTAAAAATAACAGCCTGTTAAAAATATTTCCTCCGGGGCTAGTTGTATTGCTCTTATCGCTTTCTCAAGGGCCAGGTTGAATACTGTGGGTGACAGTGGATCACCTCGTCTTAGTCCGCCTGTCACTTCAAACACGTTCGATAGGACCCCACCAACCTTTATCTGAGAATTAGTTTTTTCTACGTCATTTCAACTGATCTCGCCAACTCGTTAAACGCTATTAAGTACTATTTTGTTTTAATTAAAAAAACATTTTTACTTCATGAACGTGAAAAAAAAAAATTTCGGCGTGTGTGGATTTTTTCACCAGGTTGCTACCTACCGATTTTATCTAAAACATATCCGATTTGTTCCTACTATTTTTATTCTAAATATCGCGTTGAGAAAGTCCATTTGAACTTTATTTCAAGAAATGAATATACATATTCTCCTGTACTATAAGAAAGATAGAAAGATCTTCTTTGATATGCGAGATACTCTGGCATAAGAGTAATGCAATGTCACTGATATCATCTTATTGCTTTGATCAAGAACTGGATAAGTTTTACCTCAAGTATAGAAAGTGAGGTGGCGAGATAGCAAAGGCGTCCCATCAGAGAATGGAAAACTCGGATATTATCTGTAACGATAAAAAGTTATTTTCACCTCTAAAAATAGGTATATTCCATATTGAAATTGAATATAAGGCGTTGCAGAAATTTCCAATCTACTGACATTAATATATTATGAGTTCTATAAAAGATTTTATATATATATATATATATATATATATATATATATATATATATATATATATATATATCTGATTATATATATTGGCCCATAAGGAGGGCGTCCACTGATGCAATATATATATATTTTTTTCATTTTATAACAATTCATAGCTTGTAACACAAAATCATAAATTATAATGTATTCATGGCACAATAAAATAGTTATTGACCATAATATTTATGACCGTAAAATAAAAATAATAAATAACAGCCTCTCTTGTCTGGCAGTCTATTATTTATTCCACATTTGACAAATGAATTGCTTGAGGTCATATAACAACATAACAGCGATAATCTTATATCATGTTATTTAGTCCATAACTCTACAGACGGATCCGTGGCGGAGTTGGGCATTAGTCGGTTGAAAATTTATTCGACTAAAAAAATGGCAAAATATTTATATACATTTACATACATTCTCCATGCTCTGAGAGTATATGGCCTTATAAGAGCATATTGATATTAATACAATGATAATGGCATAATTTATATTAAAATATTGATATTTATCATCAATATTAATTAATAAAAAAATAGATTTTATACATAAATATTTATGATTTATTATTATTTACACTAGTTGTAACGTTTTCGAAGTCGGTTTTAAAATTTAACAGAATAAGAGAAAAATAATTTAAAATTAGATAACTTTGCAAATACAATCATGTAAATAAAATGCATAAATAGATTTAGATAAAATAAAATATAAAATATTTTTAATGATATAAGTAATATTATTTATTATATTTTTTTTTTGGTTGGCTCTACAGACCTTGTAGACCTTTGGTCGCCTAAACCAGCCTTTTCCATCTCTGCCTATCTTGGGCTACTGCTTTCTAGTTTGTTGCATGCAACTCTTTCGCATCTTTGTTGATCCTATCTATCCATCTGGTTATTGGCCTTCCATGTGCCAACAATTGTGGTATTCACTGTGGTGAAGAGGCGTCCTGATGGATTGCAATATCATGAGATATTGATTGACCAGTTCCTTTAAGCAATTCTTTATTGGTCTTTCTTCTCCGTGAGTTTAGAATCTGATCCCATACCGCTCCTGTTATCGTCGTCATATAGGACTGTCTTTTCAAATCTTTCGATTCTGCTTTCTATGGTGCCGGTTAGAGCCCAGGTCTCGCAGCCGTACATCAAAACTGGTTTTATCACGGCATTTTATACCCTTAATTTGAAATTTCTAGATATTTTTCGGGGTTTCAGTACACTTGAATGAGAGAAGAAAACTCTGTTAAACGCTGGTCTATCTCTGTATGCTGGCCATTGACCAGGTTATTGTTGAAGCGAGGTATTTAAAGCTATCTACTTTCGGGAATATACCACATTCATTCATGGACCCCTTCTTTAGGATAGAGCGTATTAGGCATGTGTTCCAAGCAGCCTATATCCTTTCCTTTTCCCATATTTTTTGGATTAGCTCTAATAGTTTGGCTCTTAGCATCAAGAAATAAAAGTGAATGTCGAATCTCTATTATTTGAGTATGAACATAAAAGTGTTTCGAATATTATCGATGTTGAGGTCAATTATCGCTTTATCTAAGGTTATGATGAAAATTCTATCGATTTTAAGATCACCCACTCACTTTTCATGATGACCTACTCACAACTGTTGACAAACACTGACCATTGTGAGTGCTGTTTATTACTTACCAGTCATAATGGTGCAGTACTCAATTTGTAATGGTGCTATATCTAAATAAATGTAATGTGAGCTGCAGCAAATGTCGCGCATTTTTTCATGACAGACGCTGCAATCTCAATATAAGGAAATAGAGGTGCAGAGGATACAAAAAAAAGTGGTTTTGTAAAAAATGCGACCAGATGAAAAAGAGAGACTCGGTAAGAGAAAAAACGCGTAGTATGCATAAAAAGCATAAAACGCATTTATAAAAAGCATAAAATCTTCGCTTAAAAAATAGTATGAGCTGAGTTTTGAGTTAAAAGATAGGCTTTCGAAAATAGATAGCAATCTCGAAGGTCAATCGAAGCTGTTAGAATATCTGACTTCCGAAAATAAAATACTAAGATCTAGGGTTGGTGAGCTAGAAGTTAGACTCAATAAGATTGAGCAGGGTCTACTATCGAGGTCGGTACAGATAAGCGGCATCCCGGTCCGCGGGAGATACTCCTGGTTGCCTCGGTATTAAGATTAACATTGAGGCCCTCAACTTGGTAGAGCGGCGAAGACCCAAAAAAGAAGACCCCGACCGCCACCTGTCATTGTCCGATTCATCAGGCAGTCTATACGAGACGAGTTTGTAAAGCGGGAAAAAGTTAAGAGAGACTTCTCCACCCGAGATATTGGCTGGCAGAAGAACGATTCCCACTGAATATATCTCAGGGAAGAAATGACTCCAACTAATAGGCGTTTGTCCTGGCTCGCTCTTCAGAAGAGAGCGGCGGTAAAGTTAAAATATGTCTAGTTTGTTTCTGGAAGAGTGCGCTGCCGGAAGGATGAGGCCCGTCCCGTGATTTACATAGATCAGGCTGAAGACCTTGACACCTGCTGCTGGCGTTTCAGCCCCCATATACCCACTATTCGGATTTCGAAACTATCAATGACCCTAAACCTAAAGTACAGTCCTGTGCTTATTTAGTTTTTCTTATTGTTTTATTATTTCTTTACTTTAACAGAAGCATTTTTTTTTTATCTTCTCATGTTTTTCTTTATTATAGCTCTTTTTGTTTAATTGTTATGTTCATTATAACTTGTTTTCATATTTTATTCTTCAGATCGTCGTATTTATCAGCATCTTCCCGCCAAATATTGTATACTGTCTTATCTCCTCTCTATCTCTAATGTACTGACCTCCTGTCATGTTGATTTCCAATCGTTACGAGCTCATTATGGATGAATTCCTCCAGTATTTTACCCATAGCTTTTACCATACTGTTGCAGTCTCCCTAACGTGGCTAAAGCCCTACATTCCTTCCTCTTCAGTTTCCCTATCTAATTATTCCTTTATCCTTCATGACGGGATGGGTGGGACTTATGGAAGGGTCAGTTTTTATGTTCATAACAGCCTTAAATCCCGAATCCCCACTCGATCATCCTCAAATTGAATTTCTTGTCGTTGAAATTTCCTCTCCACATCCTCTCCTATGTGCTGTGGTGTACCGCCCTCCTTTGGTTCCTTTCGACTCATCCTTATAATCAATTCTCTACAATTATGTTCCTCTCTACAATAATATAATAATTATCCTCAGCTTGAAGTCAATATTAATGCAAGTTAAGCTAGCAGGCAAGAAGTAGATACTTCAAGTTAAAGTAGATACAACCCGGATTAACAAATCAGAGCTGGCATATCGATTGACCAAGAACATTTATAACAAGAAGTGCCTTTCTCGTAATACCAAACTGAGACACTACCAGACAGTTATCCGTCCAGCAGCCCTATACTAGATAGCCACCTTTGTTTACTTCAAGAAGGCCTACGACTCAGTGGACTGAACTATCCTCATGAGAATCCTACAGGAAATGGGCCTGGACCGGAAGACCCATAGCCTTATCCAAACGACGCTGAGTAATTACCAGATCACGAGTTCAGAGGAACTTTCGGAAAGTTTTGAATAAAGAAAAGAATTAGACAGAGAGACGGACTTTCGCCCCTTCTATTCAACTGTGCATCGGACAAGGTCATCAGAGAGTGGCGGAAAGAAATGGATGAACAGAGGATACCAAGCGGTATTTACGTGGGACACAAAGGAAAATGACTACAAGTGTACTGTTTGGCATTCGCAGACGATCTGGCACTTCTGGCCGACTAAGTAGAATTAGCAGTGAAACAGCTCGATGCACTTAAACACCAGGCTGCATAGGTAGGATTACAGGTGTCACTAGAAAAGACAAAATACCTCACCAACATCAATGATACTCCCAGCAAACTACAGTTGGAACAAGGCCAAATTGAGAATGTCAATATATTTAAATATCTAGGAGAATGGCTAGAACCAAATCTGTCAGAAAGGGTAGCACTAACAATCCGGATTAACAAATCAGAGCTGGCATATCGATTGACCAAGAACATTTATAACAAGAAGTGCCTTTCTCGTAATACCAAACTGAGACACTACCAGACAGTTATCCGCCCAGAAGCCCTATACGCTGCAGAATGTCTGATGCTGAATAGGAAAGGATTTTTGGACAAATTGGAGGTCCAGGAGAGGAAAATCCTGAGAAAGATACTAGGACCAATCAAAATAGATGGAGAGTACAGAAGACGACCAAACCAGGAGATAAATAGTTATACTGAAAAATCACAGAAGTGGCCAGGAAGAGGCTTTCTATGGACATATCACGAGGATGAACTCAACGAGGATGACCAATCGGCTTCTCAACTACTGGAAGAGCAGGAAGATAGTAACACCATGGCTGACAGAAGTGAGGAGAGACTTGCAGGAACTGGGGATAACGGATGACGACATCAGAACCCGATCACCTCTCAGCAGAATAATCAAGCAAAAGAGGTTTCAGGATAGACCACACCGTAAGAAAACAGGCGCTCTCTGGACAAAGGAGAGAAGGGAGAAACACAGCCAGAGAATGCGTGAGTACTGGGCAAGCATCAAATCCCTCTCCAAGCGGAAAAGTTGAACATCGTGGTCCTTAGGAGACCCATTCGAAATAATAATAATAATATAATAATTATTATCAACCTCCTTTCAGATATCGAAATTCATACTATCCCCTAACCAAGACTTCCCGTAACTTAGACACCCAGACGCTTTAGACGCACAAGACAAGCAGATGACTACCAAGCGTTTAGGGTACTCTGCAATTTGACGCAAGCAACTGTTAGGAGAGCGAAATCCAACCACTATTATGAAGCCCTTTTTGTGCTCCCAATGCAAAATCAAAATGGCAACTCCTTCGCAAACTCTCCCTTTGTAAACCCTCTCCCTCACCAGTCTTCCCAGTTTCACCCGATGAATTAAATTCATACGTTTTATCAGCCTAATCTAACACTTCTCCAACCTCTTCTTCTTGTTTTTCCTTAGTACCATCATTGAAATCCGGTAATTTTTATTTTTCCTGCATCTCCCCTACCGACCTTATTTCTTCCATAATGAAATCTCACACCAATTCCACACAAATACCCGTTAAATTGTTAAAAGTATGTCTTCCCGAAATCCTTCCAGTTTATCTCTTCATTTATAATATCTCCCTCCAAAATTCAGTATTTCCTATCTCGTAGAAAAAAGCATTAGTCCATCATATTAACAAAATCTACAACCCTATATCTCCTAAAGAAAATCGCCCAATTTCCATTCTCTCTAACCTTTCCAAAACCCTAGAAAGAATAGTTCAATCACAAATCACAAACTTCCCTGAATAGTCCAAACTACTCAATCCTCTCCAATCTGGCTTCCGTCACAGTTTTTCCACACAATCTTCACAAGTCAAAATCACCATTGACTTACATGCCGCTATGGACGAAAAAAAATTAACTGTATTAAAACTCCTTGATATCTCTAAACCTTTTGATTCTCTAGGCCACGCTATCTGTTTTGCCAAATTAAAATCACTATCCTTTTCCAACAGCTCTGTCCAATGGTTCCAACATTTCCTTTCCGATCGGACTTGGTAACCGGATAGTTGCCATTCCTAATTAACCCCTACGATATCTTCCTTCCTAACCTTGTCCTCAGAAGTAGCCCAAGGTTCGAGTCTTCCTCCCACTCCTTTTTAATTCCTATATCAATGATCTCCCTAATTCTATCCACCATTGTTCCCACCATCTATACGCCGACAACTTTCGAATCTGTTTATCCTTTCCTTCTGATCTATTTGTAGAGTTTGCCAGTTTTCAGAAAGACCTTGACAGAATCAGTGCCTGGGCAAACCTGAATAGATTAAGATTAAACGCTATGAAAACTCAGGCCAATGCCACAGATTTCAATTCCCTCCTCAGATCCAATACGAATTACGAAATTTCAGTTTTGGATTAACATCTGGATCAGAAGTGAATAATAGTTTTTTAATGCGCAAGCTTCAACGTTGCTAATAAACTCATTATTTTTGTATTTTTCATATTCTAATTCATTTTTTTCCTTTTTGTGTACACATTAATTATAGTTTTCGAGAAAATAATTTATTTTATTTGCTTATTTGTTTTACTGAAAATATTGCAAACATTAAATGATTTGTATTTTTTAGTCTTATGGCCAAATATTGTTTCCGTTTTATTGGTTTGATTGTGTTATTTTTAAGGGAGCTAGCTAGTCCCAGAATAAATTTCTTCATCTTTCTATCCATCTGTTTCAAGATTTCGGATATCCTCAGTAATGAAGTTCTTTATTGGGTTATCGAAGGTGTTAATTATGAAAATATTATCGATTTTTAAATTTTACGCTCACGTATCAATTTATTTTAACATTTCAGATATCTCTGGTATTGAGGCCAATTATTGGGCTATCCAAGTTGCATTTTATGATTGCACTGTCGATTCTAAGATCGCGTACTCTTGTTTCAATTTATTTTAACTTTTCCGATTTCTTCGATATTGCTATGTTTTCTAGGTTTATGTTGAGCTTGATTTCTCTTTAGCTGCTAATACATTAGTCTATATATATTTAGGAATGCCATTGGGCAATCATTGAGGATGATTATCCCAAAATTAAGTAAGCTTATGAATACTTTTGAATTTCTTACCTTGTCCTCTAAATTGGATACCTTCCCAAGGGCCTGGTTTGTGGTTACCATTATTTAATAATTAACCATGATAATGTTCCTACTTTTAAGTTTAATTCTAATGTTAATCAAAGTTACTACTATCTTAATGAAATATATTCAAATTAAATATGGGCATGGTTACTAAAGAACATTTATCTTTATTCTTCAAAATTAAAATAACAAACTATTACAATAAAAGGTTAACCATGGAATGATTCAGCCTAGACTTAGCCATTAATTGTTTTAGCATAAATCTCTTATCTGTACTAATTGGTGCTGATGGTTCCTCAGGCGAAGGCTTGAAGGCGATGGTTGTAGGCTTGCATCAGGTAAGGTCAGGGTGCAGAGGAGCGAGCAGTCTCGCATCAGCCGGTCCCAGTATCCAAGTCCTCCCTAAGCCTCGATCAGTTCAGAAGTCTTCTTTTCACCTCCTCTGCTTCTCTTCCTCTTTTCTCTCCTGTTCTCCCTAAGAGGGGGTCGAAAACGTTGTTCATTGGCCGACTAGTTTTATAGAGGGAGGAAATTCTGGGATTTCATCGGATGGTTCCACCGCTTGTCCTGACAGTCGGTATCTGCGAACCATTATTCAACTAGTATAATTTAATCATACCTTTTCCAGGCAGTCTCCACTTTTTCCTCGAAGCCAGCCAAGCTTAAGGGGACCAGTTCTTAAAATTGATTAGGTATCCTAGCTTTTGGCTTTGTTACAGTGTAAACTTCTCGGTAGGGTTTTTAAATTAACTTATCCCTTATCTCTTATGTGGTGACATCCGTCATCACCTGTCAGTTACCTTTCTCTACCTGCTCGTCCCTTATTTCTTTTGTTCGCACCTGGTCTGGTTAAATTATATAACGATAATATTGTCCAATATCAATACATATTAATATCAAATTCCATTGTTGTTAGTTTATAAATCATAAGATCTTGTATAGATGGTTATGTCTATCATTTTTTACTGCGTGTATTTGTATTGAGTAATATTAACAGTAAATCTTAATGCGCGAGAGAAATTCGCAATTTGCGCCCTAAATAGCCTGATAAACGATCACTGTATCGAAGCATTCAGTAAAGGTAATAAATTAATCGAATTGCTATGAAATTCAAAATTAGTATCTTCGAAAATTAATGCACGCTCACTATATTGTAAAAAAACACCTCCGATAGCTCCAATAATCGGTTACATGAATGGAACATGAATGAAATCTAAAAATCTGAAAAAAAATCTATACGTGAGATCGTAATCTCAAAATCGATAGTATTTCCATAATAAGTGTCTTTGATAAGCAGTAATGAATTCCAATATCGAGGATATCCGAAATGTTAAAATAAATAGATATGTGGGCGCATGATCATAAAATCAATAATATTTTCATAATAAACGTCCATTATTAATCCAATAATGGACCTCAATATCGAGGGTATCCGAAATGTTAAAATAAATCTATACGTGAGATCGTAATCTCAAAATCGATATTGCGGTAGCGCAATCTTAAAATTGATAGTATTTTCATAACATGTACCTTCGATAACATAAGAATGAAAATCAATATGGAAAATATTGAAAAATGATTATATTCATATCTAAATTATAAAAATCTAACAATCACTTTTTCTTTAAGTATGAACATCAAATCCTGACTTTTTTTTCAGTTCGAGAAAAAAATAAAAGTTATTTTCAATCTCTGGATAAAGATTTTGAAGAAGGATTTTTCTTTATGAAATATTTATGTATAATTAGCGATTTTTAAGTCATAGATGTACAGAAAAATAAATCATTAATAAATCAAAAAATTAAATTAATTTAAGGCCATTTTGTCATCAATCGTCAATCGGATGATTTTCGCCCGACACTGATCCGTGCAACCCCGAGTCTTAATTATTTGTGTTACATTGACAGCAATGTGTCTTTAAGGCTTGAACGCTGGTTTTTAAAAATTATTATTGTTCATTTCTTGAATGGTTTACAAGGAGGAAGGATCTATTTTTTTCGCCGCTTTTAGGAATATACCGAATACGCCAGACCCATTTGTCACAGCATCCACCGCAGACAACTTTAGTGGCAAAATGGATAAGAAGCAGCATTGTTGTCTAAGTTAATTCAATAAGAAAGAAAGACAAATTACATGTGTGTACAATGCAAAAAAAAAATGTTTGAGTAGAAAGATAAGTACATTAATTGAACAGATGATATGTTCATATATGCTTCTATATACAGTAGACAAATAATGTTACTGGGTCCACTTGTCGCCAGAAAGCAATAGCTGGCACCTGTCGCGTTGTGGGTTAAGAATTTTAATTTACACATTATTATTGATAGTTAATAACATGAATTAATAACTTTCTTAGTTAAAAGTATCTGATCTCTCCATATATCATCTGAAACAAAGGTGATACCAATAATTAACGATAAACAATTGTACAAAAGAGAGCAATTAATTTATTGATTTAAAGAAATAAAAGAGCTGAAATGAAGCTATCTTCGAGATTAAAAAAGCATATAACATAAAGATATACAGTTTGGATATTAAAAAAAAAACTTTGTGTATAATCAATTTTATTAATAAATAAAATTACAAAATAATATTAAATTTAAAGTAGCTAGAAAAACGGTAATTTTTTATGACTCATCACATTATTTTACCGTGCATTGTATTAATATATTATATTTGGACTGCTTCAATAAATAAATAAAGTGTATCCGTGTCTTGGTATTTGGCATGTGTACTATCATCAATCTTTAAAATAATGGACTATCCTACTTGTAACCGATATCACGATTCAAGATAAAAAATAATAAATCAAAAAACTAGTAAAAGCGCAATTCTCATTATCATTCTAAATAGGATAAAAACAACTGAAAATTATAAACAATATAAATATACCGCAAAATATGGGTCCCAGGTCTGAAGATCAAAACTAAGAGCCCTTAGTTCAGTTCTATTGACCGGTATAGCATAGACCAGATCGGAGAGTTAGATGGACGGAACATGCAAGGTTATCTGCATAGCCCATTGGGTATGCACTGCACACCCGACACTCTGTACTCGAGCATTAATAACAATTCTAACACTGAGAGGCGTTTTGTTTCGTGTAGGTTGGGCTGTAATACTATATTTCAGCTCCTTAGCCAAGAGGGCTGCTGGCATAGTTCATAATCTCGATAATATTGAGTTTGCCGTACAATTCTTCAAGAATAATTAAAACGAAGGAACATTTGCGGGAAAAACGTGTTATTAGTTTTACTTTGTGAATAAAACTTCAGTGGCTAATATTTCTTGACTCTCGTGGTTTTTACGTGAAGAATGTAGATTCTGGTCCATTTAAAAAAAAAAGTGACATTTTTTTACCTAATCCTTCCTTATCTAATTACCTATACAGGAACTTCATTTCAAACATCAAGTCTTCATGGCAAATTTAAAATTCCAAGAGTTTTAAGGATTTTTTAAGTGATAGGAATAACAAATGTTTAGAATCAGTGAATCATACAGTATAACAAACCCATCATTTACTGAGTTTATACCTTCTGGAGTATCCCAGCGACGGAAAATGTTATTCAAAAATGAAATTTTAGATTTAGTTTTAGTTTGTTAGTCTGGTTAAGGTCAGGCAAAAAACCTGTCTTCAGCAACATGTTTTTTTTTTTAATGTTCTTTTTTTTGCCTCAAGACTTCCATTAAAATCCTATACAGTTCTTTTTACTGTTTAGAATCAATGTTAGAATTTAATTATCTAATGTCAATTAGTTATAATTACTTTTCCTTTACCTCTCTAATTTAAAATCATCTCCAAAGTGACGTAGAAAAAGTTAAAAATAAAGTGAAACCTATGGACTGTAATGTTGCATAAATTTTGAAAATTGGCCTTCTCACAAATGAAAGTAATTCTTTACCGCGTAAACTGTTGGTGAATTCGTTAACTGGCGAAATTACGCCTTGGGCCTCGTCTACTGAGTCCGAATGCCGAATGGAGGTACTTTAAAGAAAGCTTAGTAGAGACTGTAATCTCGATTGCTCTACTAAATACGGGTACATTATTCTCACGGCTTGATAACGCGAAACCTCCCACGTGATGGAGGGAACTTATCCTTGGAAGGAAGAGAGGATCACAGTTTAAAGCTGCTCGCTTCATCTTCCTAAAGCTCGGAGAATGATATGTGGTCAGTGAACACTAACGCTATTTAATTGACGAAACACAAAGGTCTCTTTGAAAAAGAAGTTTAGAAATCAGTCATTAGGAACCAACCTTCAAACATAATGTAAAATTGTACGTAAGAGTACAGTTTGGAAATATTTAAATTGGTCTAATTAATCGTTTAGTTAATACTCAAGGAATAGGCACTCTTGATGACTGCATCGAGCAGTAAAACTTATGTGTAGATGATCTTTTTTACATATGTCTCTACGGATACTGAATATTAATCAATTAGATTTCACCCTCTTTCTTCCATCCTTCGCCCCCTTCTTAATGTTCCATGGACAAGGAGCATTGGAAAAGGTGCGCGCGCCATTAGATCATCTTCAGTGAAGAATTTCATTAAGATCCAGGTGTGTTAGTTGTTGTTTGGTTTTAAGGACAAAAAACTGCTGATTGTCGTCATAACTCGACAAAACTATTAAATTCATTAACTTTTAATATAAATTATGTAATGAATATATAAATCGATGCAAAAAAATGAATATTGGGTTGAAATTAATTCGATACAATATTATACGTAGTCGTATTTAATAATTATTAATATTAAATAATAGTATTTATACGTAGTATAAAAATTGAATTTAATTAATAAAAATATTCAAATGTTTTTAATGGATCCAATGTAACTGCTGATACGTTATTCATTGTCGCCTGAAGGTAGACTTTCGATGGTACTACCCACCATAACGATTGAAAGTGTTTGCCAACCATTACTGCTTGTTTATTTCGTCTAAATTGCTCACCGTATCGGCCATCTCCTCTTGCACGAAACAGCCAAGTTTAAAATATTATCAAATAAAAATGTTAATCTTAAATTTAATGGTTTTCATTTGTATCGCAAGAGCAGAAATGTACATGTATTTGGAATAGAAAAAATCTTGTGTGATGCGCGCATCACACAACTTTCCCTTACTACTCCTTAATCTTTTCAAATCTTTTTAACATAATTTGAAAAAGCTCAAAAAAACACTACTTGAAATTAACTAAAGCACTTCTTCAAGTCATCTCTCACAAAAGTACAATATATTATTTTTTTTAAAAATTTTAGTACAAAAATTCTGTCCACTATATATTTTTGGTTTGTCAAGCTGAAAATATATTTTTATTAAAAGTTTCGGTGGATTGTTTCCATGGAAATTCCATTTAGTTTCCATGGAAATTCCATTTAGTTTCCATGGAAATTCCATTTAGTTTCCATGGAAACATTTTGTTTCCATTAAATTATTTAAAATTATAAATTATGAAGTTAATTTTTACTTTTATAATTTTACATTAGTAAAGAGTATAATGTTGACAACAGCATGACGGCTTGGTAAAAGGTGGTTCGATGGCATTCGTTTCCTTTCGGAAGCGCTCGGTTTTCCATCCAAGGCCGTTTCCTCATACGCTGTATTATTGCTAACACTAATACCGATTTAGACAATCTTATTTTTTTTTAATAAGATTTAGCCATCCATACATCCAACGACATCCAAATATTCCTCTCCTCAGACGACTCTAAAATTATTATATTATATTATTTATATTGATATAAAAGTTTTTTTTTATACCAAATTTGAAATGTTTTGTATTAAATTTTAATATAATTTTTGATGAGTCTCATATGACCTTCAACTAAAGTAGCACTTTTGGTTTTCCAATTTTAACCGAAATCTATTATTTTATTTATATTAATAATATATTATTAGTCTTATGTACCAAATATGAAAAGTTTTGCATTATATTGTAATATAATTTTTAAACTATAAACAATTATAAATACATAATTTATATTTTAACACTAATTTATATTTTATCAAGAGGTACATACATAACTAAATAAATTCAATAAAATAAATTAAAAATTATAATAATAAATCAAAAAGTTGAAAGAAATAACTCAAATTCACAGTTAAATTCTGTTGAAAATTTAACTGTTTTAAGACGAGGCGCTAGGGATACAATGGACGGCATGTCACACTTTTTTTTCTTCAAGTCACAGTTTAACACTGAAGGATTCATGTCCTGCAATCCCCTCTCATATTGTAAAGGAAGAGTTGTATGTAGAATAATTCGAATCCAAAAATTCAACTGAATTTGTCTTTTCCTGAAGATAACGGAAATGTGTTAACGCCGCCCAACTGACGGCGTATCCATCCGTCGAAGTTTAAATATATAATTTTCGGTTTTATACAAAGCAAAGTAAGTATGCATAGAAATACAAGCAAACATGTCTGCCCATTTTCACCGCTACTGGCGCAAGTTGTAAAACCCCAGTTTTAAATATCTCTTATTGATAAATAAAATGGGTTTACTTGTAACCACATAGAATTTGAATGTTTATCGTGGGTATGCATGACAGATAATAAGTGATATCAACGATATTTATAATACCTCCAAAATTAAAGATGTATGTAATAATATATCTAATAAAGGTAGTGGGATCATTCTATAGCATTCCAATTGGATCCTCACTTTTATTATATATGTCCTTTAGTACGTGGTGAAATTCTTGAAGGCTGTGATGAAATGCGGAGACTGGGGAAACCAAAACCTTCATTTACTCCGGAATTTTTATATGAGCCCTTCAGAGCGAGTCACATGAAGGATGGAAAATCGATCGAAATCGGGAAAGTAGGACTCTCATCTCCAATCCATGGCTCTGCAATATATACTTATTTTATCCATATATGTTTCTGAATAATTTGAGTGGCGAATATAAATATAAAAATAGGTACTCTAGAAATACACACCCTACAACATATATTTATTTTAAAAAAATTAATAAATTCTAAACATTTATCATTGCGAAACACTTGTACGTCGAAAATACAAAAACTATTTGCCTTTGCTTTCTCAACTCTACAAACTTATATAAACTCCATTGGCGTATAAATTTTCGTATAAATATAGTATAACATAAAAAAGTAAAATAAAGTGTCATTTAAATAATAAATATCATTCTATTTTTTTTTTTTTTTTATGTTCTTATTTTAATAATTTTTCTTACGAAACTTTTATTTATTTTTTGTACATATTTTTGTGTTGTTTTCTACTACATTAGGTTATGTTAGAGACAAAATTATTTATTAAATTAAAATCACCGATAGGCTTTAAAATATTTTTTTTAATTCACGATTTTTACATTTTATAAATTTTATTAAAATATTAGTGTTTCTGTTGTTTAAAATAAAAATGAAAACCTATTGTTCTTATTATATCTAAGGGAGAAGTTGAGCAAAATCTACTAAACATATTTTTTTCCAAGATTTATAATTAATCTTTTATCAATATATTCATAGTGATCCGTAAAGCTGTATTAAAATATATACAGGTCTTTAGTAATGACAGACTGCACATATCTTATTTTTAAGAAATGTTTACCGATGATTTACTGGAACGAAAATAGTTAATATGCACACAATTTTAAGTTAAATTACCTTGTTTTGACCAAAACTTCAATAAAATGTTTGGGACAATTTTTAATATTTAGCCTAGAAACCTTAAGGCTTTACTATTATTATTATTATTTTTTTTAACTACTGATAAAATTTGTTAATTAAATTATTTATAAATAGAATTATCTTCAATAGAGGTAATAATACTGGTATCAGTCAGAGTCGCACAGGAGAAATTTTAGGTGTCTAATGAAGTTCTATCTGCTTAGCGTGCTGATGTGCCCTAATGCCTGTGCATTCCATCCATCTCGTGTCTGCTTCATTTCCCACAATCCCCGAGTCTTTATCCACTTCTGGCCTGCCATCGGTCAGATGTTTATCTTCTTTAGTTAAATACTTGATGATGATTTGTGCAATTAATAGTTTCCTATCGGCCTCTCAAATTAATTTTTATTTCTCAATCACACTTGCTGATTGCGAATATTTACAATGACGATTGCGAATAGATAATATCCAATAAATAATTATTATTGTGAAAAAAATGAATAGTTAAATAAAACAGCTTGAAGAAATGATGTTATTCAGGACATATTTTATGGAAAATAATCAGCTCAACATTGGTTAAGTAAACAACTACTAACAAAAAACGATACTAAAACCTCATACTAATTTACAGATGTTTTATTTTGAATGTTTTAAGCGATGTCCTGGTTTCTGCACTGGTATCGGTAACATACGATTAAAATTATTAGGGCACTGATAAAAACAGGATTCTAACGAACGTTGAATAACGACCATTAAAGATTGAAAAAAGGTTGGATGGGGGATCTTCTGGACCAACAGCTATCCATTTATATTCTTAAGCTCATAGATACACCCTATTTACTGGTTTCTAATAGTCTTAATTACCAGGGGCGAATGAAAAGCTTGAATCAAATAAAAGAACAACAATATGTTAAAGTGAATTTAATCATATGATCAACTTGAAGTCCGGAAATATCTTCGCTTGCTTGCACATTTCTGCAAATGATATTTTGAATAAAACTGTACCATGCTTGGCTAAAAGATGTATGCTATGCCAACTAATCTAATTTGTTTATCAAATTTAAGAATTAATGAAATAGGAGGAGAACCCTATTACCTGAAGAGTTAATGATTTTATAACTCATAAACTATATAGTTTATAGTAGCAGGCAGTCTCTGAAATGTAACTTGGTAACAGCGCAACGAGAAATATGAGCGCTATAAAAAGAAAACTATAGAATAAAAAAAAATCAATTGGTGTTCACTCGAGTTATTTTCCAAGTACATGCCAATATAAAACAGTAAGTTAGATTTTATATATTCCATTAGATTCTTTCACACATTTTCTGTTGCTTCAGTTTTTTTTTTTTTTTGGGGGGGGGGGGATTTAAAGTTTAAAATGGAATAGAAAAGTAGTTAAAATTAATTTTGGAATTACATAGTTATTTAAAAAAGGAAAACAAAATCAAAATTTGGGAACCGTATAATTTACGATTTTACAATTACCTAATATAATAAAAGCCTCCATCGGCCAAGATTTTTACATATTAATGTAATAACTCCTGTTCTAAAATTATTTTATTGTGTACCAATTACTGTATAACGCTATGATATACAAGGGATTTATTTCTTAATCACAACAATTTATTTTTACCGGTTCTGAGACTGTACACTTGTCATTAAAGCTTTAAATATGCGCTTTAATGCTTTAAATATGAGCATATTATATACTCCTATTTAAATTCATGGTTACATTTATTTTTTTAAATCAACATCAAAAAAACAAATCATGGACCTAAAATGGAATACCTCCTCTTATGTACGAAGGGATCGCTAATTTATAAAAGCAACCTGTAAGAAGTTTCTGTCCCCAACCATCTAAACATGAAACTTATGAAATGTTGAAAAGTTTGTAGGATAAGTCTCGTCGCTATCTGCTTCTGGAACTTTCTTGTTTATCTACGGCCAATGGATTTTCTGATAGAAGTTCGGAAGCGTCCGGAAGTTTTGGTTAAGTTTGATTCCCTGATCGGAGTAATATTTTCAACATGCTAAGAAATTGAGTTTAACTAAAAAAATATTTCTAATTTTATTATTATCATCCAGATTGTAATTACAATATATAGTACTTTGATAACTTAATTGTATATTTTTACCATGAAGCAATGAATGTTCATCAAAATCAAACTTAACTCCAGGTTGCTATACAATATCCGTAGTCTTCGGTCTCCTCAATAAGCCTTCACCAGTTGTGGTCGACTGGACCACTTGTGCAGCCGAGCGCCTCTGACTATGCCTCCTTCTTGTCTGATAGAACTTCCCTTCAAGCAACTTTCTTGAAATTCCTCCTTTTCTTGTTCTGGAAGCGTATCCAGTTTAAAGCCGTCTTCCAAGCTTTATGCTTCTGTTCTTCCTCTTCTGCAGTTCTCGCCGACCTTAACTGCTCCAAACACGCGACCAAGGATCTTCCGTTTAAAGGCGAGAATCTCCTTATCTTCCGTTCTTGAGAAGGTCCAAGTTCCAAACCGTAACGACAAGTCTGATGTAGATCATGTAGATGAGGCATTTCGAGTGGTGGGAGACTTCTCAGGTTTCTGCTGAGGACAAAATAGCATCACGATTCGCAGGCTGGTTAGAGGAATATACTATTTCTCTAACGTACGACAGATCCAATATATTTAAAATTATCTACATTCTGAAATGTAAATTGACACATTACTACCATTTTTCAAACTGTTATATCAGTTCCAGTCCCCTCATATGCTTGGTCTTCTCCTACTCATTACCATACTTCGGCTAACTTTAAAAACATTCTTCAGGGACCCGAACGGTCACGCGAGTAGTTCTTGATTATTTACAAAGTCAAGTATATCACCTCTTATAAAATTGGGTTCCTAGTCTAGACTCACCAGAATCACGTATCATATGCGTGAAACAAAATATATTTCTACTTTTATTATTATTACCTAGATTGTGATTAATAATAATTAATTGCAGTTTAATAATTTAATTGTATATCTTTATCGTAACGCAGCGATGGTGCATCAAATAATACATCTTTTTTCCGTAAATGCATCAACATTTTTACAGAGGTTCGATAAATTTCGGTCTAGAGATTTCGAGAATATCAAAGAAGCAGGATTTCTGAATAGCTGGATAACGAGCTGGATAACGACAGATCGAAAGTTTTAATTGAGTCTTGTCGATCAAAAAAGCATTTAGGACTTTGCCAAACAACTCGAACTAGCGACTGTAGCTGTTGAGCTAAAAAAGATCAGTCCTGTAATTAATTTGCACCTATCAACAATTTGATTAATATTAAAAGGACCTGGTTTGATTCAGTTTTCTTGGTTGAGGGTGAGTTAAGGAAGATCTCTTATCCTGCACCATTTAATACTCATATAAGATAGACCTGAGAGGCCTATAGTCAACAATATTGCCACCTCCAGGCTTTCCCTTCCTCCAGCTATTCCTGGAAAAGTTATGTTAGTATTGTAATTGATTTTCAACCACTTCTATACCATCATTGAAAGGTTAGTTCTTCCACCATTTCTATTACATACAAAATCATGCGTAAACTAGCCTTATAGATTTTTTCTCACTAAAAATTATCGTCGATTATGATTTTGCACTCCAAAATATCTTTATATTGAAAATATCATCGGAAACAAAAATGTGAATATTTTATTTTTTTTAAAAAAATTATTTTTTGTTTCCGATGATATTTTCAATATGAAGATATTTTGGAGCGCAAAATCATAATCGACGATAATTTTGGTGAGAAAAAAATCTATAAGGCTAGTAAAAAAAAATTCAATTTATTTGACTAAACAGCAATTATTTTTTGTATTTCGGCTTTAATATAATTTGAAAAACAAAATTTTTGGTGGGAAAATAACGTCGATATCATTTTCCGAATTCGTGATATAAAATAAAGCAGTTTCAGCCTGCTTTATTATTATTTGTCTTGGAGCTTAGGATCCATCTGAAGCAACGCCGGGACACATATCTTTTTTTTTGTATGTAGAATCACTAATAAAAATTTGGTTAAAATGTGATCTGTTGATTGTACTCCTCTATCCCCCTCCCCTCTTCCCCCTTCCTAATGCAATTTTGACGCTCCTCGACAAACCTCTTGAAATGGTTATAAAAAATAAAAATTATACTTTTGTTTAAAGCATATTCTTTCTAGTTACCGATATTACAATTTCCTAAGTTTGATATTTTTTTAGTTGTAGTTGTCTATTCAAGAACATAAAACAGTCTTTACAGTCTTAAAAATAAAAACACAAGTTAAATTTCCTGCGTTTCTGACCTTGCTTCAAATGAAATTTTTTATTACTATTGAGGAATACTTTCAACTCCCAAAGATTTACGGTGACTTACAGAACACCCTATATATTGGTATAATATATTTATTTATGTTGTATAGTGAGAAATGATATCTTAAATATTTTTAGCGACATTTGGTAGTACAGAATATAAACAAACATAAGAAACACATTAATAATGTTCCCAAGTTGTAATAGCACATAGGAGCAAGCAAATGGAGAAATTAGTTGCGCATACGTGACATACTTGCTAAATAGAAGGATTCCTGAAGATCTGAAGAATTTCTTTTTCTTATCGTAAAACACAACCTGCTGTGGGACTTTAATAGCGAAATGGTATGTAATTTTCTCACTGGCGGTATAATTAAAAGCTTAATTATCCAGCAAAATTAACTTCTTTTTCTTATGAAATATGGTAAGATGGAAAAGTGAGTTTAACAACGATTGTTTATTTTTCATTTTTGCTAAAGAAAAATTCTTTTTATGTTACCCAAAAACTAGCAGTTTACCGCTGTTTATACACAATATTGAACAAGAAAGGTAATTGGAGAGATAAATTTACAATGTTTTTTTCATTTCACCTAAGTTGAAAACGATGCAATTCAATTAAAATAACTAGCGACTACATTAAACAATTTAATATAGAAATGAAGAATTTGACTAATAAACGTAGACACTTAAAAAATATTGCTAAACATTAAACAATAGAAAAATAAGGAATTAGTTTGTTGAAAATACATTTTCACTCTCTCTCTCTCTTTTTTTAATTATCACTTTATTGTGTAGTGGCTAAATAAATACTTAAACCTTCCTTGATGTCTGTCTTAATATGTCAGATTGGATTCTCTTTAATTGAATTATTTTTAGATTATTATGTTTTTAATTCTCTAAAATCAGATAATGATAATTTCCGTATGAAATTTCGTATATTAATCTTAATATAAATTGTTTAATTCAGCATTTTTAGCTTTACGACCACTTTCTTCTCTCCAATCTCTTGTCATCCCTGTTTGTTTTTTTTGTTTTTTTCAATTTAATTTTTATTAATGGCTGACACAACAGATTCATGAAAATAAAGTTTTATTTACAGACAGGCACATTGTCCTATCCACGTACAAATTTGGTATGTTGTATTTTCTTCTTAGATGATATTTATTTGAATTGATAGTAATGTTATGCTACCCACAAACTATAATGGTTATGTTTATACGAAGTGATGGAGTTCAGTTTCTCGGAAACGACTGTTCGCCACATCTGAAGTTTGGTGCTTATAATTTTTTTTTGTTGTTCCTCTGATTGAGCAATATTAAACTTTTTTTTACTTGGATAATTTCAGATGATATAGAATAATTATTTAAACAATTTTTCGCACCAGTTTATATTTTTATTTTTCAACAGTATTGGAAGATGCTCCTTTTTATTTTGTTGTTCTTACTTCACAAGTGCAATATAAAATATAGTAAAATTTAATTATTTGTTGTATTAATTACTTTTTGGAATATGTAATATTATTGTAATAGCGTTTCATTATATGAAGTTAGATACGCCTTTTTCGTTAGGTGGACAACGTCTAAAAATACATTTTTAAGCCAACTTTAAAGAAACTGCAATGTATAAAAAAATATGTAATTTTGCAAGAAAAAGGAAAACATTTTTTTAACTTTTTCTTCTTGAAAATTTAATATTAATACAAAAAAGTAGATTTTGCAACAATAAAAATCCAAATTATCGTAATAAAGAATTTATATAATATCCATTATAATATAATAATAATAATAATATTACGATAAATTCACACACACACACACACACGCACACGCACAGACATACACACGCGCGCGCACACACAGATATATATATATATATATATATATATATATATATATATATATATATATATATATATATATATATATATATATATATCTGTGTGTGCGCGCGCGTGTGTATGTCTGTGCGTGTGCGTGTGTGTGTGTGTGTGTGAATTTATCGTAATATTATTATTATTATTATATTATAATGGATATTATATAAATTCTTTATTACGATAATTTGGATTTTTATTGTTGCAAAATCTACTTTTTTGTATTAATATTAAATTTTCAAGAAGAAAAAGTTAAAAAAATGTTTTCCTTTTTCTTGCAAAATTACATATTTTTTTATACATTGCAGTTTCTTTAAAGTTGGCTTAAAAATGTATTTTTAGACGTTGTCCACCTAACGAAAAAGGCGTATCTAACTTCATATAATGAAACGCTATTACAATAATATTACATATTCCAAAAAGTAATTAATACAACAAATAATTAAATTTTACTATATTTTATATTGCACTTGTGAAGTAAGAACAACAAAATAAAAAGGAGCATCTTCCAATACTGTTGAAAAATAAAAATATAAACTGGTGCGAAAAATTGTTTAAATAATTATTCTATATCATCTGAAATTATCCAAGTAAAAAAAAGTTTAATATTGCTCAATCAGAGGAACAACAAAAAAAAATTATAAGCACCAAACTTCAGATGTGGCGAACAGTCGTTTCCGAGAAACTGAACTCCATCACTTCGTATAAACATAACCATTATAGTTTGTGGGTAGCATAACATTACTATCAATTCAAATAAATATCATCTAAGAAGAAAATACAACATACCAAATTTGTACGTGGATAGGACAATGTGCCTGTCTGTAAATAAAACTTTATTTTCATGAATCTGTTGTGTCAGCCATTAATAAAAATTAAATTGAAAAAAACAAAAAAAACAAACAGGGATGACAAGAGATTGGAGAGAAGAAAGTGGTCGTAAAGCTAAAAATGCTGAATTAAACAATTTATATTAAGATTAATATACGAAATTTCATACGGAAATTATCATTATCTGATTTTAGAGAATTAAAAACATAATAATCTAAAAATAATTCAATTAAAGAGAATCCAATCTGACATATTAAGACAGACATCAAGGAAGGTTTAAGTATTTATTTAGCCACTACACAATAAAGTGATAATTAAAAAAAGAGAGAGAGAGAGTGAAAATGTATTTTCAACAAACTAATTCCTTATTTTTCTATTGTTTAATGTTTAGCAATATTTTTTAAGTGTCTACGTTTATTAGTCAAATTCTTCATTTCTATATTAAATTGTTTAATGTAGTCGCTAGTTATTTTAATTGAATTGCATCGTTTTCAACTTAGGTGAAATGAAAAAAACATTGTAAATTTATCTCTCCAATTACCTTTCTTGTTCAATATTGTGTATAAACAGCGGTAAACTGCTAGTTTTTGGGTAACATAAAAAGAATTTTTCTTTAGCAAAAATGAAAAATAAACAATCGTTGTTAAACTCACTTTTCCATCTTACCATATTTCATAAGAAAAAGAAGTTAATTTTGCTGGATAATTAAGCTTTTAATTATACCGCCAGTGAGAAAATTACATACCATTTCGCTATTAAAGTCCCACAGCAGGTTGTGTTTTACGATAAGAAAAAGAAATTCTTCAGATCTTCAGGAATCCTTCTATTTAGCAAGTATGTCACGTATGCGCAACTAATTTCTCCATTTGCTTGCTCCTATGTGCTATTACAACTTGGGAACATTATTAATGTGTTTCTTATGTTTGTTTATATTCTGTACTACCAAATGTCGCTAAAAATATTTAAGATATCATTTCTCACTATACAACATAAATAAATATATTATACCAATATATAGGGTGTTCTGTAAGTCACCGTAAATCTTTGGGAGTTGAAAGTATTCCTCAATAGTAATAAAAAATTTCATTTGAAGCAAGGTCAGAAACGCAGGAAATTTAACTTGTGTTTTTATTTTTAAGACTGTAAAGACTGTTTTATGTTCTTGAATAGACAACTACAACTAAAAAAATATCAAACTTAGGAAATTGTAATATCGGTAACTAGAAAGAATATGCTTTAAACAAAAGTATAATTTTTATTTTTTATAACCATTTCAAGAGGTTTGTCGAGGAGCGTCAAAATTGCATTAGGAAGGGGGAAGAGGGGAGGGGGATAGAGGAGTACAATCAACAGATCACATTTTAACCAAATTTTTATTAGTGATTCTACATACAAAAAAAAAGATATGTGTCCCGGCGTTGCTTCAGATGGATCCTAAGCTCCAAGACAAATAATAATAAAGCAGGCTGAAACTGCTTTATTTTATATCACGAATTCGGAAAATGATATCGACGTTATTTTCCCACCAAAAATTTTGTTTTTCAAATTATATTAAAGCCGAAATACAAAAAATAATTGCTGTTTAGTCAAATAAATTGAATTTTTTTTTACTAGCCTTATAGATTTTTTTCTCACCAAAATTATCGTCGATTATGATTTTGCGCTCCAAAATATCTTCATATTGAAAATATCATCGGAAACAAAAAATAATTTTTTTAAAAAAAATAAAATATTCACATTTTTGTTTCCGATGATATTTTCAATATAAAGATATTTTGGAGTGCAAAATCATAATCGACGATAATTTTTAGTGAGAAAAAATCTATAAGGCTAGTTTACGCATGATTTTGTATGTAATAGAAATGGTGGAAGAACTAACCTTTCAATGATGGTATAGAAGTGGTTGAAAATCAATTACAATACTAACATAACTTTTCCAGGAATAGCTGGAGGAAGGGAAAGCCTGGAGGTGGCAATATTGTTGACTATAGGCCTCTCAGGTCTATCTTATATGAGTATTAAATGGTGCAGGATAAGAGATCTTCCTTAACTCACCCTCAACCAAGAAAACTGAATCAAACCAGGTCCTTTTAATATTAATCAAATTGTTGATAGGTGCAAATTAATTACAGGACTGATCTTTTTTAGCTCAACAGCTACAGTCGCTAGTTCGAGTTGTTTGGCAAAGTCCTAAATGCTTTTTTGATCGACAAGACTCAATTAAAACTTTCGATCTGTCGTTATCCAGCTCGTTATCCAGCTATTCAGAAATCCTGCTTCTTTGATATTCTCGAAATCTCTAGACCGAAATTTATCGAACCTCTGTAAAAATGTTGATGCATTTACGGAAAAAAGATGTATTATTTGATGCACCATCGCTGCGTTACGATAAAGATATACAATTAAATTATTAAACTGCAATTAATTATTATTAATCACAATCTAGGTAATAATAATAAAAGTAGAAATATATTTTGTTTCACGCATATGATACGTGATTCTGGTGAGTCTAGACTAGGAACCCAATTTTATAAGAGGTGATATACTTGACTTTGTAAATAATCAAGAACTACTCGCGTGACCGTTCGGGTCCCTGAAGAATGTTTTTAAAGTTAGCCGAAGTATGGTAATGAGTAGGAGAAGACCAAGCATATGAGGGGACTGGAACTGATATAACAGTTTGAAAAATGGTAGTAATGTGTCAATTTACATTTCAGAATGTAGATAATTTTAAATATATTGGATCTGTCGTACGTTAGAGAAATAGTATATTCCTCTAACCAGCCTGCGAATCGTGATGCTATTTTGTCCTCAGCAGAAACCTGAGAAGTCTCCCACCACTCGAAATGCCTCATCTACATGATCTACATCAGACTTGTCGTTACGGTTTGGAACTTGGACCTTCTCAAGAACGGAAGATAAGGAGATTCTCGCCTTTAAACGGAAGATCCTTGGTCGCGTGTTTGGAGCAGTTAAGGTCGGCGAGAACTGCAGAAGAGGAAGAACAGAAGCATAAAGCTTGGAAGACGGCTTTAAACTGGATACGCTTCCAGAACAAGAAAAGGAGGAATTTCAAGAAAGTTGCTTGAAGGGAAGTTCTATCAGACAAGAAGGAGGCATAGTCAGAGGCGCTCGGCTGCACAAGTGGTCCAGTCGACCACAACTGGTGAAGGCTTATTGAGGAGACCGAAGACTACGGATATTGTATAGCAACCTGGAGTTAAGTTTGATTTTGATGAACATTCATTGCTTCATGGTAAAAATATACAATTAAGTTATCAAAGTACTATATATTGTAATTACAATCTGGATGATAATAATAAAATTAGAAATATTTTTTTAGTTAAACTCAATTTCTTAGCATGTTGAAAATATTACTCCGATCAGGGAATCAAACTTAACCAAAACTTCCGGACGCTTCCGAACTTCTATCAGAAAATCCATTGGCCGTAGATAAACAAGAAAGTTCCAGAAGCAGATAGCGACGAGACTTATCCTACAAACTTTTCAACATTTCATAAGTTTCATGTTTAGATGGTTGGGGACAGAAACTTCTTACAGGTTGCTTTTATAAATTAGCGATCCCTTCGTACATAAGAGGAGGTATTCCATTTTAGGTCCATGATTTGTTTTTTTGATGTTGATTTAAAAAAATAAATGTAACCATGAATTTAAATAGGAGTATATAATATGCTCATATTTAAAGCATTAAAGCGCATATTTAAAGCTTTAATGACAAGTGTACAGTCTCAGAACCGGTAAAAATAAATTGTTGTGATTAAGAAATAAATCCCTTGTATATCATAGCGTTATACAGTAATTGGTACACAATAAAATAATTTTAGAACAGGAGTTATTACATTAATATGTAAAAATCTTGGCCGATGGAGGCTTTTATTATATTAGGTAATTGTAAAATCGTAAATTATACGGTTCCCAAATTTTGATTTTGTTTTCCTTTTTTAAATAACTATGTAATTCCAAAATTAATTTTAACTACTTTTCTATTCCATTTTAAACTTTAAATCCCCCCCCCCCCAAAAAAAAAAAAAAACTGAAGCAACAGAAAATGTGTGTTATATATATATAATATACCCCTTATGCCAGTTTTCCTTCCTGGCACATGTGATTTGCTGGTTTAGCTAGGTCCTTAAGCTGAAGGCGCTCAGTATTTTTTAAAAATTTAAATGGAATTTAGTATTTGATTTTCTATTCTTCACTACATATGGAATTCAAATTTTTATGGAAGGGTATGTTAATATTATTCGTTTATTAATCTTCATGAAGATTTTTTTACCCTTCAAACTTCATTATCATTTATTCAAAATATCTGATTATATTATCAATTTTGTGAAATTACAATACATATGAACAAACCTGAACGGTAGATAAAAATAACACTAAAATTATATTAAAATCACAAGAAATTATTATATTATTATAACTTATGGTAACATGAATTATTTGAAAATTGAGTTATAGCAGAACAAAACAAAATTTATTATTAATTGTTCTATTTATGTTTAAAATACAAGAGACCAGACAGAATAGGCCAAAAAAGTGGGTATAGGCTAAATAAATGTCGAAAAGCTGGAAACAATTTTAATCTCTTCATTTTCATGTTAAAATAGTACACCTAAGTTTGCACCGAATTTCTCTTTAGTCGTTAGCAAGATAAGCAAGTTCCAAGAACAATTTTTTCCATTAAAAAAAAAATCATGTTTTGGATCCGACTATAATAGATCATAGCCTTATTTTCGCTATGTAAAATGTATTGTATGAAATAAAATATCTATTTAGACATTGTAGTGCATTGGACGCGGCTTCGAATATAGGTACCTAACATAAAATAAAAAAAAATGCTCTAATTACTGTGCCGTTTATTTCACCTATTAGGTGTCTATTCCTGTAGCACATTACATCACAAAGCGCTTCAGGAAGTTGCAGCTTTAATAACAGTTTCCTGTTATTAAATTATTAATATGTTATTAATATATTTATTATTAATTAGTTATTAATATATTTATAAATATATTAATATGTTATTGTGTTCTGCAGTTAATGGAATCTTACAGCTATATAGCTCATACGGGAAGACTGCGAACATGGGATGTCCGATTTTAATTAATCTTTTTTTGGTGACTGGTCGAAAAACATTAGATAGGTGTCCGAGGGATCATGCAAATGCGCCCTAGGATACAAGAAAACAAATGTTTTCAAAAAATTTTATATTATTGTTTTCTACCTTTGCTCTGCATTAATTTCAAGGGTATTACATAACAATCGATTTATTTTTTGTGTAAAATTCGTTGATCGTATTAAATGTGTAAAAAAAAAGAACTCAAAAAAAAGACGCAGGAAATTTAGTAGTCCAAAAACTTTTTTTCTAGACTCCCTTCTTCTTGTGCGTTTTCCGCCATCTTGAGAAACCGCTAAGAAAAAGGTTTTTTTTTCAGTTATTCCTCAATAAACCTGCACTTCCAGTGCATTTAAGGGGACAATTTTTTAATGCTTATTTTAAAGAAAGTTAAATCCTGCAAGTTTTGTACGGCAATGCCCCGGGGTAAAAAAGAAGTGATGTTTCATTCGGATTCGTAATCGTGATGATTTACTCTTTTGTTTTTGTACGATATTTTTTCTTCACTCCCATAGCTTCTGATATATTCTATTTCAAATGCTTCTTTATATATATATATATATATATATATATATATATATATATATATATATATATATATATATATATATTGTAACTGTAATAATAATTATATCAATAGTCAAAAAAAAGAAACACATTCTTTGGATAATTGGTAATTTTAGTTTACAGTGGGTTGAATGCATAAATATGTATTTTATTGGGAACAAATTTATGAAGCGTGGGAGGAAAGACACAAAAAAAATATGTTTCATTATTTTGGGACCCCTAATTTGCGTCCTTCCTCCATGGCTTTTAAATGCTTGGTTATGCCTCTGTTCTCACACTGTGTTCAACATGTGGTTATTTAGAAATGTACAGTGGATTCTCGCTAATTGGAACCGTTCCGTAATTCGAACTATACCTTAAAATAAAAGTGATTTCTGAAGATTTTATTTGATGCTACTCATAAATTAAATTATTTGGCTAACATCTCCGGAAAAAATAGTGAAGAGGTGGCTAAGATTCGATGAGGACAAATATAATGACCTGATTTTCAAGTCAAAGATATTATCTATTTATTTTTTTACGAATTTTTGGAGAGATAATATATTTTTTAATATTAATTTGAATACAATTTATATTATAGAATAACATTAGTGTTCAATAATATATTTTCTAACGATCATATGTTTCCCTTACCTTTATCTCTAATTCCCTAACGATCCCGTGGGTGTGCTCTTCATTAGTATTCACCTTTGTGGTTCACTTCTTTAATTTACCAGTGTCATCTTTTACAAATTAGTTCGTCTGTTGCGGAAATTATTCGCTTTTAGAGGATTTCTTTAACTTGCATGTCTCTTCCTCTCTCCTCTCCTTTTTTCGCAGAATACTCCTTCACTACATGTATTCTTCCATCCTGAAGATTCAATAATTTTCACGACCGAGTTCATCTAAAGGTGAGTGTTAGCTTTAAAAATTTCCTTACAATTATTTATTTTTCTTCCTCTTTCTTTCTTCGTGGTGCTATTTCCTTTCTGAAATTAACAATTAGAATAAAAAAAAGAACGATTAGATTCATAAACTGTTCCAGTATTTATCTTAGCCAGACTTCAATAAAATAAAACATGTAAAGAAAAGAATAATTAAACATTTTTCGAAATTTAAATGATTATCATTCAAACTATACTCACTCCAGCCTTTAAATATGTGAGTATGTACGATAAAACCCCGTGACCATAGTTACCCCAAACACGGAGTAACTATGGTCACGGACATATGTCGCTCTCTCACTCGCACACATAGTCTAAAAGTCTGAAAATATAAGTGGAAAGATATTGTAAAACATCACCCCAAAGGGTTTTGTTTAAATCGAATGACACGTGTACAGCAACAGAAAAACCCTAATTTTGTTCATCTTCATCCCGGTTAACGGTAATTACTTTGTAAACATATTATTTATCAATTGAAGTTTCATTTTATAATTATTAGCTTGAATTAATTTTAACTCATTTATATATATATATATATATATATATATATATATATAACTTCTGTTTTTTTAGTAATATTACAAAAAGTCCAATCTTTAATCAATGACAGTGATTAATGAGTTCATCCACATCATATTATTTTCAACTCTAATTTGCTACCGCAATTATATGTAATAAAAATGAAATACTAGCCGTTAGAGTATATTTGTGGACTCACTCCTAGTAATTCCAATTTTGTCTCTAAGGCTTTGATTATTTGGAAAGTTTCTCTTACATCCAGCAGAAGACTTGGCAAAGGTAATTGCTTTACTCTTGGTGTTTTCTCTCTCTCTCCTCTGTCTTAGCTAGTTTTGATCACTTGCCAGGATACATGAAGATTTAATTTACTACAATTTTTAGATAGAATTAAAACACTTGTCTGAGTGAAACTGTGGAAATTGAATATTTTGCTTCATCTTGATAAAACTTAATTAAAAATCTAAGCTTATCTATCGAAACCAAGACTCTGCGATGGTTTTAGACCGACTTTTGGGTTGTTTCAGTTAAAATTTTTATGTAGATTGTATATGTTTATTGCAAAAATCATCATAATTGACTTCAGAAAAGACAAAATCATCCAAAATTCTTGTATCATAATTAATTTATTATAACCCTTTTTTTTTTATTAGACTTAAATTTTAAATATTTGTCCATCTAAAGCAGTGTGACCTAAAACTACCTATGTTGTGCCTAGTTGTTTGTTTGTTTTCTGCAAGTGAGTATGTTGTATTATTGTTTAAATTTAAGCTTTAAACAAAAAATAATAATAATAATAAACTCTTTATTTATTCCTTTAGAATAAAAATTACAGGCAGTGGTAGGTGGGTTTTAGAGCCTTAGGCTTCTTACAAAGCTACTATTTGCCGGAGCCGAGCGGGGTCCGGGCGAAAAGATGCCAATCCAAGCCGAGCAAAATCTGGGATGCGTTCGCACTGAAGCCGATTTGCTTATAAATGCTTATAAATTATAAATTCATTGTATTTTTATAACTTCATTGATTGTGTAAGATTATTGCGAAATCCCCATTGTTAGTCCATATATGAATAGAAATAAATATTATAGTTGAATTACATAAAAAATATTTGATAAAAAATCGTTTTTGAAAAATCACGCAAATAGATATGCTAGCATTCATGTTTGCAAAAAACAAAAAAAATATTGGTCAATTTTTATTATTTTTTCTTAAATATGCATATATATATATATATATATATATATATATATATATATATATATATATATATATATATATATATATATACATTGGTTAATACAAATTGGAAGAGTTTTACTTGCTTTAATACTTAAAACCACGAACAGGCATAACACTCATCCCTGATTGCATAGTTCCCACTAATCGGGGTTACTGAAAGGTTATTGCGGCTCTATTGTAACCCATTGGATCCAGTGGGACTTCAGGACAGGGGCAAACGAATGGTACACAGGGGAGCTCCAGTCCCGGGGGATAATACTCGGAATTGAGAACAATGTAAGCCTCAGTGTTCCATCAACAGTTTGTGGGCTTCTCAGGCCGCTAGAACTTCAGCAAAGTCCGGGATTTTTTAATAATCACAGTCAAAGTGAGAAGTCAACCAAAATTAATTTGACCTGTCCATCTCAAGTTTGAATCATTTTCTAAAATTTAATAAAAACATTAAAAATATTTATTTTGTAGATTTTTAAATGAAACCTTATATGATTAAGTTAAATGTAACATCAATTAGTTTTATAGAACATTTATGAATTATGAATTTAATTAAGACAAGAAATCAAATACATGTTGGTACTCAACATCTTCTTCTATCGGCTCAACAGGCGCTGATGCTATTCTTGGCTGCTCAATAACTGCTAGCCATTGTTGGGTGTATATTGGTACTCATTATATATTAAAATATATAATCTTCTTCTTCTTTCTCTTCCTCCTTGGTGCCTTTCAGCATGGAGGTGCCTCTGTCCAGACAAACCAAGCCTTCCAGCGCCTTCATGGCATTGCAGTGTTTGCCTCTCTTCTCTCTCATGCTGGAGATGTAGTCAGTCCATTGAGTTCTGGGTCTCCCACTAGGGCGGTTTCCTGATGCCACCCAGCTTTCACTTCTATATAGGAGGGTAGGTAGGTAAACAGCTTTGAAGATATGCAGATAATGTTTTTCTCCACCTCCCTTTTCCCTATAATAGTGTTGCAGAGGTGGAAGTAGATTGGGTTTGCCTTCTTTACCCTATTGGATATCTCCTACTGCGTACGTTTATATCTGGCATAACTCAAAAATCCGTCGTAGAAAGTTGAAATTTCGTATTTAGGATTGCTGTAAAATCTAGTTGTGAACCTACCTTTTTGGTCACTGCTTGATCACCGGAAGTGGTACTATACTTGAAGGTCATAATTGCTTTTCATCAAAAATTATATTAAAATACTATGCAAAACTTCACAAATTTGGTATTTATAACTTATATATTGATTTATATAACATACTAGATTTTTGTTTAAATTGAAAAACCGGAAGTGGTACTTTACTTGTAGGTCATATTAGACTTTCATCAAAAATTATATTAAAATATAATGTAAAACATCTCAAATTTGGTAAATAGGACTTTTATATCGATATGAATGTATTTACTATATTTTGGTTAAAATTGGTGAGCCGAAAAGGGTGCTTTACTTGAAGGTCATAATAAGATTACATCCAAAATTATATTTAAATTTAAATCATATGTTTCGGTAATAAAGGTTACAAACGAAATTTGGTTTCCAATCTAATTAAACATTTTTATTACTTCTTTCAAGTGTTAAAATTGAGTGTAAAATACTGGTTTTGCTCCCCATTTGTGTGTGTGTGTGTGTGTGTCAATAAATGGATGTGGCGTCGCCGAGTGTCGTTTTTGAGATACTGCAATCTTCGGAAACTAGTAACCAAATTCAGGATCACTTTTTGAGCCACCGATTTATAGTTCAATAGGCGTACAAGGAAGTCTTGTGTTGTCCACATCAGATGTTTTTTTTCTATTAACATTAATGTTCTTGAAAAATAAATAAAATTTTCAGATTATTTAGAAAACCTGAAAATTTATTTTATTAAGGATAATTTAATCACCAACAAAAGTCAAATAATGGAACGATGGAAATACTATTTCCAAGGGCAATTGAATGAGAGCACTCCTCACGTTAGAGAGGAGAGGCAGGAAATACCTGCAGGCGACCTGGAGCCTCTCGACATGGAAGATGTGAAAGAGGCTATATAGTACCTAAAAGTAATAAGGCTCCGAGGATAGATGGAAGCCCATCAGAACAGTTCAAATATGGTGAGAAAGAACTTGCTAGATATCTGTACAATGTTATCAAGAACATATGGCCAGAAGAGTCTATACTAGATGATTTGTACAAGACCGTTATATTCCCCATCAATAAGAAGGGATATATCTTGGATTGTCGCAATTACCGCGGGATATCCTTGCTATCAGGCGTATACAAAATTCATTTAAGAATCTTATTCCAGAAATGACTTCCGCTCACTGAAAGGGGAATATGCAAATATCAGATTAGATCCATATAAGGGAGAGCCAAAATCAGCCAAATACTTTCGATCAGAGCGATCCAAGAGAGGACCAGGGAACATAACATAAACACACTTTATTTATTTATTTCTCCCTACCGAGCTTTTCGGCTATACGAGTTTGGCAGTGGCGGTAATAACATAAACAGAATGTACGAGTATATGCCCACCCCTGCTAGGTAACATATAAATATAGACTTTCAGTTTATATGAAATAATCTTTCTTCTCTGAATTAGGATACTGCAACGTCGCTTTCGTCTTCCGGCGGCCTCCCAGGAAAAGTTCCTTTTCGCATCCATAAAGGACAGTTTTACAACCATACAAAGAGCTGCGGTAAGAGTTGGTTTAAAGGTAAATGAAAATAAAACTAAGTATAAGCGGTCGGATCCAAAGGATGGGGGCGCCAGAGAAGCGTATGTGGAAGTTGGAGGCTTTAAATTCGAAAGTTTCCAGAATATATATCTTGACTCGTAGGTAAACATAAATAATGGCATATATGCAGAAATCTAGAAGCGTACCATGGCGGAAAATAGAGCCTATTTTGGGTCTTCAAAGACACCTAAGAAGGAGGGTCATCTCACGCACAACAAAGCTGTGCATATACAAAGCCCCAATTAGACCTGTTCTACCATATGGGTCAGAGTGCTGGACGATTTCAAGAATCCAAGAAGCAGCTCTCCTTCGATTCGAGCGTCGTGCGTTAAGAAGAATATTTGGCCCAATACTCATTATTAACCAGGAATGGCGAATACGAGCAAACAGTGAGCTGCAGTAGCTGGAGATGCTGACGTTGTTAAGGTAATAAGAATTAAGATAGATTAGGTAGATTAAGATAGGCTGGACACATTCATCGGAAGCCCGAAGAACATATATTAAGAAAGCTATTGGATGAGCGGATCTACACAAAAAGATGAGTGAGAAGACCTAGGCTTCGATGGTCTGATGGAGTGGAAACTGGCGCACGGGTTATCCTTGGTGTACGCAACTGGAAGACATCAGCACTTCTCACGAACGACTGGTGGTTGAAGTTACGGGAGGTACTGACTCTACATGAGTTTTAGTGATGATAATGAATTACTAATTAGAAAATAAATGTTATTTATTAAGATTTAATTGATGATGAGGATGATAATCGTATTAAATCCGAACTAGGATGATGTTCAAAACTACCTGATTTATCCTAAGTGTACACGGATGGTTATTCTGCTATGTTTTTTCGATTGAGTTGACATATATTTTTTAGATATTCTATTCTGTATATATGGATGCCATTGGACAATCATTGAGGATGATTATCCCAAAATTATGTAAGAATATAAATAAATAAGAATTACTTATTTTGTCCTCTAAATTGAATACCTTTCCAAGGACCTGATTAGTGATTACCATTATTTAATAATTAACCACGATAATGTTCCTACTTCAAAGTATAACAATAATGTTAATAACGATAATGCTAATCAAGTTTATTGCTATCATACTTAATCAAATATATTCAAATTAATAATGGACCTAGTTACTAAAGAACAACCTCCTTCTTAACATTTATCTTTACTCATCAAAGTTAAATTAATAAACTGTTACAAGTTTACCCATGGAATGATTAACACTAGCCATTAACTGTTCTAACATAAATCTCTTATCTGTAATGATTGGTGTTGATGATCTTTTCAGCATCTCTTCATCGGGTTCCCCTGCATATATTAAGTCATGGAGTCAGAACCAGACCATCTGTCATCTTCAGAGGGAAGACTAGTTGTCGTCCTCGAAGTCGGCCTCAAGCGAGATCAGAGAAGAAGTGTCCTTTCTTTGCTTCATCGGCTTCGGTTCCCCTTTTCTTCCTTGTTCTAAGAGGGGGTTGAAGACGTTGTTGGTTGGTTAGATCCCTGGTACTAGGCGGTACCTTTTTCATGATCGGCCAAGTAGTTTTATAGAGGGAGGAAATTCCGGGATTTCAGCTCATAATTCCACCCCTTGTCCGGGGTGGGACAATCTCTTCGAATCTATTAGTGTCCTCTAATCCAATGACATCCTTCCCAGGTCTCGGTTTTTTCGGTATGCCAGCCGGGATCCGAGGGTGACTGGTTTCCTAAAATTGGTCACGTCTTCCAGGACGGACCACATCTTGCCTTTTTCACAGAAGTGGGCACTTCTCTGTAGGTTTTTAAATTAACTTATTTCTTGTATCTGCGGGTAAAGGTTGTGGTGATATCTGCCGTCGCCTGTCAGTTGCCTTTCTACCTAGCTGCTCGACCCATATCATCTTTTGTTCGCACCTTGTGCATGTTATATATAATTTGTACCTAAGAATAATATTGTCCAAAAATATCAATACATATTATTTCCTGCATGAAATATATATATATATATATATATATATATATATATATATATATATATATATATATATTTGATTTAATCACAACAAACTCGCTATTATAAAAACCGTACTGGCCTTTTCTAAGATACGTTTAAAATTAATTATCATGCGTTATTCTTTCTACAAACTTTTTATGATTCTGATAAGTCTTCTTTATTTAACATTTTCATCTAATTCAGTTCCGAATTTATGTAGACAATGCGTAAAGTAATGAGAGATTTTCTGTGTCTTAGACTTAAAAATCATAGAAAAAATACAATATCACCAATTTTTAAAAAATATCTATGTTTTTTTATTGCTGAACTCTATTTCTTATTATTTTGAAGGATTCTGACTATAGAAAATGATTTGCATTAAGAGTTAAATCATTAAGGATTAAAGTTATGAAAGGAATTTTCATGTTATCCAAAGAAGACCAAAAATAATACAATTAATCTCAACACTAAAACATAAAAATATGCAAAAATTGCTTTTGTTTGGAAGCAAACAAATTATTTTTCTTGAAACTGTTCGCATTCCTTAGAACTCAGAATTAACCACATCATGCATTTGAAGTTTCCTTAAAAATAGTGTTGTGATTAAATTAAGAAGAGATCCTAGATTGATAGGCACGAAAAAATATTTCATCAATTATTCGGTTAAATGGGGTAGATGAAGTAAAATCCTGTTTAGAGTGTGGAATGATAAATAACAACTTTAAACAGCACTTTTGTAAATATGAAACACCAATTAGTTCAGAAATCCGTTGCACAAAAGCCAAGTGTACCATACATTTGAGTTCCACTGGGTTTGATCAACCTATCCAATTACCTACACCCTTCCAAGCCAACAAAAACACCACCTTAACAATAAATAGTAGCGTTTGATGGAGTGAGCACGAATGTCGGCCTAACTATTCCAATTAAAACAACAAATACCGAATCCTAATTAGCATGTGCACGTTTTGTTCATCCTTAGGACAAATTACCGCTAGTTAATGTAGTCCAAACAGCGTTAAAAGTCAACTCAGCTTAGCTTCACTCTTGTTACGATCATGTCCTATTGGAATGCACAAGTAGCGCAGCCTGTTCCAGCCAGCCCATGGCCATGAGAGAATTAGTATTAATTCATGATAACATAGAAAGCATGATCTTTATGGAACCATAAGATGACTGAAAATACCAATGTTTTTTAAGTGCCGACTTTGGATTTTCGAGAACTTAGATAAAATACTACCATCAGTTATTAACTCCAAAGAATTCGTAACAAAATAATTAACAAGAAAGATGGAGCTGGATTCAAAACGTATTAGTTATAATATATAATTAATTCCACCAATAAATCTATGTAATCAAATATGAAGCTATTTTGTTCATGTAATAGATGAGTAAAGGTTATCACATCCTATTTTTTTATTATTTTTTTTTATCCTAACCGTGTTGAATGGTAACTTGAATATTCATTCATCTTTAATATTTTTTATATATTTAAGTATTCTAACAATTGACAAATTATGAAGGATATGATCTTGAGGAATAATTAAAACATTATATGTAGCTACGTTAAATTACATGAAATTAAAAGATATGTCCAGATGAAGAGAGAGATGTTATCGTTAGTTTTACCTTAAATCGTACCTTAATTCTTAGCAGGTAGTTAATCTTGATCTGAACAACTTCTATTTGAAACATTTTTTCTGGGCGTAAGGAGAAAATACCAAAAAAAATTATTTAAATTATTAAATAATTTAAATTTAAATTCAAATTAAACCACAATAAAGCGAATAATTTTGAATTTAGGATCGTCATTTTCGTAATCTACGTAGAAGATATCTGATGTGGACAACACATGACTTCCTTGTACTCCTATTTAGCTATAATTCGGTGGCTCAAAAAGTGATCCTGAATTTGGTTACTAGTTTCCGAATATTGCAATAGCTCAAAAACGACACTCGGCATCGCGACATCCATCTATTGACATAAACACACACACGTAGGTCTCATTCCGTTATTATATGTCGTTTTCTTTCAATAAGTAACTAGTTTCCAAGAGATTTCTTCGTGTTCCGTGACAACATTAGAACTGTCAATCCCACTTGATGGAGCATTGGTAATCGGCAGTTTCGACATTTTAAGCGGAAGAACACACTTAACTTATGTCTTATTTTCCTGCTGCATACATGTTCATCTCACAAATGGGGAGGAAAACCCGTATTTTACACTCAATTTTAATACTAAAAACAAGTAATAAAAATATTTAATTGGAGTGGAAATAAAATCGCGTTTGTAGCCTATATTACCGAACCATATGATCTCTGTATTTAATTTTAATATAATTTTTGTTGCAAATTTATTATGACCTTCAAGTAAAATACCCTTTTCGGCTCACCTATTTTAACCAAAATCTAAAAATTACATTCATATTGATATAAAAGTCCTATTTACCAAATTTGAGATATTTTACATTATATTTTAATATAATTTTTTATGTAAGTCTAATATCACCTTCAAGTAAAGAACCACTTCCGGTCTGCCAACGTTAACCAAAATTTATTCTGTATGCAAGTCTCATATACCAAATTTGAAAAGTTTTGCACTATATTTAATATAATTTTTGATGAAAATCAATTACTTTACTTCAAGTAAAGTACCACTTCTGGTAATCATGCAGTGACCAAAAAGGGAGATTCACAGCTAGATTTTACAGCAATCCTAGCTATAAAATTTTAACTTTACACGGCTGACCGTTTTTTAGTTATGCGAGATACGCACGTACGAACGAACGTACAAGGAAGTAAAAATGAAAAAAAAAAATTAACACCCCGCTCGACTGTAATGCAGAAGTGGGCACATATTTTTGCTATAGTGATAGAGTTCTTCATCTTCTTTCGTGGTACTACAGCCCGATGTGGGCCCTGGCGTCCTCCCTATGCTTTCGCCAGGCTGTTCGGTCTTGTGCCGCTGTTCTCTAGTCTCTGGCATTCAGTCATGCCTTAGCATGCTGCGTCAAAAAGTTCTCCCATGTGAGTCTATGTCGTTCAGATAAAGGTTTCCGTAAAGGTAACTGAGAGAGTAAAGGCTTACGTCCAGGAGACATTTTGGTGTTCATAATTCATACAGGTAATGTCCAACCCAGCGAAATCGTCCAAACTTTATGAGTTTTATGACATTCGCTTCCCCAAATAGCTCATTCAAGCTCAACATTCTTTCTACTTCTCCAGTTGTCACAAACCTTTACGGGACCGAATATTTTTCGGCGAATCTTTCTTTCAAAGATGAGAATTTCATTCTCCTTGGACGGATCAGCCTCTTAAATATAAGTAATATCTTCGTTCTCCTCGTAATGAGCTGGCTTGTGAAGTGTTTCCGGAGCCCAAAATAGCTGTTGGCACTAATTATTCTATTAATCTCGAGGGAAATGTCATTTTCGCAGTTAACCATCGACCGCAGGTAGGTAAACTGGCCGACCTTCTGAAACTTGATTGGCCCAAACTCTGAGAATCCTCCAACGGGATGTGTTGCTTCAAAAACCATCAAAATCCTTAGAAAACTTTTCAATAAACTCTTTCCTGGAAGAATCATGTCTCTAATGTTTCTCGTCGTAACTCTTTACCTTAAAGCGACTAAATTACCTTCATCACCTATTCTCAGTTTAAACCTGAAAACTCCTAGTTATCTCCTTAATATTCCCCCACTTTGAATTTCAAATTGTACGGTGTCTCTGGGGACCTCGAAGCAAAAATAAAACGTTCGATAATCTACTTTGTACGATTCATCTTCGGGATCCAGAGTGACGCCTCCATCTCCCGATTCTATGAAGAGTTGAAGTGGCTTTACTCTTTCTACCGTCATAAGTACTTCCTAGAATCCTTCCTCTACCAAGCCATCCAATCCCGCCGTCCATCATACATATCCGACCTCCTTCAATTCAAATCCTCTGTTCATAACCGTTCTTGGCCTTCATATTTAAAGACAGCGGCCCATCGAGGCGCAGCTTTCGACAGATCTTTTCTTATCCGATTCTCATCCTTTTGGAATTCCATTCCATCTTCCATCCGTTTCTCCGATACTCTTCCCACCCTTAAATCCCGTATATTATGTCACTTCCGTCCCATACTGTTCCGAAAGATTTGTAAATTGGTACTCCTTATTTGCAACTAAAATTTACCTATAAACACCCCACCTTTCTTTCATTGCTAGTTCAGTGCGAGGACAAACCAGTACAAACTTTTCTGTTTGTTATAATCTACTCAAATCTTGGTGAGTAACAACATGTATTTGATTTCTTGTCTTAATTAAATTCATAATTCATAAATGCTTTATAATACCAATTTATGTTGCATTTAATTTAATGTGTATAATAATGCCAAACTGTATTTTGAATTGCTTATTTTAAAATTTTTGTATGTTTTTAGAACTGAAGATGACCCCCTTTCCCTCCTCCCTCCCCCTTCTTCCTCCCCCAATATCTAGAAAAGAGGCTGATTTCATCCTTTTACTATTTTCAGACGGCATATAATTACAAAAATGTGGTGATGAAACTCTGCTCCCTACAGCTGCAAACGGTATTTGAAGATGTTTTGACACACGGTCGGGAAGAAGAATCGATAAAAGTTTTCATCAGCAACAATTTGAGCAGGTATAATACAAATATTACACATCGTCTTACGAAATTAATCAGCTTAAACGACACATATCCATAAAATGCAAACGTTTCAATCAAAATTGTCAACGACCATTGGAAAAAATAATCTATATTTTTAATACGAGATCAACTACCATTTGCCTGTTATGAACATATATTTCTTACACATTAAAATGAAGCGAGAAGTTTGGTATGATAAGCTGCATACCACATCGCCTATTGTTGAAAGAAAAAAATGGTCGAGGGCCAGTGTGACCGGAGCCTTGGAATATGGGTGGCCCTTCGAGACCGAAGTACATTGCAATCACTCACTGTCAAAAGTAAGCCTAGCTGTTGAGCTTTCGGGAACAGTGTCCTCTCGCTATGGCTTGCTTCCTTTTTAACCGAATCCACAATCCACTAAGAGGATTTTCTTATGCTTTATGAGCCTCTAGAGCAACTTTTCATTTATAAGATTCCCCCTTGTTTTTGATTATAGGAGCTTAATTATTTTTCTGGATCACTAATGATCTCGGTTATTATTCAGGAATTTAAAAAAATAAACATTTTACAATTTCATTTCGATGCGCATCTGATTGGCCTGCTCAAGCTAAGAAAAGAATAACAAAATCAAGTCAGCTCACAGTTAGCCGATTGCAACCTATGAGCATAAAAATTCGTTAGCTAGCTTGAATAAACATTGTATGAAATATTTCTGAGAACGATTACTAATGGATTAATATAAACTTTCTGAGTTAAAATAAAAATAAAGAAACCGTTATTCCAACTTATTTAAATATCATTGGCAGTTTATATATAAAATATCTAACATAATTGTATATTGTACATTAGAATATGATAACTAATATCTTTTTAATTATGTATGTATTTATTTAATTACATAAATGCACACAATTACACATAATTTCAGGAATAGGTGTTATAATCGTCACTTGCATCTAATTACTGACAAACAGACGAGCATACTGACATATACGGAACCAAATTTGTCTATTGCTGTCTAAAACATAAAATACGAGTGGAAATTTCTGATTCTGAGAACAAAATCTTTTCATTTCTTGCATGAAAATTACATGAAAAAACTTTATTTTTCTTTTTTTCAAATCTTTAGATTTTTAACAAAATAGGTTCATCCACTTATGTCTTCAATTAGCAATTATATAATTACATTTGAGAATTTCGACGATTGATTTCTCAAATGGTGACTCAAGGGTAATTTCCCTCCTACCTAATGAATGATCATTTATCGCAGTTACGAGTGTTGGTATTAGTAAGTATATTTTAAATGCAGTCGTATTGATTTTTTTTTATTCTCTCTGGTTATTTTGCGAGAGACATTTTACCTTTCTTCTCCCTGGGGATTCGCCTCGGAGCTGATTGAATTATTTAAATGAAAAGCACTTTACTATCAATCAGTGTCAGTGATTGACAAAATTTCCGTAACCTTTGAGGTACAGCATGAGTTAATGGGTTTCCTCTTAAAGGGTTGGTTCTTGAATACAAAAGCCCAGATTCTTGCATTATCCTTTGGGTTAATGGATGTTTTGCGTAATGATAATTTATTCAATAATGATCAGAAAGAGAAATTCGAGCACAGAGTTTATAAAAATTAAATTAATTAATTAAATTACAGAGAATCTTCATCCGGCTGCGTTCCAAGGAATACTTCTTCCATTGAGTGCTTTACCAGATGTAAGAGAGAAAAGGTCATCAGCCACAAATCCATTATTTCGTTTTTCTTTCTCGAGAAGCATCGTCGACAAGATGAAGCACTACCTCAGTATGTCAAATTGTTTTCGTTTTGGTGACTTAGTGCTACTTGTAAATGCATTATCATCTAATGTTTTTTCTATATTCCCTTTCTTTGATTCTTGTATTCTAGATCTTTTCAACAATGAGCTGACAGGAATTGACTGTAGAAGAAAATCTGGAAATCTATGAAATGATATTTGTAGTTCGATTTTGACGCTTGCAATTCTGATTCGGATGAACAAGTTTCTGAAAAAAATGTTCAACAAGTGCAACTTTCACAGCCTGAGAGGCTTTATAGAATGCGAACATACAACAACAAAAATACTAACTCCCAAGAAAAGGAAGAAATGGGATCTCGAGGAATAGAATAACTCACTTCCTTATTAAAAATGGATAGTGATAAAGAAAAAATCAGAGAAAACAATTGATTGGAATCAATTATCAATTCCTTTCAATTATCTTGTAATATTCTGGATCTTTAAAAGGTTATTTCATATCATAGAAATACAGAGTTGGTTAATTGAGAACTATGACAAAGAATTTATATTAAATTCTCCTATTTCTTTTATTTGGGATTACTGTCGTTTTGGATTCCAACTAGACAAGGAAGGACAGGTTATTCTACAGACCAGTGACATATTCCAACTAGAGTGGAAAGGTCGAGATTTATTTTCTGTGTCCACTACGAATATATTTTAACTTGTGCAGATCGGATTCGGATCTGATTCGAGAATAAACTCTATTATTACCAATATATTTACGAACATATGTTTTTATTAAATTCTAACCAAGTCCGCATTCATTTGGTAATATTATTATTATTTTATGAGGATTAAGCAAACGTAGGCTTTCTTATTATTCCATTTATTAACTAGCTTCTTTTTAGAACATCAGAACGTTTCGGGACTGTAGCCCTATCCTCAGAAACAATTTTCTTATCATTACACCGAAACCCCTGTTGTAACTATTTCATTATAAATAATTTTGTCAGATATTAAAAACTTTAGAAACAAATAGAGCCAATAGAAACCTAATTTTGATTAATAACTCATGATTTTTTAAAAATATAAACCACAATAATGAGCACTAATCAAAGGTCTAAGTTGACTTTCTAATGTAATATATATATATATATTACAGCGGGTTAGCGGGTTGTGAACCCAAAGGTTGTGAGTTCGAATCCCGGCACCGGCACTACTTTAATTTAATTAAAGTAATAATTCAAGAAATTTATCACCCCTCCCCCCCGGGTATGTGAGACCCGTCAGCCTACTGTAGGCTACTCACACAGACCGGGCGTAGGAGTGATGACCCTACCCCGTGTACCTTAATTGTGAATCGCGTTGTGGTTTTCCAGGACATAAAATAACCGCCCGGAGGTTTGGTCCAGGGACGGTCTGTCTCGGGGAAAGAAATATAGGTCCTCGTGCGCCTGCTGACTCCGAACAGCCATAATCCGTGGATCTAGACCGATTTGTCACTGTCCTTGAACCCGAGTGAGTCGGTGGGAAGGACACTGCCGAATTGGCTCCAAAGGGACCGGTTATGGAGCAATGGGCAGCCTGCCGCTGCACCATGGAAACCATGGTTCGCAGCAACGTGAGGTTGGGTGACCCCCTCCAGGCTGTCTGTGCTCCCGCAAGCAATAAATGTCTGTAGGAACACCACATCGCGCGGCCAAAGATCTACAAGGTCTATAGAGCCAACCGAAAAAAAAAATACATATATATATATATATATATATATATATATATATATATATATATATATATATATATAAGTTAAGTCCTGGGGACCAACAATATCTACGTTAATCCTAAACAACGTTTATGTAAACAAGCCGAAGATATATATGTAGGATTACGAGAGCAATAAAGTTAGTTATAATTCTGAGTTCATTGCGTTCATTATTAAAACCTTTCCTTTTTTTTTTGACTTTTTCGCTCAGTAAACTCTAAGTGGTGCCGAAACCCGGGAAAAACGAGCGTGCGGGAAACCGGTGAGCGGTAAGCCGATTTTTTTTTGTAGTGTGAGAAGTGCCTTGTTTTTTTTCCGCTCTTTCTTCTGAGGTCGTGTTGAGACATGGCAACTGATGGATTATTGAAGCCGGCAGTGCTGCAGGTTCCAGCTGAAATTCCCGCGTTGCCTAAAGACACCTTGGCGGAAGCTCATGCAAATACTTTAGCATGGATGAAAGTAAGGGCGGTGACGGCACAAGGCTTACGGAAGGCGATCTCAGACCTTGAAAGGTTCAATGGAGAAATTGGAGAATTGAACCATTTCCTTAAAGGAGGAGATCGAATAATGAATAGAATAGAGGTTACGAAAGCAGAGAACGTATTAGACCCCAGGGACGCGGATTTGTTGAGGGCCGAGCTAGTGTGTCGCGTGAAGCGGCATGTATTAAACTTTATTCAGGCGGATGAAGAAACTCCCTGGCACATCATCAAGGAGAGATTGAAGAAGGCCTATGGAGGAGGCAGATGGACACCGGAAGAGGACCTCGTTCAGCTGTTCCGAGAAGGCAAACACCCGCGGCAGAGCAATGGAAAGTACGCAGGTGAGTTGCTGGTGAAGTTTAATAGGATCACCGAAAAAATGCGCGAGACGGCGAGCGCCGCAGAAGTAGAATTCAAAATGGCCTTTGTATCCACCTTACTGAAAATACAGTTGGCGAGAGAAATAGGAAAGAAGGAAGGGCTACCACGGGAGAAAAATTTTATCGAATGCGCCCAGGAAATGATGGATGCTAGTGCAAGGGATGAGGAAGCACGGCCAGAGCCAGAAGAGACGGGATGGAATCGAGTCTCGTATCGAAGACCAAGGCCCGCACCGGCAGTCTGGAGGAAGAAGGAGACGGAGGTCCATAGGAGGGATAGGACAGGAGGTGACAGACAGAGGCCAGGCATGAGAAAACGGGGTGAGCAGAGCAGAAGGGAGGAACGGCGATGCCATGGTTGCGGGAAGCCGGGGCACCTGGTTGCTCAGTGCCCTCGCACGGAGTGCTTTGAGTGCGGCACAGAAGGACATATTGCCAGGCATTGTCCCTATATGTATTCTCGCAGGGAGAAGCAGAGGGTGGAACCTATGGAGGTGAACGCCCAGAGAATTTTGCGAAGACATAGGGCGACCCCGGTGTCGACAGAGACGTCAGAAACAGACGAAGAAGGACCGGCGACCAGCGAAGGCGAAGGAGACAGGAGTAGTCGCAGGAGTGGACGACTACGGGTGAAGACGGGGAGGAAGCAGCTGGCGGAGGACTGAGGGGAGTGTCGGCAGAGAGGCGACCGCACAATAGTGAACTGCAGTGTGAGAGGAGGACGCGGCGGTTTGCCTATTATCCAGGTGGAGCGAGGAGTCAGGTGCCTTGTGGATACTGGGAGCTCCGGCACAATCCTGAGTCGGAAGGCGGTGGAGAAGTTGGCGGTTCGAAAAGGGACACTCCAGGTACAGGTATGTTCATGTAAATTGACTACTCTGGGTGGCCCTTGTATAGTAGAGGGGGAGGTGATGGTAGAACTGGGGACATGGTTTAAAACAGGGACCAAATTTAGAGTTCACGTGGTGGAGAGTATGTTGCGCGGATACGAAGGGATAATCGGATGTGACATTTTAAATCGATTAGGAACTCGGGTGCGAAATAAGAATGGTAAATGGTCCATTAAGATAGGGGGTAAGACATACAAGTGTTACGGGAGGGTGAGAGACGCGATGGTTTGTGTAGGCGCGGTGAACCAGGCGGAGGATTGGAGGGTACGAATCCGGCGGGACTTTAACGACATTTTTCACAAGGAGGGCGAGCGGTTAGGCGCGACTGGAGAGACCGTTCACGAAATACCGTTAAAGGAAGAGCGTGTGACGTATGTGAAAGAAAGGCGATACCCGCAGGCGTTGAGGCAGCACATAAGGGAGGAGATAAGAAGTCTTAAAGAACAAGGAATCATTGTGGACAGCACATCACCGTACAATAGTCCACTTTGGGCGGTGAGGAAAAAGAGCGCACCCGGGGAAGAGAAGTATAGGGTTGTGATCGATTATAGGAGGTTGAATGAAAACACGGTAGATGAGAAGTACCCCATCCCGCGATTCGAGGACATCATAGATAGGTTGAGCGGGGCAACAGTGTTCAGCACCCTAGATTTAAAGGCGGGATACCATCAGATCAAGATGCAACCGAGAGATCAGTCCAAGACGGCGTTTACATTCGAAAGAGGACATTATCAGTTTACTAGGATGCCGTTCGGACTCAAAAACGCGCCCATTACCTTTCAGAAATTAATGGATGAGTTCCTCCGAGGGGTGGATGAAGATGTGTGCCAAGTCTATATGGACGATCTTTTGGTATTTAGCAAGACTGAGAAGCAGCATATAGAGGATCTCAAGAGTGTGTTCAATAGGATACGGGAATTCGGCCTGAAGCTCTCCGCTGAAAAGTCACTGCTAGGAAAAGGGGAGATTACTTTCTTGGGACACACCATTACGAAGGAGGGAGTTAAACCTGATAAGAGCAAGGTGGACGCAATTTCCAGGATGGCGGTACCGAGAGACGTAAAGGGGATACGTCGTCTGTTAGGCTCATTGAATTATTACCGACATTTTGTTCCAGAAATGGCGGAATATCTGGTCCCTATCAATAACCTACTGAAAAAAGGACAGAAAATTTTTGTTACCCCAGAGATGGAGAATAACATTCGCAAATGTATGGCGCGGCTGCAAGAGGAACCAGTGCTTGCCTTCCCGGACTTTGAGAAGCCCTTTATGCTCACGACAGATGCCAGCGAGTACGCACTGGGAGCGGTTTTGTCACAAGATGGGGAAAAAGGAGATCGTCCCGTTGCTTATGCTAGTCGGCGTCTCACGGAAGCCGAGACCAGATATAGTGCACTAGAGCGTGAACTTCTAGGAATAGTGTGGGCAATAGACCATTTCCGGCCCTATGTATTTGGAAGAAAGTTCACGGTGCATACAGACCACAGACCCCTGCAGTGGGTTGGCAAGATGAAGGAATCATCCGCTCGAATCACTAGGTGGAAGGAGTTTTTGGGACAGTACAACCTGGAAATCAAGTACAAACCCGGGAAAGAGAATGTGGTAGCCGATTGGCTATCCCGGGCCATAATGGTAAACGCGGTGGACGAGGCGGGAGAAGAATCGTCACGGGACATTAGACAGTTCCTACAGGAATGGACTCCGGAGGGAGAAGGGGAACAGAGTACTGGCAGTAGCGAGCAGGAGGATGAAAACCAGGCCGAAGAATCATCAGGGGGAGACAGGCCGACCGAGATGACGCAACTTGAGGAGATTATTAATGACAAGCGGCGCCAGGTCATTTGGAAAACCAGGACCTCGGGACTCCTTAAAATGGAGTTCTCCAAATATGGCAAGTGTGACATCATCACCATCTGGTCACAACCCGGAGTCAACGATGAGAATATTTGCCGAGTACTGAAAGATGCTTCCAAGCCGGGAAGAACATCCCACTTATATATAGGAAACGCCACGGTGTGGGAAAAAGTGCAGAGGTTATGGCGGTTAGAAAAGTTGGGAGTGGACCGCAACTTCATTCGATGTACCCTGATGGTAGAGACGATCCGAGAGAGCGAACGTCAGAACGAGATCACCGTGGCATATCACCAGGGCAAAACTAATCATAGGGGAATCGCCGAAACTTTGCAAGCACTTAAGCGGCGGTACTTCTGGTGGAATATGAAGAGGACTGTCAGGGAGGTCGTGGGGGCATGCGACGTTTGTTTATCTACTAAATACGATAGGCATCCTCCCAAAGGAGTACAAGAAGAGACGCCCACTGCAGAATCACCTCTGGCGGACCTGCAAATCGATACATTCTCCTGGAGGGGCTATAAGTGGGTCACGTTAATAGATTGCTTTAGTAAGGTAGCTGCGGCCCATCTAATAAATGAGAAATCGGCGGATGCAGTCCTAGGGGCCCTTCGTGCATGGTTTACGGTCTACGGGGTACCCGATAGGATCGCCTCTGATGGTGGAATGGAGTTTGACAACGCCAAGATCCGGGCAGAAGCAAAGGAACTGGGTATTGTCTGGAGAATTAACACCCCGGGACACCCTAAGAGTAGAGGAGTCATAGAAAGATTACATAGTACTCTTAGCGATCACTTGCGTATTTATCAGTTGGATAAAGGGTTAGAGCCGAATGAGGCGATGGAAAAGGCGATCGTGGCGTACAACGAGTCCATTCACTCAGTTACTGGATTTTCTCCCTTTGAAGTGATTTTCGGGCTCCGTCAACGGCGGAGGGACATTAGAGCGACAACCGTTGAGGGCGAGTTAAGAGATCAGGTGGTTATGAATCGGATATCGATCGCGAAGTTACGGGAGAAAGTGAAGGATAGGTTAGAACGGGAGAAGCGGAGTCGAGTGGCGAAAGAAAATCTCAAGGTCAAAGACGCCATGGGGAGGATAAAAATTGGGACCGTCGTGTATAGACAACGGAGTTCCAACCGGGGGAAAGAATTGATTCGCTACGAAGGGCCATTCCGAGTGGTAGCAATTAGGGAACATAACCTTGTAACCATTGAGCACATTAAAGATCCCAAGAAACGTAGAAATGTTCATATCGAGCAACTTAAGCTTCCACTCGAGTAGTGTGACTATTCGTAACGGCCTGGAGTGTCCTGGCCGTCATACAGAAGCATACATTTTGTTTTATTATTTTTGTTATTATGAGTGTATATAGCATGTGGACCTATGTTTTACTATATGAAGTATCTATTTTTTTTTTGTCTTTCTTTTCTTTTCTGTATAGTGCGTATTAGTTCTATTGTTGTTTAAAACTTAAGTGTTGCAGTGAATCAAAAATCGAAAGTGAAAAAGAGAATTTTGGTTGTAATTTCATGTTATTTTTGTAAGGTCATTTTTTGGTTTGTTGTAAGTATTGTTCAGCATTATGTAAGGTGGCTGTTGTTGGCCTTCCGGCCTTTGGCATCCCTCTTCTCCAAGTTCCGAAATTTTTCGAAACTGGTGGGGGGGAGTTAAGTCCTGGGGACCAACAATATCTACGTTAATCCTAAACAACGTTTATGTAAACAAGCCGAAGATATATATGTAGGATTACGAGAGCAATAAAGTTAGTTATAATTCTGAGTTCATTGCGTTCATTATTAAAACCTTTCCTTTTTTTTTTGACTTTTTCGCTCAGTAAACTCTAAGTTATATATATATATATATATATATATATATATATATATATATATATATATATATATATATATATATATATATATATATATATATATTAGAGAGAGAGAGAGAGAGAGAGAGAGAGAGAGAGAGAGAGAGAGAGAGAGAGAGAGAGAGAGAGTGTGAGAGAGATTTTGCTAAAAGTCCACACACGTGTTGTACAATTAAATTAAAAACAGGAAGATCCAGCTGAAGAATTTTTTGAGTTTGACATTTTGTTTATTTTCTATGAATTTTTGAAAGCGGCAAATTCATTTTTCCTTGTTATGAGCATCACGTATAGAAAATAGATTTTTTTTCTAGGACTTTGTAGCAAATATTACAGTAATATGGGTATTCCGGATTTCAAATAAATATATAAACTAATGTAAAATCGAGCTTGTGAAATCATTTTGCATGCGAAATTTATCTTCAGAGAAATTCATCCTAAATTGAATGAACGTTCAAAAAATTACCTTTAAAATAAATTTTTAGCGTACACTCATGAAAATGAATTAAAATATTGACCATGTTATTGCGGTTTTACATTTTTCTCTACAATTAAACTTGCCAAGGAAAGAAAAAATCTACTGTTAATTTTACTCTTACCAAAAATTAATATATATATAATAAATATAAATATAAATATAAATATAAATATAAATATATAATTATATATATATATATATATATATATATATATATATATATATATATATATATATATATATATACACACACACACACACACACACACACACACACACACACACACACATACACACACACATATATACACGTATACACGTAATGGAGCAAAAGCTTAAAATGAGACATAGAATAATTGTAATAAATAAATGGAAAGCTTCAAAAACAAAGCCTAACACATTTATTTACTTACAATTATTCTATGTCTCATTTTGAGCTTTAGGTACCTCAGAGGCTGTCCATGATGTTCGTTAATTATAGTTGTATCAATTTAATTGCTAGGTGGAGTGGAAGGCTTTCCGGGTATCAAATAGATGACTGGAGGGTTCAGCTGCTTAGTTTAATCACAGCGGTGGTGTTAGCGTTGCAATCGCTGATGACTGCACTGTAATCAGATGGGCTGCGTTCTATGCAACAAAGCTTTGGAACCTAATACCTATAATCTGCACCCAACCAATCGACACCTTGATGACAACACAAGTCTGCGAAGACATTTTTTTTTTTTGTTAATTTTATTAGTGATCTCCATGGTATTTTTTGTGCTGATTACAGGACAAAAATGAAAAAATATCCACCACCTTTAGTTTACCTACAAATAACAAATTAAGTTTACACTAGTAAAGCTTTCTGACATACTTTTCTACTATGCTTTTGCATATTACACATATTTGTGTATTTGTCGAAAGTCTAACTTCAAAGCGAAAAGTATCATGAAACTGAAATTGTGTATTTAAGATTCGTATAACTTTATATCATTAATCTTACAAAATTTTCTAGGAAAAGGTTCCTCCAATTTTTACCAAACTCGTTATATCAATGTTCCATTAAATACTTTTCAATATCTGCTAGGTCCTATTCTCATTGAAATTGTCTGACAGGGCTTAAACCCCAAATTTTCAAAATAGCGTTCTTCAGCGTTCCATTAATTTTGTTTATTTCAAATATGTAACAGTCTCTTATTGTTAGTAGTCATAAAAAAAAGGATAAATATAGGTAAGCTGTGAATGCATTTAATAATTAACTAAAGGAGAAAGAAGGAGAAATGTTTTTCCACATTGAAAGCCAACTTTCGGAAAAAGGAGTAGTAAGTTAATATAGGTGTGTAATGTATCAATGGAAAGCTACAGATCTTACAAGAAAATATGATTAACATGTAAAGCCGTAGAAGTTAATGGAGAGTGACGAAAAACGGAAAAATTTAAGTCGTTGTTGTAGTTAATAATTAATTAAAAATATATTTTTTTATGGAAACTAAATAGAAAATTAAAATATATATATATATATATATATATATATATATATATATATATATATATATATATATATATATATATATATATACTTTACTAGCCGTCCTGTTTCGGCTTCACCCAGGATAAGATTGTCTTAACGTAAATTTCATTTATTGACTGCAATATTCTAACTAAACTTGCATTTTTAGGTCGTTTTAATTTTTTGGAAAACGAGTTTTATATTTCAATAAATGTTTGATCCACCAAAATAATCTCATTAATGTTTTTAATGATTATTGGTAATACTGTTTAGAAATTTTGGATGGAATGGCATATTTCCAGTATCACTATAATAATTTTATGTAAAATATGCTAAGAGTAAATAAATCTGATCAAGTATAAAAGTATTCAATGTAGGCAAAACAACTTTTCCTCCTCTGCAACACATTCCAGCTTCTTCACAATTAAATTAAAATGCCTGTGAATTTCACATTCTTCATTCATTTCACCAATATTGTATTTGTATCCGCTGTCGATTTATGTAAAACGTAAAATGTTCACAAATGTGCGTGTATTTGCATATGGCTTAACTTATGTTTCTCCTTATAAATATAGAATATTTTCATAGCTTGACAACAACACAATCTATCGGATCATGCCATAGTTATGAACTTTGTCTCGAATAGACAAATATATTGTGTAAATATAACGTTCATCGGTCAAGTCGTTCAGAAGTTACGACGCACCAACTATATATATATATATATATATATATATATATATATATATATATATATATATATATATATATATATACATATATTCACAAAATAACCTAGTAAAATGTTTTAAGGAACAAAATATTCAAATTTCAAATTAAACCGAAATTTCCTTCAATATTTTTTGTTGATATTGAATTTTGTATTTAAAGAAATTAAATAAATTAAACTAACTATTGTAACTATTGAATGAAATAAACAAATTATAAAATTTTATCTATTAATAGAATTATATTTATTTAAATTAAATATTTAGAATTAGAAGCTTAAAGAGAGAAAAATAAATAAAATTTTATATATTTTTTAATTATTTAAATTTTATACTATATAAGTATATACTACATTTATTTCCAAACTTTCCAAAAAATTCAAGTTTTGTTGCACTAAATAAAAAGCGCAAATGGTATAAAAAATGGTAAGTATAATCCGTCACACGTAAAAACCAAACGATCATTTCATTTTGTTAACTCATAAATGATTCATAGAAAATAAACAAAATTTTTACCCTTTGGTTAAGATTTCATGTCTCTGGCTAAGTCCGAACGAGATTAACTAATTGAAATTCCACAATTCCGTGCCCAGTGTCCCAGGGTTCGTGCGTTTGACATCGTGGCTCGACGCTTGGAATACTGATGCAGAATCATTTATAAACACACACACAAAAGTGGTTAATGCTCCCGAATGACAACCATTATGCACGCCATTTCACGGGTTAAAGGTCATGCGATGAATATTCCCACCAAATTATGTGCATATGTCGCCGATTCTCCTATTAACATTCCTATATCAGTCGAAATTATATTTTTTTGTCATTACATATACTCTCAATATATATATATATATATATATATATATATATATATATATATATATATACATACATATATATTAGCTAATATTATCTTCAATTTGTTGCTCTCTTAATTGAATAAACTTAGTGCACCGTTTGTTTAGTTTCACTGATGGGATGCCCTGGAATGGCCTGGCCGACAATCAATAGCCACTTTAGGCCAAAGGGAATTTGGAAGACGACAGTAGCTTATATATAAGCAAGATCAATAAGTAGACAATAAATTTTTATATTTTGATAAATAACACCAGCTGTGCAAAATCCTAATTAAAAAATTCGTGATTTCTAGCCACCAGCAGTGCGATGCAGTATAGAGAAGCCCTCCCTTTCAGCTATTCAACTAGACATCTCCGTTCGACCCTTTCTAATAAATTTTTTATTCGCGACAGAAAATCAATACCCGATTTCATAACGTGCGACCTGTGTGTACTATTGAATACGAGATTCAACCGTACATCTGTCAGACAAATTAATTATTTGAACGAAGCATGATATATGACATTCGATTTCTAACAAAAAAATGGTTTTATAAAATGTCTAACTCTTTTACTAGATGTCATGCAATCAACTTTTATCTAGAATAAATCTTGTAATGTAATAACACTCTATTTATTAATAACAAAAGAAAATTTCAATACAAAAGAAAGTAATAACGATGATATTACTAGTCCTCCTTAAGTTAGTCTGCAGAAATAATCTATGAAAAACAATGGATTATACATAAGATTGTATATCAATATAAAAGTTATCTTTGATTGTTAATTAAGCTATACCAAAGCTTAACATTGGAATTTGTCGTATTAGATACAGTAAAAGGATAATGTTTAATGAATCAGTAAGAAAACAGAGCAATAGTAAATTTAGGGATTGATAAATTATTTTCCACTTTTATGAATTTGTTTTATTGAAAACTAGTTTCGAATGTTATACATTCATCCTCAGTTTTAAATACAAACAAAAAATTCAAAAATAAGTTATTCAAAATATAGTTTTGTATTATCATACATATTAAATTAGATTAATCTAAATCAGTATCATAAAACATTTATGAATTATGAATTTAATTAAGACAAGAAATCAAATACATATTGGTATTCACCAAGGTTTAAATGGATTAAATCAAACAGAAAAGTTTGTTCTGGTTTCTTCTCACATTGAACTAATAATGAACGAAAAAATCTGGATTGGATTTGAAGGATTCAATCCTTCAAATCCAATCCAGATTTTTGCTTAAACGACCAAATAAATATCTCCAATAGTACAATCTTAAATGTATTCCCATCTATAACAGAAAAAACAATTACTTACTGGAAAACCCTGACCTTTGAACCGTTTACCTAAAAACATGCTACCTACCTTTCGTTCATTGTTAGTTCATCCGACCTACTTCAATTGAAATCCTCTGTTCATAACCGTTCTCGGCCTTTTGATTTATATACAGCGGCCCATCGATCCGCAGCTTTCGATAGATATTTTCTTATCCGATTCTCATCCTTTTGGAATTCCATTCCATCTTCCATCCGTTTCTCCGATACTCCTTTAAATCGGAGAAAGGGATTTACCTTTAAATCCCGTATATTAAGTCACTTCCATCCCATGCTGTTCCAAATCCGAAAGATTTGTAAATTGGTACTCCTTATTTTCAACTAAAATTTACCTATAAACACCCCACCTTTCTTTCATTGCTAGTTCAGTGCGAGGATAAACCAGTACAAACTTTTCTGTTTGATATAATCCATTTAAACCTTGGTGAGTACCTACAGGTATTTGATTTCTTGTCTTAATTAAATTCACAATTCATACATATTTTATAATACTGATTTATATTAATCTAATTTAATATTTATAATAATACCTGAATATATAATTGAATTTATAATAATAATTGAATTGCTTATTTTTGTATTTTTTGTGTGTTTTTGGAACTGAGGATGAATGTATAACATTCGAAACTAGTTTTCAATAAAACAAATTTATAGAAGTTGCAAATAATTAAAATCCCTAATTAGATTAACCCTTCTATACCATCATGCCGGTGTCAACTGAATAATGCTTGTAAATTTGGATTTTTTAAAAAATATCTCCTAGGTAGGTCAGTACAGATTTTTTTTTTCTGTTGGGGCATAAGGAAAAACAAATGTAAGCAACAAATGTGTAAAAAATAAAAATTACTAGTTGAAAATGCGCATTCACAATTGGGAAAAAACATAATCAGAGATCTCGATCACCATATCGAACCAAACTTCAGCAATAACAATAAATCGAAATGCGCAAGGGCGATGAATGATCCGATATTAAATTTGGAATTAGCAACCTTAGGAACGTAATAAACGATCCCTATTTTGATGAATTATGCAGCATTAATAATTAATGTTCGTTCTTGAAAGCGAACGTAATCGTGATTAGTAATTTCCTAAACCTAATGAACGATCACTATATCGATGAAAGGCAACCCTGTACAAAATGAAAATAAAATAAAATATAAAATAGAATAATAATTATTTAATAATAAATAAACATTTAAATTTTATTTTTAATTAGTTGAAATTAAAAAATATTTCCAATTATATAATAAGGCAAAAAAATATCGGAATAATATGCGAAAATTATTTCCAAATCATTACTTGAAATAATTATTTTTAAATAAAAAGAAGGAAAAAAAATGCATTTATGAATTAAGTCGAATTTCATTCATTTAAATTGTTAAGGGAAATTTGATGAATTTTATACTGAATTATTTCCTTACTAGTTCCTAACTTTTAGACAATTTTGGATTAAATCAGACGAGCTGTTGTAAATATACGATGAAACATAGACGTGTCAAGTAAAATATGTTTACGGATGCGTAAGCGAAAGTAGTGGATGGGAATTAATCATATTTATACTAAATTATATGTTCACTAACCCTCAACTTTCCTCCAACTTTGGGCTAAATCGAACGAGTAGTTTTTGAATTATAAGTGTGTCAATTATATGATCGAGGACTCTGATTCCGATCTTTTTTCCGATCGCGCATGCGCATTTTGAACTAGCGTTTTTTTTTATTGTTTACATATTTGTTGCTTTCATTTGTTTTTCTTTATCTCCCAATATAAATGATGAGAAAGCTGTACATAATCCAAATTTACTATTTCTCTTACTGATTCATTGCACATTATCCTATAAATTGCATCTATTACGACAAATACTAATGTTATGCTGATCTAAACTTTTATTTTTTATATAGAATCTTAAAGAGAGTACATTTGCGCATGTGTAAATAGAAGTAGTCGATGTAATTTACTAAAATTGATAAAGAGTCACATTAGGTATCAACTCCCACAATCTCAAAAAAATTATTCAAAATCGGATTAACAGTTGTAGGTGTTATGTCCGTCACATGGACTTGACTACTGACAGACAGACACCAGACTGAATTTGTTCCTTGGTGACGAAAACGTAAAAAAACGAATAGAAATTTCGATACTCAGGACATTTTCTTGTTTGCTTCCGGCTTGAATACGGCGTCCCTTCCTTTGATAGTGAGGAAATAAATAAATATATATATATATATATATATATATATATATATATATATATATATATATTATTTATTATTGTAGTGGGAGTGGGTTAGATTAGTGGCTGAGGCACTGGACTCCAAAATCTCGGGCCAGGGATTTATACAAACCGTGGGTCGATCCAGTGTCTGGAGGTTCACCCAGGCACTCACAGCCACTATGAATTAAATCAATTTTTCAATGGGTTGGGGAAAAAATTGGGCGGTTAATACTGGATATAAAAGTACATTTTGATCAATACTTAACTGATTTTTCAGTCTTAAATGTTTCGTAATCACACTATAATATAAAAGGAATGCCCGTTTTACCATTGCCACCGCTAACCGCGAAAACTACTAAACCGATCATTACAAAATTTTAACTACATCATCTTAATGGTTTCCGAATGGTTTAACAGAAATAAAATATACCTATTGTTGGTACTAACGGAAAGTTACTAGATTTGCTATGAAAATTGTTGTTTTTTGTTTGTGCTGTATTCCATTTGAGTTTAAATATGATTAAAATTTGGGAAATTCCCTGAAATGTCTTTCTGTAAGAAAGAACATTATTAGAAGGATCGAATATTCCAGTTACGACAGCGTTGGGGTTCATCTATTGTTGGTCTAAGAACTACCCTCTATTAAATAGTGAAAGGAACAATTACATTAAAATTAGTGTTTTTTCTTCATATTTAATTTCGTAATGTAATTTTCAACGGTAAAAAAAAAAACTCGAAATATAACTTATTAAAATGTCCTATAAATTGTTTTTTTATCACTTACAAGAATTGAATATCTATTAAAGGGCAATCATTGAAATTATCTGGATTGATTTTGGAGATTCCAGATTTTTCATATGTAAAATTAAACGTTTCATGTTTCCGTGTTAGAAAACCAAGGATAATATTGTAACTATTGTCATGAATGCGATCCAAAACATAAAAATAATAATTTGTATGTAAACATCTAATTTTAACTACATACAATACCTAATGGATATCAAACTTTTAATACAGTTGTGTGATTCTGTAATGCTATCACTGCAATAATGTTATAGATGCATAATATATATGTCCCAAATTGTGTAAAATGTCTACCAACCGAAATAAAATGAACATTAGGAACATGTGTAGAAGACGTGAAAAAAGAAGTCTAGTTACACACATTAATAATGTATATTATTATTATATATTTTATAATAACATTGATATTTCAGTTGAAAAATATAAAATTATTACAGTTAAAAATTGAAGTGGTATCGCCAAAACATAATAGGTATCTATTTAAATATTCATAAAAAAAAAAAAAAATGCCTCGATGAATGTGATTTAAATCCTTCCCTAAAAACTAATGATATTGATAACTGGTTATTTACATAACTACAAATATGATATGATATATATATATATATATATATATATATATATATATATATATATATATTTTTTTTTTTTTTCGGTTGGCACTATAGACCACGGAGATCTTTGGCCGCGCGATGTGTACATGGAAGACCACACCGCGATTCTCAATTTAGGTTCACGGGTAGGATCATCACTCATATCACGCCCGGCCTATGTGAGTTGCCTCCAAGTAGGCTGACGGGCCTCACATACAAGGGGAGGGAGGGGAGAGGGTGATAAATTGCTGGAATTATTAATTTAATTATATAAAATTAATACCGGCACTGGGATTCGAACTCAATCTTTGGGTTTGTGAGTAGGTGCGTTAAACTCGCTCGGCCATCCAATATATATATATATATATATATATATATATATATATATATATATATATATATATATATATATATTAATGTATATATTGTGATACTAGTACTGATATCGGTGGGGGGAACTAGTCCGGCAAGTGGGCCTTATGGTACTTTTTGCCAACCCGATGAATGAAAAAAGAAGTGCCAGAAGAATGGCTGACAGGGCAAATTACCCCAATAAACCAGAAAGGTGGCATTGCAGTAACAAGTAGCCTAAGCCGGCAATACGGTCATGTCTTGAAAAATAGATTGGAGGGCGAGATAAAGAGGAATATTCTCGAGGAATAGGCAGGTTTTAGTAGGGGGCGCTCCTGCACAGCTCGTGTATTCACTGTTGCCCAACTGTTGGAAAAACAGACAGCACATAACTAAGAGGTGCATTTAGGCTTTATCGACCTCCTAAATGCTTATGTTACGGTACCTTTGAATAAGCTCTGCGAAGCAATGAACATGGCAGGTATTAGTGAGGGTCTCATACCAGGGATACAGAACCTCTGTATAGGTGCTAGTGCAAGTATAAAGATTGGAAATCATCTATCTTCAGCATATTTTAGTTTATCAACATAGGCTTAAAAGAGGTATGCTGCCTACCTACATTAACTATTTAACTTTTTGTTGAACAAGCCCTCAAGAAATGGAAGGAGAAATGTAGTGTGTAAGATCGGAGAGGACAATTAGTTCACCTTGCAATTTGCAGACGATCAATTAGTAATAGCGTCAGATGAAGACGATCTGCAACTTATAGAGCCATTCCCTCTAACTCATTGAGCACACCATTAAGCTTGAGAATTGGAATCTTCCACGGAGCAGTGAATTCAAATATTTATGTGTGTGGATAAATGAGGTAGGATCGCTAGATAAAGATATATCAAGAAAAATTACTCGAGGTAAAAAGATGATTGGGATCCTAAACTCAATATTGTGGAATCAAAGTGTTACATTTGATACATAAAAAAGAAGTTATAAATCCTTTAAAGTAGGTACCATACTATACTGTGCCGAAACGTGGACCATAAAACATCAAGAGGCCCAACAATTGCTGGCACTGGAGATGGATTTCCTGAGAAGAAGTGGCGGCATTTCAAGATTCTAGCACATATCAAATAGCACTGCTAGGAATATAATACGTCAGGAGCAGAATATATTGTACAATATTGAAACTAGGAGACTTCAATCGTATGGTTATTTGACGAGAGATGGCCAAAGAAGATTTTCTTATATCAGCCAGAGTCAAGGAAACAGAGGGAGCGACCAAGAAAAACATGGCTGGCTGATGTCAACAAGGGTTTGGCAGATAGAGGTCTGCGAGAAGAGGATTGGTCGGACAAGAAAAAATGGCAAGTGACAATTCTGGGGATCGGAATGCTATGATGATTGTACTAAACCGAATAAATAAAAAAAATAATAATTGGTATAATAATTTCAAAAGACTTTATATTTGTTTCTCTTTCTTCATAAATAGTTGAGATATAGATGTATGAAATATCTAATCGGTCGCAATTTAAAAAAAAAATGGTGGATGGTAATGTTCAGTTCCGTGGATCAACCTTTGACTTTGTTCCGAAATTGGTAGTAAAAAAAACGGCCGAGTTATCTTGGAGAAAAGTCACGGATGGATTTTTTTTATTCGATTTTTAGATTCTACGTATCTTGAAATGTAAAACTTCAAATTTTGTGGGAGAGAGGAAGGAAAGGTTAAATTTTTATAGTTTTCATGGTCGACTACAAAGGTTCAGTGTAAATAAACAAAACACATAATGAAATCCTTTATTTTTTTAGGTTTTGTCTTTAAACTAATAAATGCATATCAGTGTAGTTAAAGAGCTTCCCTTATTTGTTAATGATTTATTCCAAATGTTTCTGCGTACAGAGATAACCCAGCTGGTTGCAATTGAACCTGAAAAGCCGTCTGTTGAACTAAGGAATCATGTTTCTATTATAATCTTACCAACAAAGCTTCAATCACTCGCTGATGAGGATCCACAAGATAAGCCAATCCTCGTGATTATATACAACGATTCCAACATGGCCTCAGTGTACTATTATTCGATATCTCGAGTGTTTACATATCGATATCGGCTATACTCTCTTAGCCCCAGATACTAAATTGCCCACGGTCACACGGTATCTGGAGTTCAGAGTACAATTGCCCCTAGAGTGTCGGGTCCCGTATCTACATCCTTCAGTCCTCCGTCACCTTCCGAGGAAATCGCAGTGAGTATAACATATTTTAATAATTGTTCAATTAATTCTTATCTTTCTGAATGCATTCCAATTTAATTCATAGAAAAAAATTGTCTTAAAAAGTTAAGTTAAAAAGTTAACTCATAATTTAACATATGAATGTCCAAACACCTTTCATCAGTAGCCAAAGGTTTTATGCCAATATCAGAAATAATATTTCGAGAAATAAAACTATATCATGAAGTGTACTCAATCAATAGACGATATTTAATATACAATTTACGCCTCTTGGCGTCTTTTATAACATAGACGCCTCTTGGCGTCTTTTATAACATAGACGCCTCTTTCAATTTTTTTCCTATTAATTAATTGAAAGAAAATATCGTTGAAAAATGTGTATAGGAATTTTCGATATTTAATTAGATAAATGTAGTTCAAGTTAAAAACAGTTTTATGATCAATTTAACAATTTATCCTTTAGCCAATCCATTATTTAAGAAATCTCTCAATGATTTAAAAAATAGTCTACTCTTGTAAAAGACAATATAAATAATCATATATATATATATATATATATATATATATATATATATATATATATATATATATATATATATATATATATATATATATATATATAATTTAAGTAATAAAAAGAAAATGCAACACCTCGATAAAAATATTATCTATATCACTGTTAAAGGTAATTATTTATAACAATATCCTGGTTGATGACAGATATAAAAAATTAAACAGAAAACTACTTTCAAATTGGGGGTTTGGAAAAAAAATACAAACAATCAAGAAAATTATTATATACGTAATAAGTTTAAAAGGTAATTGATTCAGAAAGCTTCTTGTTTTGAGTTCTTACATTTATATATCATTAAAACCCAAATATTTATATTTAATTATTTCAAATCCTTTTTAGTTTCAATAGCTATTTTATATGAGTTACAAAATTAAATAATAATTACTTAATCAATTTAAACGAAATGATGTAAGTAATAGAATTATTCCGTTTAAAGAAATAAAAAAAAAAAAAAAGGCAACTAAAGGAATCAAATAATTATTTAATTTTTAAAAAGCAATAGCACAACATATTTGTCACTGTATACAATATACAAATCTCCGAAAACAGTAATAATTCTTAAACATATATTCAATACTGAGTTCTTATCAATCCGGAATGTTATCACTGTTATCTTTCAATGATTTTAAATACTAATCTAGAGTTATGGGTTAAAGCGCCTAATAAACATGAAGATTTTAAGGCATAAATAATAATTTTAAAAAAACATTTTAAATTTAAAATTAAATCATTAAATTTATATTATAAAAAAAGCTGTGAATTTATTTATAATTTATTATATAAATATATTTATAAATTCTTATAATAAATTGAATATCAGATTGTTAGACTGTAAAATGTTTCTGGATTGATCGATAAATAAAAATTATTTAAATGGAATGTTTATTTAAAGTCTAGACTTACTTTTAGTCATATAAATTCTTCATTGTATTTCAAATTAGTTCAAAAAGATACAATCTATGCTATGAAAATTATAATCAATTTAACCTATTTTTTTAAATTTATTTGTTTATTTTCATGAGAACTGTTGTATGTAAATTTCTGAATTATACCGTGAGACGTGTTCACTAATTTATATTATGAATTTGAGTGATTTTATTTCCTCTTTAAAAAAAATATAAATCAGTCAATCGTGTAGCAATAATTCATTTGATATGCTGTTCCATTTGGAAACAAATAAGTCAAGAAACAAATAAGACAAGTGCAACGATCGTTCTTGGAAATAGTCATCATTCCATTTCATTATACGTATGGAAATAAACTAACGACTTGTAAAACTTTTACGGATTTTAACCCATACTTATTTATTACGACCCGTTACCTGTTCCTAAATGAAACAGGTAGTAAGGGGATGTATAACGATCGTGAAAATTTTCTAATTCGAGTTATCAATGGCAAATATACACGTTTTAAAGTCTCCTGAGTCCAAATAACCATGTCTCGCTAAATGGCCTGTGTGCCCGTGTATGCGACCTGCCTAGCTCAAAACCGAAAAGTTGTACGAAATTGAAATTGTGTATTTAGCTGGTATATGTCTGGGATGTTACAACACCTATTTCTTCAAAATCGACTGATCGGAAGTGAAACTTAGTATCTTCGACTTTACATTTTTTTTAAATGTTATCGAAAATGGCTCTAACGATATTGAAGAAACTTGCCTGAAGTCTTCTCTTTAAAGCCCTCAACTTTTGATGCATGTAATACGTCACCGAGAAAATGCAGAGAAAAAAAGTTATAACAAAAATAAAACTTTATTTGCTCATAAGTAAAAAAATATACATTTTGTAGTAAATGATCATATAAAAGGTAATTAAGTTCTCCCATAAATAATTAATGATCCCAAAAAAGTACTCGGCAGCTATTCTCCAAACTTGGTTTGTTATAGTCAAGTGTGAATCGTCACTTACACCAATTAGGTAAAGAGAAGAGATTCCACATGAGCTCGCCTTGCAGGAAGCTGAATGTCGACTGGAAAGATATAACCAAAAACTTGTTGTATTGGATGTCATCGAACTTCTACCCAGCCCTAATCTTGCGTCTTCGGACTTTTATCTTTTCCGAGCAATGACTCACTTTCTTAAGGGAAAAACAGTTCAAACATTGCAGGAGGTAAACATTGGAGTAGAAATTTTTTTCAACTCGAAACCCACAGAGTTGTACCGGTAGGGAATCGAACAGCTGGCTTCTAGATGGCAACTAATCATAAAACATAATAGGCTGTATTTCGAAAGTTAGAAGGAAGTTTATGTAAGAAAAGAATAAATTTCATTTTAACACTTCAAACGGTAATTTTATTTTTACTCTCCCTAATGTAATGTTACTCGGAGGCTTGGTTACAATGTATACCTAAGCTGTTAAAAGATTTTTTTATCCTCCCTCCTTATAAATTAATGCCTCTATTGCTGATCAATTTAAAAAAAAAACATTTTTCTTGTGTAGTTATTTTTTTCTAATGTTATCAATTTAAAATAAAAATATTGTGGTTGAAGAGAGGTTTTGACAGTAATATTTAAAGCGGCCTACACACGTGGGAACATCTATCTGTTGAGAACTTGTTCGGTTCGTAGGTCTCTACACACTATAGGAACAAAGGAAAAACTTACGATCCGTTGTTCGTCAGTTCTACACACAAACGGGTACTTGGTTCGGCGAACCATTGTTGACGAACCGATGTCCCCATTTGTGTAGGCCGCTTAGGAGACAAATTCCATATCCATGATTTCCTATGCAAATATTTCTTGGATTTCTTATGCAAATATTTCATCTCAATATTTATTTCTTTTCTTTGAGGAATCTCTGACTTAATTCGTAAAGTGGAAAAGCTAGTCATGGATTCCCGCGCCTAGCATTCCTGGCAGAAACCCTCAACTCAGAAATAATTGAGTCACCAACGGTAAATTTCCATGCACGTTGTCGAAGAGTCGTTCTTGGATTTTCTTTAACGGAGGCATCGTTGATAGAAGTTTTTCTTCGACCTTAATTGTCTGCGAGGTCTAACTCTCCCTTGGGCACCGTTCTTATCGAATTGGAGTTCCTCAAACGAAATCAAATGGAATTCTCTTGGTTATCTTATGAAATACGGGTGAGTAAAAAGACAGCTGATACAGTATTAAATGAGAATTCTTTTTTTTTGTACAAAATTGTACGTTAACAAAAAAATTTTACTCGCGGAATTTACTGGTCAACCCATTTTGATACAAAACAAAGTTCATTTAAAACTATGATTTATGCCAATCAATTTCAAATACCGGGCATTAATAATTAAATTGAATACTATTTATTAAGATCTACCTTTCTTTTTTAAATAATGACAATTTTAATTTTCTTTTTTAATTTCGGTTAAAAAGTGAAGATTTTTCGATAAACATTCCGATCAATCATAGATTATGATCGCATAGTTAACAAGTCGACGAGTGTAAGCTTTAAAAATAACTTTATTAAATAGAGTACAAGTTACATGATATATATATATATATATATATATATATATATATATATATATATATATATATATATATATATATATATATATATATAATGAGGCTACTGAGTGACAGATAGACTGTAAAGATATTATAACTAAGACTTATAGCTAAACATAGTGAGAGTGTCTCACATTATCTTATTCTACCTTACATTCTAATACTACATTCTAATACTTATTCTAAGACTACATTCTAGATACTGGTTACTACATTGTGATACTGCTTTTAAGACTACATTCTAAGACTAATTCTGATTCTAGTCCTACATTCTAAATACTTATTCTAATACTGATTCTTACATTCTAATTAACATTATGATACTGCTACTGCTATGTCTGTCCTTTTCAGATAGGCTTTTATACATACAATAGGAAAAGGGATGATCAAGGAAATAGAACTTGTTTTAATGCTGACAACGAGGAAGTTACAACAGTAACTTCCTGGATTGTAAACATTATTTAACAACAAATATATTCTGGGTCAATGGTGTTAACTGCATTATCCTTTCCCGAGCAGAACGAACCTTTTAACAAACCTTCTGGTTGTTTTTAATCTTATAAATTGAAAAATTATTGGAAGTAAATATTAGACATAAATTATTTATAGGCATTATTATACAACCAACTATCAGAAGAATTCAAGGATAATCATGGTTTTCCAATATGATGAGATCATTAAGATAACGCATAGATTCTCAAGTGAAAATATTTATTATGAATCTGAATCCGAACTGCACTTCCACACAAGCTTATACTTCTGCATACTTAAAACAGAGGAATATCTTAATGAACATACTTGTACTGAAATAATATTTTTTAAATTAATATCTTTAAAAACAATAAACACTTCGAATGTCGCCGTTGTTACAATTTTGTGACGTATTAGGAAAACATTTTCGCCTGAGAAGGACTTTTATATAATTTTATTATGTTCCTTGTTTACTTTTATTAAATATAGATTTTTAGAATCATTCTCACCATTTTTTTTTAAAACTTATCCATTTATTGATGTTTAGAATTTTGATCATATATAAATCAAGCTTGTTTGAATCTAATTCAATAAATATAAAATATCTTTTGCTGTCTTCTCTTCCGATTTCGGTTTGGAAATTTCTATTTTACGTATTTTTCTATTATTTTTTTTTCTACGGCTGATTAAATTTCTTCCGTAAAATAAATTGTTTATGATCGACATTGAAATATGGTAATAAAAAGATTTGAAGACTTTGGAAGCACCTGCGGCTGACACATGAGCATATGACACGGGCTTTTATGCTAAACTCTTCCAGTTCCCATTAATGTGGATGAATATGTATGTACTTTATTGTTTCTTCTTCTTATTCTTCGATGGCGCTACAAGTCGTGAAGAATCAGGGCCTCCCTTAGTCCGAGCCGCCAGTCTTCTCTGTTTTGTGCTGCTGCTCTACAGTTTCTAGTCCCCTGCATTTTTCGCGCGTCTGCAGCCACACAATCCTCCCACCGCAGGCGACGTCTACCCACTTTTCTGCGTCCAAAAATCTTTTTCTCAAGGAGCCTTTTGGGAATTTCGTTACTACTCATTCTTGCAATATGCCCTGCCCATCTCAGACGTCCAGACTTAATAAAATGCATGATATCCTGATCTTTATAGAGATGCATAAGTTCAGCGTTTTTCTCAATCTCCATATACCATTGTCACACACAGGCCCCAGAATCCTTCTCAGAATCTTCCTTTCAAATCCTAATAGGGGCGATACTAGGGCTTTCGTTATCGTCCAGCACTCCGACGAATATGTGAGAACCGGCCTTATTAGGGTCTTATATATTCGTATATTTGTTGTCCTGGAGAGAGACTTGCTTCTTAGATGTTTCTGCAATCCGTAGTAGCACCTATTGGCCGCTATAATCCGACGCTGAATCTCCAGTTGCTTATCATTGGTCGAGTTTCGCTGTTTTCCAAGGTATATGAATTCCTCTTCACGATCAAAGCTGAAATCCCCTATTTTTACTACTCCTTCTCGGTGCTCTCCTCTGTTAGGATCACAGAGCATATACTTTGTTTTTTTCTCATTCACTTATAATCCAGCTTTAGCAGCTGCTCTTTGGAGATTTATAAAGGCACTCTTCATGCTGGAAAAACTGCGTCCAATAATATCCAGATCATCGGCGTAGGCTATCATTTGGCACGAATTGTTAAACATCGTCCTCCTACCTGGATTCCCGACTTCCTGATGGCGCCTTCCAGAGCAATATTGAACAGCAAGTATGCTAAACAATCACCTTGCCTGAGTAGCTTTCATTGTCATCCTGACAAGGCGGACCAATTTCGGAGGGATATCGAGAGCAATCATTCCTTCATACAGTCCCTCTCGGATCACGCTATCATAGGCAGCTTGGAAATCTACAAAGAGATGGTGGGTCTGGATATTGTATTCAGCCGCTCTCTCCATTAAGAGAGATCTGGTCAGTTATACCTTTGCCCTTCATAAAGCCTGCTTGATATTGGCCAATTCTCCTTTCCACAAATGGAAGGAGTCTGTGGAATAAAATATTAGAGAATATCTTGTAGGAAGACGGTAGGAACTTTATTGTTTGGTTGATGTTTTTATCAGAACCTTGATATTTTTTTGTACTAACTGTCCCTAATAGGGTCTATATTTTTCTGGAGTGAAAAAGGGAAATTAAAAAACAAATAGGACTAGACCGATTGGTCTGATAGATTGTGTGATGTGGCGACCGACAAATTAACATAGTTTCCAATTTATATATTATCCAGATAAGATTTTTAAAAATATTGCACACAAATGATCATTATTATTGATTTAAAAGATTTAGTTAAGGAATATTGATCAAGATATGATTTTTTTTGGCTGTTGATCACAAAATATAAATCACTCTTGATATAGATCATGAAATTATTTATAAAATAACCAGATAACAATTTGGATTGGATTTAATTTTTACTTATTAATTTTTAATTATCAATTTCAATCCCCGCTCGATACCCCCAATGCTTAGAACTTTGGATTTTATTTGTGTATATAAGTTCGAGGTTTGTAATCGCCATCAGTTCGCAAATTCAAGTCTTTAACTCTGTACCGAGGCAGTTCACAATAATTATTAAATTATTCATTACAACAGAACTTTACAGCATCTATAAACCAATAATGGTTTGAAAAATGTTTGAAACAGTAACTAAAATGATTCTTTACAATTTATAAGTATGTTACTGATTAAGGTTTTAAATAAATAATTCTGGCTGTTAAATTTGCCAATTCTTGATATACGTAACGGCATATACCAAAATATTTGACAATGGTCCGGTTATGTGTTAGAAAATTAATATGTTTCTTTATTAATTCCTTAATACCTTGAACATTGTATTCTACATCTCTCTGCACCTTGACCTCAGTCTAGTCAGCTCTGTACCAATCGATTTCTGAGGCACAAAACCATTATCCTAAAGTTTTGAGTAAAATCCTTTCGCTGGATTTCGAAACACAGTTTTCAGTTAAACAGAATTTTCTAATATTCAAGTATAACATATATATATATATATATATATATATATATATATATATATATATATATATATATATTATATAAATATTTATGAAATTGGACGAAAAAAACACGAAACAATCAATTGGAACTGTGGATTTGTTTCTCACTGTGACCAATCAATGTATCTTTGATCTAGCTCAATCAGTGGTTCTCCATCTACAGTGGTCGAGCTAGCCAACACTCGGATTACACACCTCAATCAACCGCCAAGCTTTGTGGGTTGCTCCATTGAACTAGAGCGTGGCTTGCAAGACTGGTAAACAAGAGTCTGCAGGAATTCGTACCAAATCGGCAATGAAACACAATAGAATAAATATAAGTAGGTTTATAGATAAATAAAATATTGTAGGAAACATGAAATCCATACAGACAAGATTTCTAACTGTATCTTTAAATATTTGAAGTAAAATTTATGAGTTAAATACCACTTTCTCTTAATATAAAACACAGGAGTTAGATAAGAATCCATTCTCTTTAATTGAATATTATAGGAAACCACATAAATTTCAAAACGAATTAAGGAACACAAACTTTCACGAATTACATTAGGGAGAATTACAAAAGTTTAGATATAGATTACCATCCATTCCTCATTTTTTTTCTAAAAGCCTAGCCTATGAAAAAAATAAATCAATCTCTTAGAAGATATTGCGAATTGAACAGGGTTGAGAATCTCTGTAGAAAATGCAAATGTATTACGAAAATAAGGAGATAGTATCAGTTATTCTCTTTGGATAATAAATTGCGGTATCATGATATTAGCAAAAGTAGGTGATTACGGAGTCAAGTCCTTTTCATCATGTGTATTTAAATGGATCAATATTTAAGGGCACATAAAGTAAACCGTGCTTACCAACTTTTGCCAACGCAAGGCTTATACTTCAGCCACTTATCTGGAAAATACGAATAGGCTAGTAAAGATAGCTTAAAATGTTGCTGTACCTAGACTTGTACCACTTACTTAAGTGGAATATAATTTCTGTCAAAAATGATTCTTATGCAAATGTGTCTGAAAAAAAGATGATGAAAAGTGCACTGCCAGGAGTTGCCTAGGCCTTTTATAGCAGATTTTTCAAAATGGCCACCGTACATTTTTACGTTTATAGCCAATAAGTCATAAAGTATTATAATTAGCTTATATATGTAAATTAGCAAAATTTAAAGAATTAAATTTTGCAAATTTTGGTAAAAGTCATCGTATTTACATTTTATTAGGAAAAATAGTTATTAAACAATTGCAATATATTATTTATTTATGCAGAGTGTATAGGATAAAAACTAGTACACTTCAGGTGCCCATTCGGCATCACAAGATCAAAAAAAAATTATATCATAAACCATGGCCCGATTCACCATAGGAAAGCAGACAATTTAAGTTTTGTGTTTTTTTAAGTGTTATGTGTTTTGTTGAATAGGAAGTGATTGCAAAAAAACATTTCAAGGTATTTGAGTTTCCATTGTACCATCGTAAATTAGACAAAATTCTCTTTAAGAGAACTAATTTGGGTTAGCTAGATCCATTGTACGTAGAGTTACGAGGGGATCAATAGTGAAAAGTTCGATTTTATTTATAAAATCACACTTTACCTGTAAATGTTTTTCTGAGCCCCTTGCTTGGCTTCAGTTATACCACTTACAGGTCAGCTTCTCCTTTTATTAGGCTTTAATTTGATTGAATAAATGAAATTGAGGTTTCTTTTGAAAGCATTATTCATTTTCATTTGTCAATGTTTATTTAATGTCAACAAACAGACACCACAGGAGTGCAGATAACACATCTTTCTAGAAACATCCCCCATTAGGTTTAATACACACCCATGAAAACGAAGATGCCAACCTTAATCTCTTCATATGTTAAAGTTTTCTCAATCTTGGAAGCCAGGTGATGAACAGCAGTTTCACATTATTCGCCTGCTTGGAATGAAAGCTGTGCACGATCGCAATCGTGAGGTCTCTCTTCCTTCGTACTGTCTCTAACATGTCTGTCAATAACTTTTTCCAGGACATTTATTAAGATTGATATCAAGCATACGAGTCTGAAGTTTATTTGAAAATGTTCTCATTTAAACCCTGCCCATTTTTTGTAAACTGAATGCTAATGAGAAAATATAAATTATGCTGTACTATGGTGACAATAATGCTCTTTTTTAATCTGATCAAAAATAATTTATAACCTAAATTCATCTCGATTTTAAAAAAGTAAACAACTACTTCTGAGCAATACTAAAAATAAAACGAGCAGAAGTAAAACTGGCGATCAGGTAAAAGAGCAAGAACATTAATTCCAAGCGATAAAGTTGTTGATAGAATCAAATGGAGACAGTTACGGCCCTCTACAAAAATTTATCTTTCCACTGAGAAAAACACGAAAAGGAGATAGTGCGGAGTACAGTCACAGGAGGTAACGAAATTTTATACGTATATTAGTACCACTGGTAATGTAGTATTTAGAAGTACTGGTACTGGTACTGGTGGAGGGAACTAGTCCGGCAGTGTGCCTTGAAGTCCTTCTTACCAACCTCTGACGTCTACCCTTAGATCGCCGCCCCGTGTAGTGGGAGTCCCACTATAGTGGGAGTGTCAAGATTTATTTCCTGGAATAACCGCGAAATAAATATTAACTCCCCAAGGTGGGAATCGAGCCCACAAAGTTCCGAGACGGGCACTATGTGACCCTTGCCCCATCACTCAATATTATTTCAAGTAACTTAAGTTCTACCGAATATTAAACAATTGTTATTACCTTAAAAGTTTATAATATTTACTCCATGGTAAGAAATGTCTCACGCTTATTAAAGCTATGAATGAAATATGTTGCCTAGCAGAATGACTTGAGGCCTGCATGACAAGAAAAAAACACCTAACTATTGTATCTAATAACATAGGCTCAGAAGTATACTCTAAAAAAAGCAATTTCTGCCTGCCTATCTGTCTTTATGTATGGATCTCGAAATCCAGGATTTTTCTTAGACTTTTAGAATTAGTTTTTGTGTCTCAGAAATCAATTGGTGAAATATTTTAATTTTGGAAAACTGGCATTTAGTATTTTAAAAAAAGAACTGGACTTAGGGAAAAAAAATTAATAAAAAAAAAACCAAATGCGTTTCATTAAACAGCACTATTTATTCCAGTACTATTACACAGCACTTTAGACAGCGGTAATTTATTCCCGTCAAATTTCATTTAATGAATTTTTTAAAATAAATAATTCGCCAATAATTTTTGTATTTTTAATGATTAATTAATTCAAAATCAGAAAATAATTTTTTATTTGTCATAGCCTGTTATAAATTTTAATAACTATATGCAGATTTATGTTTTCATTATTGGAAACATTCCGTTTATTATAACAGTGCTGCCTCTATGTAATAAGACTTTTATTAAATTTAGAATAATATAATGAGTAATAATACATGAAATAACAAAAAAAAATATATCAATTAGCCGCATTTGTGAAGGGACAAAGAAAGTGTCAAATAATGATTTAAAATAAAATAAACGTTTGGTTAAATTAGTATACCATAATTTGTTTTAAAAGCCAATTTTGTGAAAGGATATAGAAAGTCTGAAATAATGATAAATAAAAAACGTATAATTCACGAATTTAAATATTTTATTAAAATTGAAGGAGTAATGGCCAAAGATAAAAATGATCTATGGAGCAGAGGAAGTTTTTGTTTTCTGTCAGATCTGTCAGTTTGAAAGAGAGTTAATGCGGGACTTTCGACCATGACCTACCTGAACAATTTTGCATTACATATGGATATTATGCGTTTCATAATATGCTAAAATTATTGTAAAGTAAATAGCATTCCGTTCAATAATTGTATTATTTATATTTCTTGTATCTTCTTAATTTATGATAATAACCAGGTTTACACTTTAACAATTTAAGTCGATTTTTACAATGGTGTTCCTCATGGTGTCTCAAGCCGCATTAGTGACAAAAGCAAATTCATTTTGAAATCTGTTTATGCTGCATTCCATTCTGATGAAGTCTTGATTTATTGAAGTTCTGCCAATGACAACTTTGGTCAATCTGTGATAAAGGAATCTCTCCTCAACCTGAACAATGGACCTCTAATTTCAGTGGTTTTTAGTTTTAGTCTGACCAAAACATTTCGGAGTCTATCCGAAAACGTAGTCCGGTAAATTTACAATGCGTCATGAAAATAGACACTTAAATAAACTCGATTCTATTTGATTCCTAGAAGTCATTTTTGATTCAAAATTATTGTGAAAATCATTCCCGACCCCACTATCTAATTGGACAAATGACACAGTGACGTTTGATTTCTCTCTAACACACATTACGATACCAACTAATCCTCCTAAAGTATTATACCAAAGTTTATTAAATGTTTTTCCAAGCTATAGATAAGTACTTGTACTTACACGGATAAGACGAAATGACTATAACATGTTGATTAAAACATGCTGCCTGAGGAGTCTTTCCGGTACGGTCTTCCTCCCTTTTATTCATTATTAATACGGGAGTACAACATTAACCCAAGAGCTAAGAAATAAAACTAAAGGCTGACACTAACAATTTTTGCCATGGTTCTCAGAGGACTTTTATTCGAATGAAATTATAACGCAAATAATTAATTTAACACTTCAAAATAATATAATAAGTATATCTCAAAATATACTACTTTAAGAAAATTCAAAATATAATAGAATTAGCTGAATTTCCATGAAGTCCTATATGTAAATGCGGAAGGAATGCAGTGTAGTTCTGAAATAATGTAAACTTCATCGTAAACAGTTTTATATCCACAGTGTAGAACTTTCCAATTGATTTTTGATTGGAGTTATTATAATATGTTTATGTAATATCTAACAATATTATTTTAATTTCATCTTTATTATTAAATATATCATACATCAATCTGATATGGACGAACCCACAGATGCAACCCGAAGCTCATAATGGATTTATTTTAAAATAATATTATTAATTTCAGAGTGTATTCGTTAAATAAGGTATAAGTTTATCCAATAAAATAAATAATCATTCAAAATTTATCGATTTAAATTAATTAAAAATCGATTAAACAAGTCTTCAAGAAATAATCTTCTTTTTGAGTACTTTGATACCCACGAAAAAAAAAAAAAATTAACTACAATATTTTATCTGATAGATAATTCTCAAACCTTTTCGAACTAGCTGTACTCTGATTAACCATTTTTTATCAACGGTTTTTCCTAAGTAATTTATACTGATTTGAAGAGCAGATTTTCAGGTCGGGGTTCTGTTCTTTCTTTCTGACTGCTCATGCCGAAGCTTTTTCGACGAAAACTATCGGTATTATAGTTTCTTCAACAGTTCTTTTATAACAGCCACCGAGGATCATTTTTCTTCTCTAGTCTTAAGCTTTTTCACGAGGATATTGATTTGTCTGGCTGGAACTTCTGAAATCTCTGAAAAAAAAATCGTTTTGAATAGCAGTTTTTATAAATAAGCAATAGTAAATTAATAAGCATGAACTAGTTATCTCTTAGAAGCTATTACATAATATAATACTGATTAAATTCTTCACATCGTAGATAATAGAAACTTTAAGTGGCCCAGAAAAAAAAATGGAAATCAAAGGAAATTTCCTGTAAATTTGTTCACTATACATAATAAAGAAACATGCTAAAAAATGGTACATGGTCTAAAAGAATGAAATAATCTAAAAACAATGATTCTTTCATGTTAAACGCGTAGTCATTTTATGTTCTTCACTTAATAAAAAATAAAATAATACATTTCTTATTTGAAAATTAATTTGAAAAGATAGGAATTGATTTTAATTTACCGTTGATGGAAATATTTTTATTTAGTAATTTTAATTATCGACATATATAAATTTATTAAATGATATTTTTAAATGTTAAAATAGATGCTGAAACTTATGTTATTTGATTATCCTTTTTTTTTTTAATGAAAAAAAATACAAATATTTACTGTTGATCTGGAATGTTCATACCGTAAAATAAAATTGAAAGGAAATAAATAAAGGGAATCTGTAAGCTGTTCAAGAATACGGTACATTTCCAGAAAAAACAAAAAAAATTTATGTACCTGAACTTGTTATTTTAGAAATTATTTTTAGTGTAACATAGTTTTGGTTTTATTGCGTGTTAACAGTTTTCGTCCATATATGCGAATTTATACTTGAGTTACATACCTATTTTTTAAATTTAGACATCATCTTAATATTTCTTGTTAATGCTCATCAATGATGCCTACAATCACTCAACTTTGAAATATAGTTGTAGGTCTTGTGCCTATTGGTCTCGCCTCCATTAATTTTTGTGGATCTCGATCAGGGCTCATCCTGCACACATGTCCGTACCATTCCAACTGTCTCTTCACCAGTCTCCTTTATTGCAGGAATATGTAATTCTTCCCTTACGGTTTCATTCCTGATCCTATCAACTTCCTCTTCCTATATGTTGTGTAAATCTTGGTCCTTAGCTTGTTAACCTGAATTGGGAATCAATTATTCATAGTTTGCTATTTGCTCTGCAGATATTGTACCATTGCGCCTTTCCCATCTTTCCAGAATGCCAGCGGTATTGGTTACTAGGTCTCCATTTTCATTTCTCACATTTCGTTTGTTTTTACCTCTTTTTCCTTTAAGGCATTTAACCTTTCTCTAAAACTTTTTAACGTTTTATCCTGGTCTAGTTACCTTCCAAATCGTTGCCAGGAATTCCTCTTAGGCTTCCTAACAGCGTGCTTTGAGGTATTCCTCTGTTGAACATAAATGGACCAGTTTTGTTGTGGCTTATTTGCCTTATATTCTTTCCAAGCTTTCTTTTTGTCCGCCACTGCACATTTTACTTCTTCATTCCACCATTCTGTTCGTTTCATGTTTCCAATTCGTACAACCTTGATGCTAGCATATGGGTTTATTTATGAAACAAACTCCATATCTTAATGGAACTCTATTTTATTTAAATACCTTATAACTAGGTATAAATAGGAATATTTAATAGAGTAAAACAATTTGGAATACGGTATCAATTACCTTGGTGTTACCAGAACAATTTACATAAACTGCGCTACTACGAATATTGGCGATTATAACTTATCTAATATCCAATAGTCTTATACCAACTCCTCTCTCTGCTTAACGGGTCACTAATGTGTTTATACTGCCGAAGTTCTGACGGACATTGTAGATCTTTATGAGGCCTTTAAATTTGAAAATGAATTATGATACAAGCAAAACAACATTATATACCAATTTCGAAGTAATTTTATAAAATTAAACAGGTTGGAAAAACATCTAGCTAGATACTGTGAGTGTGAAGCAAGTGAGAGTGAATGATAAGAAGAATTAGTTATTGTATTCCCCCTTTCTCACAGACACAATAAAGGTATGTATAATGGCATCTGATAATGAGGAAAAAGTTCAGACAAGATTGCATTGGATAAAAATGTAAGGAAAAACATGACGGAAGTGTAGAATGCTGAATTTTGGCAACTAATCTGTGGAGCTAAATAGTGGACTATGAAAGGGAAAGTTAGAAGAGACATTATATATATATATATATATATATATATATATATATATATATATATATATATATATATATAAGAAAATAAATAAATAGTTTGATATCAATATTGCGTTTTAATATCAAAGATATTAGTATATCATACAATAAGATACAATTGAGCAGTGCCTTATTAAAATGAAAAAACCTGAAATGACATTGGTGCTATTTTTTTTTCATCTCTCGGCTTAATATCTATCCAGAGCTGGGATATAAATATTGAAGAGACATAGGTTGTCAGACTTTCAGGTCGAACATTGTAAAATCATTCAATTTAAAAACAATTGTTCAGTAAAATTCAAAACACACGATTTATCTATACTAGTACTTAAAAAAAAAAACTATCTTGCTTTTTGGTAAATAATTGAAGTTACTTCTTATCACTTCAGCCGGGTATTTTAAATAAATAGAAAATTAAAGGATCACGACGAATAATATCTATATAAATATTAATGAAACATTGAGAACCAATAATTCACTTTGATGAATGCGATAGGCTGCAAATCTATCATAACTGTTCAGATACCGGACTCTTAGAGATCTCAAGGACCTATGTTTACGTAATTGGTCCAATTATATAAAAATCTTATCACAAAATTTTGACAACTCGGATAACAACAGCCCTTGAACTAAAAAAAAAAAAGTGAATTAAATACATTCATTGAAATATTATCAACATCAACAACACGTGATCACCATTCGTTCATATGTAAAGCAATTTATCCTTTAGCCAATCCATTATTTAAGAAATCTCTCAATGATTTCAAAAATATTCTACTCTTGTAAAAGACAATATAAATAATCATATATATATATATATATATATATATATATATATATATATATATATATATATATATATATATATATATATAATTATATACAGAGCATTACTTAATAATGAATTATAAGACAATATTTATTATTGTAATAATCGTATATAAAGTCTAATGATGTTAAATCGTTTGTTTATACGAAGTTATTAAACCATGAAATGACTTTTAAAACTTCACCAATTTAATCAAAAAAAGTTAATGTTGAATTGAACCTTCTACCGAACTTTAAATGTTTGATAATAGGAACCATCATTAGCAGGTCTGGTAAAATAGATGAAGAAATAGGAAATAGAATAAATAATTGGCCACCTGAATGTAGGGAAAGCAACGAAGCTTCACATATACAAAGCAGTATACCTCCCAACGCTAAAATATGGAAGTGAATGTTGGGTCATGCTTGACAAGCATATTAGCCGGATCACGACAGTAAAAATAAAATATCCGCGCAGAATTGTCGGCTAATTAAGCTAAGAGACCGCTTGCGAAACTAATTTTTTTTATAAAATAGCATTAGTAATTTTAAAAACTAAGTTCATTGCTAAATAATACAATGGACGTAACACATTAGGTATTTATTATTGACCATCAGGTAGCAGATACACGCACCTAACAACGATCAATTTTTTAAAATTATATTTTGATGCATATCACCTGGTCCTTTGACTAGTAATTTTGTTTTGAAGTAAATATATCCATAAATTAATAAAAATTTAACTCAAAATTGAATTAAATTTTGTAACTTACTATAGGAACAGCGTTGTAGTGGCAAACAAAATATATACAAAAGTGAACTACCTTCGCTTTCACTTCCCTAAACAGTTTCTTTGTCAGCTGTGAATTCAAGGGCGAATTCTAGACGGGAAAAATTTCGCAGTTCGTTATTATGTCAAGGCTGGCTAAATTCTGGACCCGCTTGCATATTTCACAACAAGAGACTGTAATATCGCACCCATTCTATAATAAAAAGACAACTCAAAAAATTAGAATTGTGGAAAAACCCATTTGAAGATTGGCGTTCCTGTCTTTTCACTACTGCCAATCACAATTGGTACTTGTTGCCTATTAAAAAATTGCTATTAATTCGGACCTCCTAGTACCAATACCACATCCGAGTATTGAGCTTTGTTAATCTCAAAAGTTATAACTATTGACATAACCAATAGATTATATCGATTAATAATTTATTAATTATAACAACTTATAAATTCATTAAAATCCCATCCTTATCTGCCGAGAAATCAGTAAGTTGTTGGACTTTTGGGCATTATGGACAGCCCTGAGAAAAGAGAAAAAAATACACACACTTATGTAAGGTTATTAAACATTTTATTGAGGTTTCGACCTTTTTAATTTTCCTTGAAGCATAATAAATTTGTAATTCATCTCTATCGAATTCATGATAGTGTTTATCTACGATTGTTGTAATAATGCTATGGTCAATTTTCTGAGAATAGCATTTTTGGTACATTCTTCCTATATTTGTTTTATTTATTACTATGTTTTTACTGTTACAAATAATTTTGGAAAAAATCCAGTTTCCATTTGAATAAATTAATAAAGTTGACTGTTGTAACGACTCACCTATATAATATATACAACAGGTCTTTCAACATATACATACTCGTATATGTCTTTCGAATCATCAGGACAGTCAATTATTCTAATTTTGTTTAATTATGTGCTTTATATCTTTAATTATTATCTGTTAGAGGTTAAGTTAATATTAGTGATTTTTTTTTTATAAATGTTTGTATTAAAATAAATGAAAATTGACGCAATGAAATATTTCTTCACAAGATTACTAAGCGGGATACAACATAATCTCGGATGAAGCAGAAGTTTTGCTTTCGAAATCGGACGGAACCATCTGGCCCAGCAGCTGCTAGCCTTCCAAGTTGTCTCAACTTACCCAGATAGGGAAGGCCCTGGGAAAACTATGACGAAACTGAATTCCGCATGCTCGATTCTTCAGAGGATTGCATTTCTAAAAATGCATAGAAGAATTACGTTTGCTCTCATTGCAATGACCTCAAATCGAAAATCATACCTTGAAACAGATTGCGAAAAACCGCAAAAATATATTAAAAAATATATAAATAAACTTATAAAAAATATGGCCACGATATACTTAACAGAACATAACCCTTGATGGCTGAAAAGAAGTTAGTTAAGGGATCTCTTAGAATTTTTAAAATTCAATTGAGAAACAGATACCGATGGGTGCTGTTCTCCCTGGTGCCTTACATGCCAATTATATCATCTAATATCTAATAGGTATAGTTATTGTCACGGTCCGTAGTTTAGGATAGGAAAAGATTTTTTTAGAGATTTTTTTATTATAAAATAATACTGTGTTTATCAAAGGACAGCTTGGATTAAAAGTTTTTAAAATATTGTTGTTTTTAAATAAAAATGTGTAAACTTTTGTGTAAAATTATTGGCTATTTTTAAACTCATATTTTCTGCCACCCAAGTAGAAATATAAAATATTCTTAAACATACTACTAATGACAGTTCTTTTAATTTTAAATGCTCTGAATTTCCTAATTCGTTTTCTTATTTTCTTTTTTGGCATATAAGTTCAATTTTTTTTCTTTCTGTGGCATAGTATTTCTAAAAATAGAACTTAAATAAATATTGTTCAACACATGCTGTACACTTTTATAATTATTTAAAAATCATAATTTAATTTTAAATTAATTTTTGAACAAAATTTATTTAATTAACATTGATTACATTTATTAAAGCCATTTTTATTATATCTCGTTCTCCTTATCATCAGAAATGTTTGAAAAAATAAATTATTTCTTCCTTTTTATTACCATATTAATTTAGTTGAAACTGAGGCAAAGATAGTTTTAGCGCACACTATGGGAATTTCTTTTGAAACTATTTTTGATTGTAAGATAAAGAAATAGTATAGTATATTCTTTATTCATTTTATTTAGTATATCTGCATATTTTTTATTAATATTTCTTGAATCTGTTTTATAATGATGGCATTTTCCAATTTTTTTTTAAAGAATCTTACTTAAATTTAATTTGGTTGTCTTGCGCATAAATAAAGTATAGACAATTACATTTATTAATTATTGTTTTCTATAATTTGGAACAACGAGTTGAGTTTTCTATATGTTATTTGGGTTCTAAACAAAGATAAAAGATTATTTGAAGTTATAAAAGCTGAATGATCTGAATATATTGATTGATTCAGTTGATTCATCTGAATATATGTGCTTCAGTGGTAAAATATTCGAACTATGGATTTTGAAAAGACAATTTCCTCAGCGAATCTAGATTTGGTTTTTATTCCGGTACTCAGAAGCATATCTTTTTTTTCCCGAAAGTCTTTCTTTTTAAAAAACTGTAAAATAAAATGAGTTATAACAATTTCTTGAAGACATTCTCGCAACACATCTGTCAAGATGTTTTACACTACATTAAAATATCTGTTGTGGACAACACATGACTTCCTTGTACGCCTATTAAATTATAAATCGGTGGCTCAAAAAGTGATCCTGAATTTGGTTACTAGTTTCTGAACATTGCAGTAAAAACGACACTCGGCGTTAAGGTATCCCTTCTATTGACACACAAGTTCTGTAGGTCTCATACCATTATTATAAGTCGTTTTCTTTCAGTAAGCAACAAGTTTCCAAGAGATTTCTTCGTGTTCAAATTAGAACTATCAATTTCACTATATATTATATTCTGTTTTAGCTTTAAAGTGGCTGTAACACCCCAGGCATATATACGTACATACCTAAAATAAATAATTTCAGTTTCGTAAAACTTTTCGTTTCTGAGCTAGGCTGTTCACATGCAGGCACGCACAGACACACACACAGACACAGACACACACAGATACATACACAGACACAGACATACACACAGACACAGACACACAGACACAGACACACACACACAGACACATAGACACACAGGCACAAACACACAGGCACAGACACACATGCACAGACACAAAGGCACAGACACTCAGGCACAGACACACAGGCACAGACACACAGACACAGACACACAGACACAGACACACAGACATAGACACACAGACACAGACACACAGACACAGACACACAGACACAGACACACAGACACAGACACAGACACAGATACACACACACACAGTCATTTTTACTAGGCTTAGTTATTTCGACTCAGGGGACCATAAAATAAGTGAAAACTCGAATTCGAAATTGTTCACAATCGAGATACTCCCTCTTACTATATATAGGTAAGTAAAAGTAAAAACTATACTTTAAAAAAACGCAATAAACACCTAAGAATTATGATTTACGAATCAGGAATTATGCCCTAGGTCTAAATCTTAAATATATTCAAAAAGATTAGATTTTTAAAATTAGTAAGCTATTATATAATATTTAAATTCATAAATGATGTTATAAATTATAAAAAAAATTTTACATTAGAATTCGATCTATTGTCATGTGAAAAGAGATAAATTAATATTAACATTCTAAATCTTCTTTAAATATACAATTGAAATTACACGCCTCCCTTGCGAATTACTGCTAGGAAGGGGAAGTAAGTCTCGGCCAAAGAAGAACCATTAGCGAAGATAACGTCAGAGCCTAGATACACGCAACAGCTTATCTCTGTTCCTCGACCTGTGCCTCTTTGGAACCAGCTACTTCGACAGTGATTTAGTCTTTGTCTCTTCCTGTAGTTAACTAACTGGGGACGGTTCCCAGTTTTAGGAAATGAAAATCGGTACTTTCGGTTGTCCAATTGAAACAGTTTTGTTTTATAAAAATAATAAATTATCATGTTCGTATTGACATTTATTTTTTTAGAAGTACTATGTTTATGTTTTATTAGTTTAAGTTTTAAAGAACATAAATAAAAAAATATAATATGTATTGTAACATGCATCCAATATGCGAATCATATTAAATGGAGTTGAAATATTGTGTAATGATTCTGTCAAGGAATTTGTTTTTCTTTAAGATTACAGTTTTAGATGTTTTATCTTTTGCGCTTTCAGCAAGATCATAACAATTTAGCATTTTGAAGTTTCGTGTTTAAACTTTCAAATTTTTATGAGCTCTATTGTGCATTGCATTCATTGGATATAAATAATTGATTATTTACTGACCAAACATAGAACAATGTTTTGCTCTTTTTTATTGTTCTTGTTTGCTACACAATAGGCTGCATTTTTCAATTTATTATTTTTTTCTGGTTCGGTCTCGGTAAAGTTTTGAAGTTTCATTTTGGTTTATTATTTTTCAATAATATATCTTTGTAATCGACCAAGAAAATATTTTTTTTTTTTTGTAACCCCTCGTTTCATTGTTCGTAGTTCAACATTTCAACGTTTCGTAGTTCAAAGTTGTTCAACGTTTCATTATGCGTAGAATCTAAATATCGAATAAAAAAAAAAAAAATCCGTCCGTCCGACGTCCGCTGCTGGACTAATTTTCTTGACATTTTGCAAAAAAGTCACAGGTTACCCCAGGATGATCCTCGGAACTCGACATTACCATCTGTCTTTTCGTTTCAAAATGGCGACCGATTAGAGATTTTATAAGCCCTTAAGTGGGCTATTTATAAAGATAGAGGGTAAATGTAAAATCTTTTGAAAAAAGCTTTTTGAAAAAAAAAAATAATAAAAACCAAAATCCATATAAATGCTTTTCAATAATAGACCTTTGTAATCGACCAAGAAAAAAAAATTAGCTCCTCCACAAAATTTGAGTTTTTACGTTTCAAGATAAGTGGAGTCCAAATATCGAATAAAAAAAATCCGTCCGTCCAATTTCTTTTTATTATTATCCGATCGAAAGGTAATAAAATTCTCTACAAAAAAAAATCATTTAAAACGGATCAGTATTATTTGAGATATAGCGTTATGAACTCTTCAACATTGCATACTGCTTTGTTGACAGTCGATATAATATATCAATAATTTAAAAAAAAAATGATTTTATTTTGAGAAAGCCAAGGTCACATACATTGCCCTTCTTTGGTGTACTAACTGGTGAAAGTCGATCTGTCTGATAAATTTTAGTAAGTACATGTATCAAATACCTACGTGTACTTTGTTGCACAGCAATGTACAACGTTGCTTATTTTGTTCAATATCCGCCTTATATTAATATAGTAATCAATTACAGAATTACTAAATTCTGATGAAACATTAAATTACAACGAGTACACGGCAGATACAAAATATATATCTTGAATAAATGAATTTTAATAATATTTAATACGATATAGCATAAAAAGAAACATGAAGCCATATTATCTCTTTTTTCATCCAATCATCATCATAATCTCAATCCGGAGTGATGGATAGAATAGGAAATCAATTAAGTAGCTACATTGCTCTTAACTAATAAGGAACAAATAAGGAATTGGATTTACATCTGTTTGTAGTTTACTAAATATTTTATCCAAAAAAAAATGTTTTCCAACAGTATTTTTTAAAATAACTATAATAAGATTTTAAACCATTTTATATGCTTTTAAATAAATCTTTTTAAAAAAATAATCAAAAGCATTTTTTTTTCTTGGATGTCCTAAAAATATCTACATATTGCTGTACGAAATTGCGTCCTTATGTATAGCAAAATATTTGATAATTTTTTGGATAAACGATAAAATTCGCATCTTACACGGTTTATCTGATTTGAAATTCAAATGAAATATCTGATATGAAAGGGAATGAACCCTGCATGTACTTCGGAATTTGAAATATTATCCCCTTGTTAAAAAAATATGACAATTGACATTCTTGTCAACCAATTATCTAAAAAATTACTTTAAAAAAAATGTCCATCTGAATGATATCAAGCATTTTGAAATATACTTTTCTCTATGCTCTTAAAGTAAATAATAAATCATTAATATCGATCTATTATATCATCAGTGAGAGAGTCATTTTATACTACACAATAAATAACATCGAAATAATTATTTGTTATTCACTTAATCATTTATCATCAAATTGGAATTTCATAAAAGAAATTATGTTCTTTTCCCAATATAATGTGTGATTTTAATGTGATTTTTCAATTACGATACATTGTTTTTCAAAAACCAGCAAATTTCTATTGAAATAAATAATGCTTGTCATTTAAATAAATTTGATTAGTTCAAAGATATCTACATGGACGAAAGAGTTTTATATGAACAACGTTTTTGAGTACATAGTCGCCATCACGTTCAAGTAACGAATTTGAATATAGCTACTTTTCAGGAGAACTTCACGTTTTACATTTAACTTCCCAATTGCAAATATTTTTTTTATCTATGGGCCTTTTTACTTCTCTTAGCTCTATATTAGCGATTATCACATTTTATTTGGCAAATGTGATTAATTAATTTAATTAAATTAAGGAATTCGAAAAATGAGATTTTTCACTTTCATTACTGAAACAGTTTGGCGGCGATAGGTGATTTTTTTTTCAGCTTTGTAACAATTAGAATCCATCACTATCAAAATCAAAAAGTGGGAATTCATTAAATTGGGTTCAAATGCAAAACTATCTACGATTAGTTATGAAAGATACATCGAAATTAAAAGTCCACATTCAAAACTTATTAAATTGAATAAATCAGTCACCTCGGACTGACTTATATTCAAAGGAACCTAACAATCCAAGCATCCCATGCACGATTCCTTGTTAATCAAAGAGGACTGTATTCTGGGTGATAATTCTTGAGTTCCATGTTCCTGATAGTATCTTGTTCAACTAAACAGTAACTAGTTATTATTGCAATTTTTATAGTCCAAGATAACCATATTTCTGAATTAGCGTTTTCTATTTATTAATTTTTTCAAGTCGTACTATAAAACATAACCGGTAACTTTTTCATTTACGTAGAATTAAATTATGTTGAAGTTGTTTGCATCATTAATTATTTATTTATGGAACATGCTCATCACAGAAGTATTTATATTTAGCTATTTACCTTTCAGAGGATACAGTAACAGAATCGGGAAAAAAAAAAAAAAAAACATAATACTCAAATTACGCATTATTCTTTAAATTTACTCATCGTTATATTATTTTTTTACTATAACTAAAAAGTTTTAACAAGCCATGCTAACCTGAAATGTTAAAAAAAAAAACCTTTGTTAATGATGAAATATCATTGCTTAAATGCTTGTATTTTTTTTAAACTGTTCCCTGTACTTGGTTAAAGCTTGAAAAGAAATAATCGAGACAGAGAATTTCGAAGTTGAGCGATTTTAATTAAAAAGGGAACTTTTTAATTCCCAAGTAGGTAATTAAGTTCCAGCTTGGCTGAACAGAAATTGAAGAGTGGCTCCTTCAAAGCCGTTTTTAATTTTAGTTTTTCAAAATGAATAATTGCATTTATAAAAAAAAAATTCATTAGTATGACTTCTAAAAAAGCTAAATTAGTTGCAAAATTAATTATTTTTATAGAAATTTTTATTGAAATTATTTTATAGAAAACCATACTATGAGTCAGTGAGTTCTGATTTTTTTTAAATAAAAGTCATTTATGGAGTAATAAATAATTAATATATAATATTAATCAAATTAAATCAAAAAATAATTGACCTTATTAATCACAGAATGCATTTATTACAACAAAAATAACATACTGACTATGTAAATTAGTTTTTAATTATAAATGTATTGTGGGATTAATAATGTCAATTATTTCTTAATTTAATTTGATTGATTTATTATAATAATTTAGAACTCCATTACATTTGAACAATAGCAATATTGTTGTTGATCACAAGTAATAAATAATAATAATAACTATCCAAATTAAAAAATTGTTATATAATTAACTACCGCAGATATTAATCAAAGAGATTGATCATCACTTCTGTACATTTTTAAGTGTTGTATTGATTTATGATTAAAATTTTAACATTATTATACTCACAAACGAATACAATTTAGTTAAATTTAGAGGTTACTGATACTATATTTTAAAGTTATAAATTAGGGTATTAAAAAGAAATACTTTATAAAAAATTATCTGAATCCCCTTTCGCTACTTATACTAAAGCATCTTTATTTCTACATTAAATATAATATTAGGGTGTAAGTATCAAATACTGGTTTATCTTTTAATTTCTAACATATGTCCAATAAGTTCCTTTCAAAAAGTAAAAAAAAAAATTTTCGATGATTATATTCGTATAATAACCCTTCGGAAACAAAATATTTTGCGCCATATCTGCTACTGCTTGAACAATGAGTCTTCCAGATACCTCGTTTGCAGTGCGTTACTAGGTACTACTTAAATGAATTATCGGTATCATAAATGTAGACGTGATCCAAATGTGGAATTGAATGCAATGTTTAAACGTTATCTTCTAAGTAGCATTTCCAAAAAAAACAAAATAATAAATAAAAATAAATAATAAAATAAAAAATAAAAAGAGGAAAAATCTAGTATCTAAAATAAAGATTTTACAGTCATTCAAAGTCGAACTTTGTAAAACCTAATGCGGCACTCACTCCACATTATTTTAATATATTATATCGCAATTACGTATTTGTATAAAATTTCTTATAATTTTTCTAATAAATATATTTGAGGTCAAGAAAATAGAAATGTCTTTTTTTTGGATACAAATCATTGGGCTATAAATAGTCTTTCTGATAAATTTTTGTAATGCTTTATATTGAATGTTGTTCTTCGGTTATATTTTTTTTGTTCTATTCAACTTTCATCTGTAGCATAAATAAATATAATTATTATTATTATTGTTATTATTCCTAAAAAACGAAGTATTTATTAAACAACTCTTTGAGGGTCATACGCACCAGCTCTCTCCAAATTAGTAGTATACGAGATGAGATAGTGGTCAGAATGGATTATTCTCATTAATCATTTCTGTATTCATTACCACAGCGCTATTTCATTTTTTCATATACTTTGTCATTTTTTCTAACGTAGCTGAGTATGCCCACTTTTAGATCTAACCACTTCTAATTGATTTTAAATTATTTAACTCACGTCTGTATGATGTATAATCAGACATTCTTACTACTAAACCACATAGATGTACTCTCATGTACCTACATTAATTTTTTTTATATTTAACTTATGTTTTTTTTTCGCTTAGCGAGGTACAGTTTCATGATTCTTAGTCATTTTAAATAAATGAATTATGTAAAGTAGAAATTCAGTATTTTATATTATTAATTTTTTTTTATTAGCAAAATGCTGTTACTTGGTGTAAGCAGATGCTGGAAAAGGCTTGCTGTAAGCGGCCCCATCCAGCAATTGGGACAAGTACCATTAACGCTGAGGGCTGCAGCAACGCCATCCAGATTGTACACAACCCAGAACTTATTGGTAAGTTTAAAATTCAGCTAAAATTGTACTTTTTCATAATTATTATGTTAATCCGTATTGAAAAAATAAGTATTGAATATGTTTTTGTTTGTTTTTTTTATAAATTCAGAAAGCGCAATGAGAATGCACAATCAGAAACTTGTTTTTACGGGTGTTATTGAGAATGTGATGTTTACCCATTGAATATAAGACATCTACCCAAACTAAAACGGGATAACAATGACTTGACAAACTAACAATGATCAATAAATATTTGCCAGTATTTACAGGTTTTAAATTAAATCCAACAAACAATATTCAGAAAACATTTTTTATAGCTGGATTAAAAACATTAGTCATAAAAAATAACCCACGTATTACTTACGAATACATTGAAAAGAAAGGTTCATTAACAGCTGTAGTAAAATAAGTATAATATGAATTTTATGGCTCAAAATTTTATATATATATATATATATATATATATATATATATATATATATATACATATATTTATATAAGGCAAACATGCCGGTAGTGGACACACCTCTATTAGTAGCCAATTGGATAATTAAATTGTGAATTAAGGTAGTTAAGCTTTGTTTCAACTTAAAACCCGAAGTAATATAGCTGATACTTTAGTAGTGGTTTAAATACTTTTACAAGCGTAATATTTATGTTCTTAAGTAAAAACTTTTAATTTACCGCAACCTTCCTTATTTTTCCCTTTATTCTTTCTTTACTAAACCCTAAGCATTGTAAAATAAGAATGAAAATTTGCTTAACAGTGTCCAGTACCAGCATATTTGCCTCACACCTAGCTAAAAATTATTCAAATCGATGATAGGCAATGTAAACTTCGTAATTCCATAGACGAGGAATAAAGGATTATATCTATAATAAAAAAACTACTATAAAAATTGCAGTTTACTTTTTATTATCTCACTCATAGACATGTGGATCGAATTCCCATGTTGTAATTTAAATAATTATTTTTTTTCGCGTATTCTTTAACAAGCACGTTATCTTCACCACTCTGGTTCATCATTTTTTTCTAATATTTAAATATTTTGTTCAGAAACGCTATTTTATTTAATTACTTTTATTTTCTTAATTTACTTTTCATTTTAAATATTTCTTTACATAAAATGCATTTTCTATGATTTCACATCCCTTTGAAGAGAACTACAATATGTTATTTAGTTATTCTTATGTTATTTAACACATTTCTTTGCTAAGATATGACGTACGTTGTAGATGAATTTTTTCACATTTTAAAACTAATCGTTCTTTTCGTAAGGAGTCAAAATTTTCTCGTCAGGTAGGTTTTGTTGAAAATAAAAAAGGTAAACCGACCGAAATTCATATAGTTTCTTCTCTCACTTACTCTCCTCTTCTTTTCTTAATAATATTGAGAGTTAATCAGATTTTTTAAATGGGAATTCGAATACTGTAGCGTAAGTATGACTTCGTAGACTCGTGAAAGCCAAGTTTTGAGACTCTCCTAAACATCTTTCTCAAGATTTGAAGATGTTGATGCCTGTTACACATGATAATGCAATGTTAGTTATTATCTGTATTACTTCATATAATATTTTTATACGAATTAAAGCGAGATTTTCATGAGACCAGAGAACCCATTTGAATTGTCAGGATATACGAGTAACTGGGCTATGCATTATTCAAATTACATTTTGCATTAATGGCTGCAAAATATTTCACTCAATTTCAAGTAAATGTGTATATTGCTCTTAATTCTGCAGGAAGAGAAGGTTGGCGATTAAGAAGGGAATTATGGGAATTCGTTTATCTAAGAGAGTTTATGTTCCGTACTTTGTAAATGCTTGATGTTGATTTTCTATAATAAAAGCAATGTTTTTTGTTTGGATCCAGTGATAATTAATTTTTTTCAAATCAATAATTTTAAATTATATATTTAAATCATAATTTACAGCAGGACTAAATATTGATACATTATATTTCACAATTTATTATACTGTAGCCCTACAGATCTATTTTTAGATTTTAATATTATTCATTTATTAGCATATTGTGGAAGGATTGAATTAATTAGATGTTTTGGTAGTTATTTACCATGTTTAACTAATCATAAATAATTATAATTCACATATTTTTGTACGATTATCATGTACAAGTTATTTATGCAATAGCCCAATACATTAATCTATGTTACATGTATGCAGTTGTATATATGTATATATTAGAAATATAACATATACGAACATAGGTTCATCTATCTATATCAAGTTCTATTTAAAATAAATTAAACATCAATAAATAATAAGTAATTAATTATATTAAGTGTAGTTTACATTACACATTCATGAACATTTATGTATTGCAGAAAATAATATATACATTTTTCGATGGTTTAAGTGATCGATTATATTAAAAATACTAGCCAAGGGATGTTTATTTATTCAACTGTTTCCTTTCAAAAGTCATTTTTGACTATATCCCCAATTGAACGAAAATGGTGAAACATTGGACTAGAAAAAAAAATGTATTTAGAAACCACTGAAAAGGCAATTACTCGGGAAAACATCGTTCCGTGAGAAACAACATCCAGCAATTTAAAACTGCTTCCAGTATTAAACTTGCTCTAAGTTTTCCCGATTATTTTTTTATTTTCCTGTTCCCTTTAATGGATCAAAAATATTATTTATCATTAATCCAAGCAAACACAGTGTTTTTCTTCGACTAAGTTGCTTTTTTCTGCTTTGGTAGTTCGATTTAGGTAGCATGTTTGATTTATTAAGAGTAAACATTATGCTCTTTCCCTAAAATATTTATTGATTTTCGCACTCAAAGATAATGGTTATTGAGGTATAAATAATAACAATGTGCCTTGATAATGCATGAATGAAATACTGATTATTTTTATCATTTTGCATCTCTTTTTAAATATAAAATACAATTTGAAGATAACATAAACTGATATATGATTAATAATAACTCTATTTAACGGCAATAAGAAAATGCTTATCTTTTTCGTTTTTCTTTTCTTTTTTACTATTCTCACTTAGTGATAATTTAATAATTTTGTGAAAACGTATTTTAAAGTTAAAACATTTTGATAAAGCGTAAAGCTGGATGGGTCCTTGTCCAGACATCATCAGGCTAAGCCGAAGAACTGCCAGAGAGCAAACCCTTAAAAATATCGCTGAAGTCGGAGGTAACTGGCCGAAAGGCGCCAAATAGTATCCAAGCATCTTTCATGATGGTTTGAAAAACACGCAATCCTTCCCAATATGGATCCCAAGTGAATACCCTTATTTGGGGGAAAAACCTGGCGATTGAGCGTGATCTCGGCTAAATCACCTCCTTGCACAACCTTTGTCCTAGAAACAGTACGGTCCTTACCAAATACTGAACCCAAGACCCTTCGTGGGTTGTAGTGGTACAGTTTTTTTTTTTTAATATTAAAATACAGTTTTTTTATATTAAAAATTCTATTTCATTTTTTTTATCTACCGAATTAAAACCATTTAAGGTTATTTTTTTGTACTTATTAGTTGTATTTGCCACTTTTTTGTTGTTGTACGATATGCCATCGTACCTAGTCCTCAAGGTTTGACATCTCGTGTCTTTTGGAGGTTAGGATTTAAAGGCGAAATGTGAAGAATTGAGAGGTTACAAGGCATGTCCAAGCTACTGAAAAGGGCATTCATCAAGTGAAACCACGCCACAAGAGATCGAGTGCTCATCCCCAACAACTTCATCACATTTACTAGAACCTAATGGTTCAAACATTCCGCCGTCGGTTTAAACACAAACGCCATATCTCCTACGCAAACATTTGACTTTTCAGATTATGATGCATACTATGTACATTTCATATATTTATCTATGTACCGTAATATATTTACGGTGGGAATATAAATTAACAAAACACGCCATTAAAGATAAAATGTGCAAAAGACTAGTTACAGTAATTAGCAATAAAAGGAATACAAACACCGATATTTTTAGTTGCTATTATAAATAATTCAACATATCTGACTTTACTGGATACACTAGTACGAGTAGTGGAAATTCCTAGAGCCAACCATTACTTATAGGTGCTTTCGAATTGCCTTATTCAGCACAATTATTATTTTTTTTAATAAAATTTTAAAAATAAAATAATTAAACGTATTAAAAAAGACTGCCAAGTTGGTCAGTATAGCTTCCTCACCTATGTACTTCGTTGTTTAAATGAAATGCCGGGTTTATTACTAAAATTACGAATGATTTTTTAGGTAACGTTGTTTTTACTTCCTTGTACGCAATAAAGGAAGTATTGTAATCGCGAAAATTTTCGGTTTTCAGATTTCATCGAAAATATCTATTTGACCATCCCTGAATCCATTTTGACAAGTTTCCTCGTGACTTCAGTATGTTCGTTCGTTCTTACTTATTTCACATAACTCAAAAACGGTTAGCCGTAGATAGTTAAAATTTTGTATTTAGGATTACTGTAAAACGTAGTTGTGAATCTCCCTTTTTGGTCACTGCATGATTACCGGAAGTAGTACTTTACATAAAGGTCATTATTGATTTTCATTATTTTAATTATAAAATTGTACAAATATTAACCTACTTATAATAATTATATAATCTACGTATATAGAATTAAAAATAAATCATCTACTTATTGATATTTTTTTTTTTGGTCTTGGTATCAAGCAATGATATTAGTTAGTACTTTATGATTTTAGTCTTTATTATTATTTTATAAATTTTAAACCTTAAATTGATATTTGATGTAATACTACCCCGTACAATTTTAACTGAACTGGATTTGACTAAGGACATCCACTCTGGAGAAATGGTAGCCTTGCTTTATGTGGTCTACCATCTCAATTACAGTATCCTCATTAATGACGCTGTTGGGCATTATGTCTTTATCTCAAAGGAATGATTAATTCCTTAATTTACTCCGTTTTAGAAGAATTTTAACTAATTAAAATTTATTCATAATTCATACAACGACCCTCTGAAATGACAAGACTCCATCTGAAATTTCACATGTTTCGAGTAAATTAATGTCAAAGTTTCATAAACTTATTATGCAGTTATCTCTCCATCTAGGAATTTTTAGATATGGTACTGGTCAAAATGGACTGTGAAGTACATTTATAAAAACGTCGTAATACAATGTCAATATAACTAATTTCCCTTCCTCCTCCCTCATTCATTGTAAAACTGCTGTTGCAAACGACCTTTGAAAATTACAAAAAATTGGAATCTGATTATGAGTTCTTTTAACTCCGTTATTTCTCTCCAAATTGCAGCACAAGTACGTTCTACTTGTAGCAGAAATCATCTTGCCACACAAACAACTCATTATTTTCGATTTTGGCAGTTGGAACATAGTCATTCCAAAGGGTCGACAATGCCTTCAATACCAGCTAGAATACCTAAATTCTAAATTAGAAAAGTTCAAGAGTCAGCTCGAAATTAACTTCCAAATTAATTACGTATGAGTTAATTTAACATTTTAAGGTTTAGAATTACGAAAATTAGAGATTACCAACTTCATTCCAGAAAAAAAAAAAAAAATAGGGCAATAAAATCCTAAATGAACTTACCAGTTACCAAAAATTAAGATAATGATCAACCGAAAACACACAAATTTCAGGAAAAAATCTATTTAAGGGAATTATATTTAGCTTGGTTCCCAAGCGATGGTAAAAATATTTCAGCTCCGTAATGCAGTGGATATTTAAGAAAATCCAAGCTTTAAAGTCGACCTAGCTAAATTATTGATTTTCATCAAAAATTATATCAAAATATATTGGAGAACATCTCAAATTTGGTAAATTATACTTTTATAACAATTTTATTAATAAATTTTGGTTAAAATTGGCGAACCGGAAGTGGAACTTTACATGTAGGTGATATTAGACTTTCATCAAAAATTACATTAAAATATAATGTAAAACATCTCAAATTTGGTAAATTATACTTTTATGACAATATTAGTAATAAATTTTGGTTGAAATTGAAGCGCCGGAAGGAGTACTTTACTTGAAGATCATAGTAAATTTAAATCAAAACGTATATTTAATATTGATCATATGATTCGGTGATAAAGATTATGAACGCGTTTTTTTTTCCACTCTAATTAAACAATTTTATTACTTGTGTAATGTGTTAAAATTGAGTATATAATACTTTTTTTCCTCCCCATTTGTGAGCTTAACAATTACGAAGCAGGAAAATGACATTAAGTTGTGCGGGTTCTTCCGCTTAAACTGTTGAGACCGTAGATTTCCAATGCTTTGTCTAGTGACATAGACAGAAAACGACATATGATAACGGAATAAGACCTTCATAAACAAGAACTTTTTTTTTTGTGTGTGTGTGTGTGTGTGTCAATAGATGGACGTCGCGACGCCGAATGTCGTTTTTGAGATAATGCTATCTTCGGAAACTAGTAACCAAATTGAGGGTCACTTTTTGAGCCGCCAATTTACAGTTTAATAGGCGTACAAATATGCTAATATAAATGATATAAATTATTAAGGTGAAATTAGACTCAAATGAGATAATATACCTGAAATTTGTTTTAATTGTGTTGTAAATCAATCATAATTTTTTTTTTTAAAAGATAACTCGTGCACATCCGAAAATATCTGAGTACTGAGCTTCAGCTTATAAAAGACTATAGAGAAAAAGGAATTTTCAAAACAGAAAGGATTTTAATAGAGACAGTTTCAAGTAATTGTATATAAAAGGGAACGGTAAGGTTTCAATATCCTCAGTAAAGAAACAAGTACATGACCCGGTAGATAAACAAAATTAATTGAGAATAAAACATCATCCAGCTTGTCCAGCTCATACATACATTACAGAACAATACTAATCATAAATATCGTCCCTACCATGTCCAACTATCGAAAAAAACTGTGGTTTTTATATTCTTCACTAAGAAACGCTGTATATATATATATATATATATATATATATATATATATATATATATATATATATATATATATATATATATATATATATATATAGAGAGAGAGAGAGAGAGAGAGAGAGAGAGAGAGAGACGCACCCAAACCCCTCTTGACAATTAACCTTATCAAAATTTAACTTCACTCTCATTAATTTACTGAAAATCAGGCTCATCCAAATATGTCATTAAATTACTTTTATACGTTATTTCATGCCGTATCACATACCTGTTTGTTATTTTGTCTATTTAATCGTGAAAGTGTATACAGATTGAATGAATATGATGTAAGTGTAGGGATATGTAAGTATGTATGCAGGGTTTCGTTTGACGCATAGGGAGGTCTGTTATCGGTCTAAGAAATTTCGATTGGAATATCTAAATTCAAAACTAAAAATTTCACGTGGCCCCAGATGGTAACTATCTGCTGCTAAAAAAGCTTGCTAAAAACGAATTGCTAAACGAGAATTTCTGTCCCTTTTCTATAAGTCCTATAATTTGTTCTATACTAGGTTGTTACAAAATATCTCGTGCATTAGTACAGCTTTATTTCAGATTACATATTTTAAACATTATTGAGCACTACTCTTCAAAGTAAAGTCTATTGCTTTCAAAAACTTTCACCCATCTTTCTGCCAGCAATTAGATTTGATGCCGGTACCACTCCTTTGGATTTGAGCAAAGAACTCTTCAAATCCAATTTTTACGTCCTCGTAATTATCAAAGATCCGACCTTTTGAAAAATGAGCTATTGATCTAAAATAAACCATTATCTGATGATGCAATATCTGGGTTATATGAAGGATGAGGAAAAACTTTTACTTCTTGTAGTTATAATTTTTCTTTGGTCAAAAGAGGACTATGTGCAGGGACATTTTCGTGTTGCAAAATGGCTTGGTTCCTGCTGACCAAAGCGGGGTGCTTTGCATTCAAAACTGCATAAACTCTGTCTAGCTGTTCAGATTAAAGGTTGCATATGGGCCCTGGTTCACACAATCAAGAAGAACGTCATCATCAACGGCCGATGGGCGACCTGATTTGGGTTGTGCGACATTATTTCTATGGACAAATGACTCTCCTCCTATGGCATAAATTTCTTCGGCGTCTGTTTTTGCGTTTAATTCTTTTTTTTCACTAATGTCTCAAAAGACTGATATTCACCATTTTTTCTTCAGACATTGCATATCTATTGCATGTACGTTTTAAAAGTGTCAATGGTCCCTTAAAGCCAACACAAGGAATTAAAATATTCGCCAAAGTAAACATTGACATAAATAGTAGGAACAAAAACATTCTTATAGAATAATTATGAGAGTTGGAATTAAGGATTGTGTTCATGCACAAGGCCTTTTGTAACAACCTAGTATAAAGCTAATATGTAAAAGCCATAAATTTACAATCTTATAAGCTTATTTTATTTAAGAGAAGCTGAAGCTACCGGTATTATTCGGTCTCGGTAACCATCAAAGGCGTAATAAAAGCGTTTTGAGTATGATAAACCTTATTTATTCGCAACCCTGTATTTTTCTCATTTAAAGAACTTTATATATATATATATATATATATATATATATATACTTTTTTTTTTTTTTTCTCCTTCTGGAAGATATGAGATTATCCCGTAGAATTATAAAAAAATTAAAAGAGAATAACAATATTCCAGATCTGTTTTGGGAAATTTGTTCCTGTCTATTTCTAGGTCTATTTAGTTAATATACCATATTATCAGCTCATTTTTACTGATATTGACAATGTTATCTGTTGACCTTGTTTTGGTAAATCTACGTCGGCTCTAGAATTAAATCTTATTACATTATTTATCTTTTTAATCGTATTCCAATATTTATTTATTTTCCGATCTTTATTATTTGTAGTATTTCTATTTCACATAAGTAGAAATCATTAATTGAAATTATTTTGATATTAGCGATTCGATTGATGTCTAGAGTTTAGTTATAAAAGTTTAGTTATATTGCAAGCCTACAATTGTCCGATATTACGTCGGTGCGTAACTTGTAACTTTTTCTCATTTAAACATTTTAAACAAAGTTTTTTTAAATATATTTGTAAGCGAAATATAAAAAATAAATAGGCCTTTTAAGTTAATGCAATAGCTGTTAACACGTATGGAAATAAGAAACTCCCCTCTTTCTAACGATTCTAAGAACTTTGATATTGAATACACTGATGACGAGATACAGAGCTTCAAATCGAAACGTAATTTCGTAGCTTAAAAATGTTAAGCATCCTCGAAAAGGTCTTATTTGTTTGTTATATGTTCAACATTAAAGTGAGCTGCATTTTTTTTTTTTTTTTTGTCGGGTGGCACTGTAGACCATGGAGATCCTTGGCGATGTGGTATTCGTACATGGAAGACCACATCGTGATTCTCAATTTAGGTACACGGGGTAAGGTCATCACTCCTACGCCCGGTCTTTGTGAGTTGCCTCCATGCAGGCTGACGGGCATCACATACTCGGAAGGGGGAGTGATAAATTGCTTGAATTATTTAATTTAATTAAATAAATTCATGCCGGTACCGGGATTTGAACTCACAACCTTTGGGTTGTGACCCCGACCCTCGTGTATATATATATATATATATATATATATATATATATATATATATATATATATAACTTTCTAAATTCATATATTAATATTTCTAGTACTGCGCAATCGACTAACCAATTGCTTCAGGATAAAATAGAAAATAAAGCAAACAAAATCCATATTCCATTTTTTTTTCAAATAAACAGCCTTTTACTTTTTGAACTTATTTTGCTCCTTATTGATTGATCCATGATTTCTGATATGTCAAATCGTGCTCAACAATAACTTTCATATCCGTTAAGGTGACAAACAAGATAGGAGTTGGCCTAAAGGTCAACTCTATCTTCATTTTATAGACTGATCCTTTATTTATTCTGGAATGCCATCAAAACTTCTGTTCAAAAAGGAGGGGAACATCCGGAAGGAAATTTCTCTATATATATTTTTGTGATGAAGTTCGGGTACAAAGTTTCCAAGCATCGTTCCAACCAATTTCCACTTCTTGGGGAGTGCTGCGATATCAGATGTTGGCTGAAGTTTCTTTTCAATTAAGGAAGATATAATTACCATCTATGATGATTAACAAAATTCTAATTGTTAAATATATAAAAGAGCAATAAAGAACTCAAAATTTCTTTCAAATCATGAAACCTAAAGAGAAATTTTTATCTATTTATATATATTTTTAATACCAACATCATTTTGAGACATTTACGCATTTATAATATTAAAAGGTAAATCGCAACAGTTTATAAAATCGATAATATTATTATAATAACTATATGAAATCGATATAACTCACTTTATAGCGTTAGTTACCAATTAGGAGTGATGAAGGAGATTGCCCCAGAGAATCGGTAGCCTATTTTGGGTACCATATTGATCGCTTCTGACCCTTAACCACGGTAACCGGTGTTTGAACTGTTACTTTCAACCTATAGTTATAAACATACATTGAGGTAAAGAAGGTAATTAAAACTTTTATGTTACAAAATGGTTTTATTATTTTAGGATTGTTACGTTAATTGCCTAATATTCTTGCAGAGAGACTTAAATTACAAATGGAGTTTCTGATTACCATTCCTTATTGAAATATATACTTATTAGTCATAATGATATTTTTATCAACTAGTAACAATATATAATACAAGATTAACGGCTGTAGAATATAATTCCTATCGGTATCGTCACAAATGATAACTAGAAGTTGCCTACGGAAAAAGTACGAGATTAAGAATCAGATAAAAAATCATATTTTTACCAAGCGAAATGAGTCCTTTTTACTAATATATATATATATATATATATATATATATATATATATATATATATATAAAATTTCCATAAATGTTGCAATATGAATAATCCCAATGAATAATCAACACAACTCCCATCCCTCCTAATGTGGAAACTCAACCAGAACAGCATTCATAGTCAGGCATGAGGCAAGTTATCAGGAGGCACCCTCAGCTGATTATGACACTTATCAGCTAGTAAACCTGTTATGTGATCTTAACACTCGCATTCAGGCTTATCAGCCAGTTGTCTCGTATAACCTAGGCCTTATGCGCTCACAGATGACCACTTACTTATAAAAACCGGATGAGAGATCATGATCTCATTGCTAACAATATTGAATGGCTTGTGGGATATGGTATTGCATATTGAATTACTTCGCGTTTTGTTTTGTAATTCAACTCATTCTCATCTGATTATGATGTCATTTCAATAATATTTTTCAATACAAGTGACATACATTTGAATTGCTGAGTTGAGAAACCTAATTAGTAACTTTTTGGAGGGATATTTAAAATCGGCGGGTTTCCGTTCTGTTAAGACAGACAAGTGTTTTGGGAGGATAATCGAATAAGCCCGACGTATTTTATAATGGTGGCTAGTTATTATTTAGTTTAGAACCGCCTTAAGTCAGTGACTAGAAGGGTATCTCGTCTCAAGGTGCTTAGCGATTGCACACTCAGACTAACAAAATATTTCTGTTGCCATCTCTCAGTATATGAGGGGCTAGTGATAACCAGAAATTTCATTTGTGGACTCATCCAGCATTAGCTAGGTCGAATTTAAAGTTCGGATTTTCTTAAATATCCACTGCATTACGGAGCTGAAATATTTTTACCAGAGCTTGGGAACCAAGCTAAATATAATTCCCTTGAATAGATTTTTTTCCTGAAATTTGTGTGTTTTCGGTTAATCGTTATCTTAATTTTTGGTAACTGAAGTTCATTTAGGATTTTTTTTTTTTTCTGGAATGAAGTTGGTGGACATTTTTTCTCTAATTTTCGTAATTCTAAACCTTAAAATGTTAAATTAACTCATACGTAATTAATTTGGAAGTTAATTTCGAGCTGACTTTTGAACTTTTCTAATTTAGAGTATTCTAGCTGGTATTGAAGGCATTGTCGACCCTTTGGAATGACTATGTTCCAACTGTCAAAATCGAAAAGAATGAGTTGTTTGTGTGGCAAGATGGTTTCTGCTACAAGTAGAACGTACTTGTGCTGCAATTTGGGGAGAAATAACCGAGTTAAAAGAACGCGTAATCAGATTCCAATTTTTTGTAATTTTCAAAGGTCGTTTGCAGCAGCAGTTTTACAAAGAATGAGGGAGGAGGAAGGAAAATCAGTTATATTGACATTGTATTACGATGTTTTTATACGATGTACTTCACAATCCATTTTGACCAGTACCATATCTAAAAATTCCTACTGTAGATGGAGAGATAACTGCGTAATAAGTTTATGAAACTTTGACATTAATTTACTCAAAACATGTGAAATTTCAGATGGAATCTTGTCATTCCAGGGGGCCTTTGTATCAATTATGAATTAACTTTAATTAGTTAAAATTCTTCTAAATCGGAGTAAATGTAGAGGAATTAATCATTCCTTTGAGATAAAGACATAATGCCCAACAGCGTCATTAATGAGGATACTGTAAGTGAGATGGTAGACCACTTAAAGCAAGGCTACCATCTCTACAGATTGGATATCCTTAGTCAAAGCCAGTGTAGTTAAAATTGTACGGGGTAGTATTACATCAAATATCAATTTAAGGTGTAAAATTTATAAAATTTATAAAATTAATAATAAAGGCTAAAATCATAAAGTACTAGCTAATATTATTGCTTGATACCAAGACCAAAAAAAAATATCAATAAGTAGATGATTTCTTTGTAATTCTATATAAGTAGATTATATAATTATTATAAGTAGGTTAATATTTGTACAATTTTATAATTAATATTTTAATTTTTTAACAATCAGTCGTTTCATATTTTGTTTTTATGTTATCTTTATATTTTTCCGAGTTCTTGATATCTCTAATTTCAACACGCATTTAATAATACTAATGTAACATATAGTCTTTCATCTTTAATTAATCAGTCGTTATATTTTTCTGGCGAGTATAATAATAATTAATGTCTCCGGTTTCACATGTAACTGTTAAGCATTGTTTTTTCACAAGGTTCTTAAACTTTTCAAAAACTTTTCATTCAATAGAAAACCGTTATTATTTCGGTGCTTCATTGACTCGCTTATTCTTATGCTTGTTAACATAATTAATTATAATAATAAATTAAATATTGCTTTGCTAAATTATTAGATTTAACTGTTTCTGACGATATAAATATAAATAGGTACAAGTAAAATTTTATTAACTATGTGGATCAGATCGTTTTGTATCTTTTCATCATGATCTCTAATCCATCATCGGATTAATTTAATTGGTGTGTTATAACTGCAAAAATTCAAGTTCGTCTACAATTTTCAAATTAGTCCTTCCAATCGTTTCAAAACACAATCTTTCCTGAAAATATTAGAATGCTTATAGAGAAAAAATATCAAAACTATAATTTCACATTAAACTTTGAAATTACATAACATTTGGAGACAAATTTATTAATGTTGTTTTCTTAGCAATGAGCTAGAATTAGGAACCACATGCGTTTTTGATACAGCACGTATGAAATGATGTACCACGTGTTTATTTGTATCTACAGAATCATTTTATTTTTATAGATTCAGGATTTAAAAAAAAATTAAATTATAAAAAAAAAGGGGGGTTAGTACACTTTTTTTTTTATAACTCCTAAATATATATAAATAAAATGATTCTGTAGATACAAATAAACACGTGGTACATCATTTTATACGTGCTGTATAAAAAAAGTTTGTATACAAATAATAATCGGGTTCACGGGTAGCTGAGGATACACGTGACAGCCGTTAGCCAATTTCTTTTTCAATCCAATTTCCACTGAATTTAGTATTTTTTAAATTTTCCTTTCGCCTGACTCTAAATATAATAAATTGCAGTAGACTAGGTATAGAATATTGGTCGGTGAATTTTAAGAAATATTTTATTAAATAATAATATTAATTTTAATTTTGTCATCGGACTTTTTTAAATAGTTACATCGTCTTTAGATTACAATCGTTTTTAGTACTTTTTCAAATTGAAAGTATTTTTTCCACAAAATTCTTGAATGCCAAGAACTCTATAACGAATTTTAAGACAATTTTAAGAGGTTTACAAGTTCATTAAAAGCAATAAGCAGATTTCGTATCGACAAACATAGATTAAACAAAACGTATCCCTAGGTATTTACGCTTATTGTCAGCTGAAACATTTACTAAAGCTAGTATCGACAAAATCGGAAGTATTGTTGAATGAAATTAACTCTGACGAAATAGCCATGCAAGGTTTATTTATAACGCTGAACAGTTGTGTTTACGAGCTCATACAACACCGCGTGACCTCCGGTTTTTGAGTTTTACGATCCAATTTTGGCAAAACGCCACAATGCTAGTAGCAGGTCGGTGTCATCAGCTGTCTTGAGCATATCCAAAATGAGCATTAATATTGATATTTAGAAAGTAGGAGGATTTGATACAATATTAGTTTATATTATAGAACAATAATCACATTTTTAAATACATTGTCCATGTCATTATGCAATTTCTGAACCATCTTTGAACTTATCTTTTTTTAACTTAACTGAAACGATAGGTATTTATTTATTTATACGAAAATGGATTCTGTCGGATTGATTGAAAATGTCAATTATCCAGTCAATGTTTTTGGAAAGAAATTTATTTTTACAATCCGAAGCGTGATGAGATAAAAAATTAACTTTCATTACTTTTTTTTCCGTCACCCTATTTATTATTTTGATATTCCTGTTGAATGAATTCATCATCACCCACATACCTTTTATCGAACGAAGCTGAATAATTTTGTGGAAAGAAATGAGTCTTTGATAATTTAAAAAAAAAATAATACAATATTCATGAATAATATCTTATTTCACACAGATAATAACAAAATTTCACGTCAAATCTGTTAATTGTTGCTAATATTAAATTGTTAATTAATTAACTAACTCGGTGAACATTTCTTCTGTGCTTTAAAATATAGATCTATATTGATACTTCCTGTATCAACTAAATTAACGATCTTAGTAATAAATCTATAGATTAGTAAGCCTTTCATTATTACTTTGTCAATATTCTACATGACCCCTCATCACTACCCTCCACACCCCCTTTTTTTTATGCGCCTGCCCATTTTTTTACCGTACAATAACTGCTATTATCATTACATTATGATCATATATTGTTCTGTATCAGTTTCACAATATACAATATAATTTCTAAAACTACACTGTGTTAATATACTAATATAGTTTTACGTATTCCACTTCATCTTACATATCTGGTTCTGTGACGCATTTCTTATTACTATAATTTTAATTTTTCAAATTCAATTGTGCTTATTTTTACGTAAAATAATAATTTTCATAGAATTACATATTATCATTCTTTTTATTACTTTTTTTTTTCATTCCAATACATTATTTATCTATATCTATCTATATTTATTTATTTATTTTCATATTTTGTACTTCAAAAATGTCATAATGGTGTTTTTCACTTCAAATCCTTGATTTTTATCTTGTTTTTCCTATTTAGCTATGACGAAGGCCGAAACACAATAAAAAATAAGCTCCACTTGTTAGCGTGTTCTTCTCCATCCCCGACAAACTTCCTCAAATTGTATCAACGGTCAGCCATATCTTTACCAATATTAAGTGATGTTAAATAATTAGATAAATTGTTTTATCTATTAATCTTAACTTTTTCATCTGAAAAATCAAGAAGATGTGACAAGACAAACACAAAAAAATAATACAAAAGCGATATTTAATGATAATAATGAATCGACTAAATTGCCTTTAAAAATTACATGATCGATTCTTACATCAAAGCAAAATAAACTTAATAGAGTGTGTGTGTGTTTATATGTGTGTGTGTGTGTGTGTTTGTGTGTGTGTTTGTGTGTGTGTGTGTGTGTGTGTGTGTGTGTGTGTGTGTGTGTGTGTGTGTGTGTGTGTGTGTGTGTGTTTGTGTGTGTGTTTGTGTGTGTGTGTGTGTGTGTGTATATATATATTTATATATATATATATATATATATATATATATATATATATATATATATATATATTAATAATTATTATATATTATTTAACTTAGTCAATTGAGAAAGTAACAATATAGATTCATATTTGTATTGTATTGTATATATATATATATATATATATATATATATATATATTAATAATTATTATATATTATTTAACTTAGTCAATTGAGAAAGTAACAATATAGATTCATATTTTCATGAATTAAGCAAATATACCAATGTTAATTCATAATTTCTGAATTATTATGAGAAATTTGTCATTATTCAAAGGAAAGAGTCAATGGATAACATTTTGTTAGTCAAAAAATTGGCTTATTGCACAAAAATATTAAAATGGTCCCCGTCTTTCGCCAACTTTTTGGCTAATGGTCTAGCAAGCGATGTCCATCCATTTTCACCATCATCAGCCACTATTCTGTGGCAGGTGCGAATAAAGAGTTGAAATGTTAAAAAAAAAAATTGAATAGTTAAAGGGAATTTTATAAAATTGATACTATACTAGATTATCTATACTAATCCTTAACGTTGCTCCAAAGTTGGGCCAAATCGGATTTACCGTTTTTAAATATACCCGTTTCAAGTAAAATACGTTTGCGCATGCGTAAACGAAAGTAATAGATGGTCTTTTATATAATTAATCATTGCCCAGACACATTCCCTAAAATTTCATTAATATCGGATTAACAGTAGCAGGTCTTGTCCCTACCACATGACTTTGACTAAAGACAAACAAATAACACTGAACTAAATGTATTCCTTCATGTATAAAACGTAAAAAGCGAGTGAAAATTTTCAATTTTGAGGTCAAACTTTTTTTTACTTCCTGCATAGCTCAAATCTTCCCTCCCTTCGGTAGCCAGGAAGCAATACTAATATTGTAAATCGATACGAAAACTGTCAATCGAGCTTCATGTTTGTTATATAAAACATCAATAATAATATTACAAATTAAATATTATTCAAAAATTTGATATTTTTTTTTACATAATTCTCAAATTCCAGAAAAGCTAAATGATCAAATAATATAAGAATGACCCATGTATGATTATATATTTCTATAGATAAATTAAAATAAATAAATAATGAGATTTGCAAATCTGGCTGCGATACTCTTAAAATGTGTACAATCTCGAGACTATGTATACCGCAAATAAATAAAATAAATGACTGATACTAAATTCTTTTAACACAGTTCAAACAGTTGCAAAATAATTAGTCTTCCATTACATTCGGATTACTAAGCTAGTTGTATAATTGTATAATTAGTTGTATAATTCGATTATTCAATGTTTTTAATTAAACTTTGATAAATCCTCTCTGAGCTTTATGACTAACTGTATAATTTCAACACCGTAAAATTCTTTTGATACGAAATAAGGGTTAATTATCAAGATTTGATCTTTGTCTAAATCTTATTGATTATTTAACTGATCTTTATTTTTCTCGAAATTCCTGATAATTATTATCTGACCACTGATGTTACCCAATTTTTCGTCATGTACAAGGTCCGTTATCCTTCATTGACGCCATCAGAGGCGAACAAACAATCCCACATAAACATAACACACTACGGAAAAGAAATAAAACATCCTTATTCCCAAGGTTGGTCCTTGTTAGCAATTCAACAGCTGTTCAGTTGCTACCAGCCAGTCGCCACAACCTCTCTCTCCTTTAGTATATGTATGTGTTTGTAGTTTGTTCCCAACAAAATTTAATAGAGAATTTAATTTTAGTTTGGCGGGATGACGAGGAAAGAGAAAATCATTGTCAGCTCTGTGAAGGTAATTAATTGTTCATTTTTCTTATGCCAAAGCACTTTGTATCGCTTAGTGGTGTTAGTTTTCTATAGGAATTGTTTCCTATAATTGCTTAATCATGCTGATAGCTTTAATAGTTTTTAAGTTTTTGCTTTTTTTTTTTTTTTGCTTTTTGCCGTACACTAGTTTATAAAAATTGAGGATGAAATGATATGTTTATTATGTATTTGAGTTTCACTTTAATAATTTTGTTCATTTTTAATTATTTATTGTTTAAAAACATTGAGGAATTTATGATAACAAAATGTTACTCTAAAATGAAACTAATATATTTAGAAATCAAGTATGTAAAAAAAAAATTTAAAAAGTGGGTAAAAACTTTAAGTAAAGATTAAATATTAAAATTAGAATATTCATTTTATATTCCAAATTTTCTATTATCTTTAGGAATAAACCACTAGTTTATATTATTCATATCATGGTAAAAGCTCCTCTTTCGTCCGTTTTGTACTTTATTTTAAATTTATTTCTGTTCAAGAAAATTTGTTTTTTCTTTTAACAGCTCATGACATTCATGAATTGAAAGAAACTAAAAAAATCAACAGTTAATGTGGAATATTTCTTTGGTTCAGAGGAAAGTTACTTAAAAATATCAAAGTTGTTCTAGGCTGCCAGAAAAATAATGATAAAATTTCCAAATTCTTTATGATTAATAATAAAAAATCTGGTCTTACTGAAAAATAATAAAAAAGATTACTGATTCCATTTTCCATTTCAACACGTATTTTAATTGATTATGTAATTTTATTAAATATTGACATGCTTATAATTTATTCAAATTTTTCTAAAAAAAAAAAATATAATAAAACGGGAAGAACAATGAAAATAAATGGTAGAAATTAAATAATGATGTAGCTAAATGAAAAAGATACAAAATAACAATATCAATAATAAAAATATGTATTTTTTTAAAAAAATGAAGGTAAAAAAAAAAGAAAGAAATCTATTTCATAAAAAATGTCTCAGGGTTACCGATCGTAAATTACTATAAATGATTTTCGAAAAGTACCATCAAATGTTTTTATTTTTGACCAGTTGCTTCACAATGATCGATTTTTATGATTATAATTTAATTTAATAAAGGAAAAAAAGTTATATAAAAACGATAGTTTAAAATATATACTTATATAAAGATGGAAAGTGCTCTTTCTTGAACAATGATAACACAAAGATGTTACGCGATCAGTATTTTATATTTTAAAGTTAGGATTAGTGTTGGTATTTTTAATTTTAAAATTGATACAAACGGGACCTGGTATTTATCCAACTTAAAGAATAATTGTTGCACATTAATATTTTAAATCTATAATTATGGCCGTTATATTTTAATGATGTTCAACTCGATACTTTCTTAATAAGCAGGTTCATAAAATATATAATAAATATAATAATAATAAAAAACAAGTGAACATCCAATTAAAAGCAAATTTTATTGTAATTTATTTTTAAATGTAATTTATGTGTATGGTATATTTTAATATAATTATTCCATTATCAAAAAACATACATTTTAAATATCGTTTTATTTCCAAAAAGTGAGATGAATTGCCAAACGCATGTTCCTGGTTTTTTAATCAATTTAGTGCTTAAAACGCTAAAGCTTTTAACTTTCGCAGGCCTTTCAAAAAGTAAGCATCAAAGTATCAAATATATAACAATTTACACGTTGTCAGTATATGATTCGCTGGACAAAGAAAAAAAAAAGGGATTTCCAAAGCAATCATTTTAACACCACCGTTAATCCCTTTTGTAAACAAATTCAGTCGTTTACATTATTTACTAATTGTCCACAAATTTTAACTGATTACCGGGCTTGCATACCACAAAAATGGAATTTCCATTGATTAGAGGGTTTTATTTTTTCATCCTCCTCGTGTGCATTGAGCTTTTTTATTTCTTATTTTAATGAGCGGATCTAAATTAATTATGCTAAAAGATATTTGTATTTGATTATTATGTTTTGGTATAGTAGTCAGTTGGTTATACGGTTAGGGTTGAAATAAATCTCGTGAATCGAGTTTCACTGTTATAATGAATGAACGAAGGGGCTATTTAAAAATCAATCTCATAATTTAAACAAAATGTCTCTCTTTTTATCCAAGGATGTTAAAAATTAAGTTTCAAACATCCATTATGATTAAACTAGATAAACGAAAGTGATTACAATCTATATTGAAACGGTTCTCGATTCTAGGTGGTATATAATAATAGAAAATAGGGATATAATAATAATAGTATATAATAATTAAAAATATGTATTTTTTTAATAAACAATTTTTAAACCAGGCATTTATAGAGTTTTGATTTTCGTTAAAACATATTACCCATTTGTTAGTCATCACTCAACATGAATAAAAACTGGTTTTGGTTAAAAAAAAACAAGAACAGATATATAAAATATAAAAAAAGGGAAATTCCAAATTTTCAGATTTCCAAGTGTATTATACATTAATACAAAATTCAAAATACAAAAAATATTTGCGATGGAGACATTAAAAGTAAAATGTGAAAATCTTTTTTGGTCTGCTGAAATGTAAATATACTATGTATTAATGTATAAAACACTTGGAAATCTGAAACTTTGGAATTTCCGTTACTTTTAATATTTCTGTTTTTTTGTACATCAAGCAAAGAATATCAATTAAAATAAATTTAATTATTATAAAAATATTTTTATTTTCCTTGTTATAGATAAATGTAAATTTGTTAATAAAGCCTGGAAAGGCGTTTAAGTAACGAATGTTACAATTAAATCTTACAAATTCAAATCCAGACCTCAGAAAAGTAATAAGGCTGAGAGATAAAAAAAAAAAATATTTGCGATGGAGAAGTTAAAAGAAAATGTGATAATCTTTTTTTGTCTGCTGAAAAGTAGCTATACTATTTTCACATTCGTTTCTTAAATGTGGTGGCGATGAAATAACAATAAACAAAGTGGCTTGCCCAGTTTCAAATTATATATAATTTTTATACATTATAACTATAATATATATTTTATTTTATATATATATATATATATATATATATATATATATATATATAATATTATATTATATATATTATATATATATATTATTATATATATAATATATAATATTATATATTATATATTATTTATTATATATTTTTTTTGTTTTTTTTGTTTGATTTAGTTTTGTTTTTATTTCAATTGAACACTGGAATTGTATTAAACCACTGAATATGTAAATTTGATAAATCGTACCAATCATGTAGTATGCCTCTAAGGCATGGAGCATGTATAAAATAATAAACGGTCCTTATGTGGGGTTACCATATAAGGAAAAGATGTAAAAAAAAAAAAATATATATTATTATTATATATATATTATTATATATTATATATATTTATATATATATATGTATATATATATAATAATAATATATATATTTTTTTTTTTTACATCTTGAATTGAATAAATTTGATTAAATTAAAATTGAAAATAAATTTGAATATTTATTTTTATATATATATATATATATATATATATATATATATATATTTATGTGTGCGTAACACTTTAGTTTTCAATGTTTTATATATAGTTCACAATAATTATTCAATTGGTCATAATAAATAAACACTAGGGGACAGTTGATTGTTTCAAGGTCACTCTCTGGGTGCAATGTCATAGTGGAAAATTTTCTCTTATGTTCAGGATCGTAGAAAAAAGAAAAAAAAACTTTATTTTACTGAATTAATGCATTATAGGATGTAAAAAATATTAACTTATAAATAAATATAATAACGAGAATTTCGTATATGGTTCATTCTCCTGGAAAGGGCCAATTGCTGTTCTGGAATTTTGCAAACGTTTCTCACAATTTTTCCTCAAAAAATCATTCATAATGCAACTTTGCATATTAAAACGTACATATATTATACCCACAACTCAGTTGCATGCGTATTTATTGAATGGAAAATTTTCGAACAAATGTCCTTTATGAGGGAATGAACGTTGCCTTTAAAAAGTACCTTTAATAAGTAATATTCCTTTTCTTGCTATCTTTTGAGTGTATAGCCCAAAATGATTTGAGCCGGTATTAAGACAAGGAGCTTATATTATAAAGAACTCTTTTCAAAACAATTTTGTGCAGCTCCGTAATATAAGCAAGAAGCATTCATTTTTGCTGTATCTCATCTTTTTTAATTACGCAGTCTTTTTTTTCCTTGAGTTGTCGTCCTCTTAAAAAATATGGATCACGCCCTTTTTGAACTCCCTCTATTATTCCACTTCTGAGGCGACTCACGTTTAAGAGGTGAGGAAATGAAAATAACAGTAGTTTTATTTTTTTAAATAAAATTACAGAATAAATTCTGAAAATTAAAAATAAATTACTTGCCTTGTTTAATTAGAACCAAAGAATGAACTATAATAAAAATACGGAGCCGCCACAAAACGAATGACTTTAGGTTGCACCCCTAGATTTTGGTTGAGCATCGATGCCTGATATTTTCAAAATATCGATGTTTTCATGTCGATGATCGATGTTTCCTACACCGATAGAAAACAACCGATGTTTTTGCTACATCGATGTTTTTAAATCGTTACATTTTTTTATTTATTTTTTTTATTAATTTTGTTCAATTGATGAAACAATAATACAATGTCCCATCCTTAACTTGCAAACAGCGAGATCGATTGTCATTAAGTGCTTATTTGACAATTTAAGTACCCGCTAGAAATCAAATTACACCTGGTGAGGGAATAAAATACGGTGCCTTTAATACGTTATCTTTCAAACACTAAATTGAAGAATTTTAAAATTTTCCAAACATACCTTATCAGTTCTGATAATACTGAAACGAAATAATTATCAATTGTGCCTTAGTATATTTTTTTTTAATTTTCAAAATATGGTTTGGGACAGAGTGAGGGAATGAAAAATTTGATATAATAATTGTTTTTTCTCTCAAATCATTATAATGTTGTCATTTTTGTTGTCAATTATTACTCTTCTATTCATACCTTTATTTATGAAAAAAAAATCTGACAGATCTCATTGCCAGAGAAGGCATAAAAGCGAGGGGACAAGGATTCGCTGTTTCTAAGAGAATGGCCCTTATAATCAACTGCAGTTATGATTAATAAAAGCACATAAAAATAATCAGATCTAGTTGTATTTTGATGAGATATATTCCCCATATTTTTTTTGAAATTTGCTTTTTAGTTTTATTGTATAATTACTACAATAAATGCAAAAAATACAAAAAGGCAAATGTAAGAGTATTACTTATAAAAAAAAAAATTCATGCTTTTGGTTTAGAACGTTTTTTCGTTATTTTATACATAATTACATTTACTTCCTCCCTGCCGTAACTACATCAAAACATATGTATTTTATGTTTGTTTAATATACTTCCTAAATGAGAAACTAAAAGTTGCTTTCAAAAACGTTCAAGTTTTCTCATGTTTAACGAAGTTGTTGCAATCCATGACTTAACTTAGTACGCTAACTTTTCTTTTGACAGAAGGACTTCATCAAAATGAGGACCATTGGACAGTTGTCCAGTTTGGAAAAGTTGTCTAACATAAATCAAGTGGTTATATCACTGTCTCCCAAACATTTCTCTCGAAAAAAAATTAATGTTTATAATATAAAATATTAATAAAATATTTGTTTGCACGCCTCTGCCCTCGAACTTCGTGTGAAGCGGTCCGCGGGCTTAATTGGGTTTGATATACATACCTTAGATACACTATCTATTTGATACTATATTCCCACTACTTAATGATTCTAAAAACTTTATTATAATAATTAGAAACTAGATATTTGAACCATACAATTAAGAAAATAGATCCAAGTCTTTCTATGCGACATTAAATATCATTGTTTGCCACACTCTCTCCTTTCACATCGTGACTGCTAAACTTACTCATTTTTGATGAAACGTTGCCAATAAAACGATCGCAATCTTGGATCAAAAATAAAAATCCCTACACACACATCGTTTTTCCTGACTCAATGAACATTTGAGCGAAAACCGAACGACGTGTTTGATCGTAATCGTCTAACAAACAGACGAACGGAATGCAACGCGGTCAAGTTGAAACAAGACATCGCTTACGCTCGGTAAATAAAAGACCCACTGCCCATTAGTTGAAGTAAATTTCATTATAATTAAAAACTATAAATATTCACGCCTCTATGTGTACTCATCAGTAGTAAACATAAAATCCCATAAAACATAGAAAATAAAAGATTATCTTACTTCCTAATTGCATGCAGTCTATTATGAATATAAATATGGACATTATAAATATTGGCCTACGTCATTGAAAGACCCCCACTTGTAATCTTAATCCCCCCACTACTTCCATTACTATAACCGATTGATACTCGCATTGAATGGAGCAAAATTACCTATCCAGCTAACCCATTATGACCAGACCTAGGAAACTTCGGAAAACGGACTATTTCTTCGTGAGTACTTATTGTTATTTATTTAATTTTTGTTTTCGTAAAAAAAAAAAAAAAAAATTCATTAACAGGTGGTCTTTGTAAAATGCAAAGGGAATTGTAGGTACGTTTACACTTGACTCCAATACTTCAAACGCCTTCGTTTAACGTATGTGGTCTTTACTCGGTCACTGTTACTGGAGACTGGTCTTAACCAACGCTGCATCCATTTGACTTGTAGATGGGTTTTAATGAGTGCCGAAACGTTGTCATTCATCAAAGGGCGTTTTATTATTTTTGTCTAGATTTATCTACCAACCTGCCCATCTTCTCCTTGAATAATTTCTTTTAATCATCTAATATAAATTTGTAAATATTTTTAATATCATGACCTAGTAAAAAATCACTAGTGTAACTTGAAGAAACTCCCACACTCTGTTTCAGAAACTTCTTATTTTTTTTAGCAAGTTTAGCCCCGGGGGCTTGTATTTGTTCTGGAAGCTATCTATATAAGGTGGAAGCATTCTGAAGTTCATCCAGAACTGGAAATAATCGAAAATATTAGCTTTCAGATTGACTAATTTGCCCTTCATTAATTTTATCTGCTGTTAGAAGAATGGTTTTCTCCTTGTCTATTTATTAGAATATGTAATATAATTCATTAAATCATTATCTCATGTTATATCGTTTTGAAGATTCTTAGCTCCTTAGCTTATGCCTCTTATATTAAAATTGCATAACGATGATTATTAAAGAACGAAGATAACGATGGGAATAGTTTAAAAAAAATTCGAATTTTAAAGTTCGACTTTATCTCCTTATTACGAGGATTATCAGTGTTAATGATTTGAAATTTTCAATTAATTTATTTTATGGGAACAAACAACAAATGTTTTTAATTATGTTTAATTAACAAATTTTAATTCAATTAAAGTTTCGACTTATGTCTTGCTTATTGTCAAATAGAACTTAAGATGTTTTAAATTATATGCCTGTTCGGTGTTACTTATCTTATACGAACATGTTTACATTAAGAATTCACTAGTCTAATGTTAAGTGAATTCTTTATAACTAATCTATCTATTTGTTATAAAATTTTAATATTTTTTGCAGTATTTGCCATTTAAAATGTTGTATTGTACAACATTGGGGCATGATGCCCATTCGGGTATACTAGATCTGAGGAAATCTTCGGTATTAAATAAATGGCTATTTGTAAAATCTAATAACGTAAAAAATGTTTAGCAGTTTTGAAAATGTGTTAATTCTTCACATATTTTTACTTGAAGATTTAAATAGAAAAAAAATTACACGTGATCAGTAAATGATTAGTTGAACAAGGAAAAACTTATACCAACGGAATAATTTTAGCATCACAAAAATTTTGTGTTTACGAAAGCACCATTGATCATTTTTGTAAACAAATCTATCTTACGTACTAACTGGCCTTAAACTTTACCTGATTTGGGGTGTTTATATACCAAGAAAATGTAATTTCTATGTACAGAAGGTTTTTATTTTTTAATTTAAAGAATGTATCTAAATTAATTATGATAAAAGACATATTTATTTGTACATTGTTTGTTGGTATTAGTTGTCAGTTAAGATTGGAATAAACCTTATAAATATAGTTTCATTGGAATAATGAAAAAAAAAATAATGGCATTGAGTTTATGTTATATACAAAATAATAACTTAATGGATACAAATTGTCTCTGTTTTTATTCAAGCATGTTAAAAATCGGCTTTCAAACTGCCATTATTATTGAATGAGATACGTGAAATGGATAGCAACATCTGTTGAAATGGTCTCTCGGATCCAGATCATAATTAGAAAGATTATTAATTTTTTAAATAAACAATTTTTAAACCTTAACAACATTTCAAAAAAAAAAATTACCCCTTTGTTTTTCATTAATTCATCACGTGATAAAACTATTTGTCTTGTTTTGTTTTTTTAACAGAAATATAAAAAGTAATGGAAATTCCAGATGATTTAGATACTCCAAATATATAACAGATTATTTTTTAATTTATTGTTTTATTTTGTACCCAAAGCAAAGAATATCATTATAACTATAACATATATTTTATATATATATATATATATATATATATATATATGTGTGTGTGTGTAACACTTTAGTTATCAATATTTTATATTTATAATAATTACTCAATTGGCTATAATAAATAAACGCTAGGGGCCAGCTGATTGTTTCAAGGACAACTGGATGCAATGTCATAATGGATTTTTCCGAAGAACATGATCGTAGAAAAAAAAATTTTTGGTACTGCATTGATACATTTCATGATATCAAAATAAATGATTAATAAATAAAAAGTAATAAAAGTTAATGTGTAAATAATGTCCTGCAATCAATAATTAATTAAAATCTGCACCACTACAGCAGATGAAGAGTACTTGGTATAGACAGTACTGTTTTAAGGCAACGGTTGTGCAAGGAGGTGATTTGGCCGAGATCACGCACAATCGCCAGGTTTTATCCTAATTAAGAGTACAAACTTTAGAGAGGATGGGTGAGCCTCAGGAGGGTCTCCTGACCCGACAGGTTTCCACGGCTCAAAACTGAATAAATAATTTCTTGTCACTGGCGGTCTCGAATCCGGGACCGAGAGCATAGTACCACAGTGCGATAACACTTAATATCCCGCTCCATGGTCAATAATTAATAAAAATGTTAAATTAAAATCAGAACTAGGTGATTTTTTTTTCGTCATGTATTTTTAGTTTTATTGTAAATATTATTACTTTATATGGTATAACGTCTCTTAAAAATTCAATATTAAAAATGTTACAATGTTTTAATCAGTAAATTTTTTAATCACATAAAAGTTACACTATTTTAATCAGTGAGCACTTCATGTATTTATTTTGAATCTTTTTCGCTAAAAACATTTTAGATTTTCAGGGACACCCAACACTATCTCCTAAACATACCACTAGTCTTGCGAATCAGACGTATTAGTGATGCTTTCTTTGGTAGTTTAAAGATTTGTAAAGTTGTTATTGTTTTTAAAGTTAAAATATTTTGCATGTGAGTCATTAAAGCATTGAAGAATATCTGTGATTTTTGATAACATACTAAAAATTTAAATAAGTCCTTACTAAAACTAATTACTTTGGTAAGAGAGCAATGTGTTAGTTCTTCCACTGTAACTATCCTAGTGGAATTGTTTCAGCAGTACTTGGGTGCTTATTGCCCCTTGTGGGCACACAAGGGAACATTAGGGCAGTTGGAGTCCATTGTAAATACACCTTCACTGGACATCTCTCGGCTTGGGAGCTCCTGATGAAATTTAAATTGATCTATAAATCTTTTAAACCTCAGTAGAGTTATCTCTTTTGGCCTTTTTAACAATAGGTGGATAACTCTCATCCTTCAAATATATATGCCTCCCCTTGTCAAACGAAAAAAACAACAATCACATACTGATTAATTAAAAACTGTTAAATCTTAAACCGACTATTTAAATTACCTTTCTTAAAATACTAAGCAAAAATGATCCTAAAAAGTTTATTGAAATAATTAGAAACTAGATATGTGAGCCATCAAGTAAGAAACTAGCTCCAAGTCATTCAATGCGACATTAAATATCATTGTTTTCCATACTCTCTCCTTTTCATCTGATAAGGAGCAAATCCAAATATACATCGACACTGCAAAACCAACTCATTTTTGATGATACGGCGCCAATAAAACGACCGCCTTCTTGGATCAAAGATAAAAATCCCTACACACACATCGTTTTTCCTGACTTACGGAAAAATTTAAGCGAAAACCGAACGTCGTTTTGGTCGTAATCGCATAACAAACAGACGAAAGGAATGCTAAACAATCAAGTTGCATTAAATTTCAGTCTAATTAAAAAGCATAAATATTCACGACATTATTGCGCTCATCAGTAGTAAAATCCCATAAAACATAGAAAATAAAAGGTAATCTTACTTCCTAATTACATGCAGTCTATTATGAAACTAGTTGCATAGATAACTAAATAGTGTCCTACGTCATTGAATAGCCCCCACTTTTAATCCTAATCCCCCACCACTTTCATTACTGCAACCGATTTTTATTGGCATTGAGAGAGGCAAAGATATCTATGCAGATAACCCAACATGGCAAGTCCTAGGCTCCTTCGAAAATTGATAGTGAGTAATTCTTGATATTCAATTTCATCATCTTTATTCTTTTTTTTTTCTTTTTTTTTTTGTTGGTAAAAATACTAAGCGCTTGATTAATAGATAGTGCCTATAAAATACAAACGGAATGGTAGATGCAGTTGAACTAGACTCCAATACATCAAACGTCTTAATTTAAACTAAGATATGTGGTAGTTTCTAGGTCATTGTTGCTGGAGATAGGTTCTACCTACACTGCACCCATTTCGTCTGTAGATGGCCTATAATTTGGGCCGAAACATTAATGAAATAGTATTTTACTATGTTTTCAAGATGTATCTGCCAACTTGGCCATCTTCTTCTTTAATAATTTCTACGTTCAAATAACGTAAATTATTAAATATTTTTAATATTATCATAATATCTTGAAATAGTATTAAATCACTAGTGTTATTTTAATAAACTCCCTCACGTTTCATAATTGACAAATTTTCTATTCATGCTCATCAGGTTTAGCGAGTGGCTTGTACTTGCTCTGGGAGCTGTGTTTATACGCTGGAAACTTATTCTGAAGTTTCTCCAGAAATGTAATCAATCTAAAAAAAATCGCTTTCTAAATTACTATTAAAATTTGCCCATCATTGATTCTATTTCTGATATAAGAATCGGTTTCTTCTTGTCTACTTTTAGAATCTTTTACATAATTCATGGAATGTTTTGAATCATTTTGAATATATAGAACCTTCTTAGTCGATGTCATTTGCCTTTTATGCAGATCATATAAAATTGCACAGAACGAAGGATGCGAAAAACAAAACAAAAGTTCAAAGTTCAAATATATTGACCTCCTTACAACAAAGGTTGTCAAAATGTTGTTGATTTGAAACTTTCATCTAATTCATATTGTGGGTAAAGGAATAAAAAATGTTTGTTATAGTTTCCTTAGTTTCTGAAGTCGTGAGGTATTAAACAAAAAATATGTAGAATTGGCACATCTTTATTCTTTTAACGTTTCAGCTTATATCTTCATCATTATCAAATACAGCTTAAATTATGTTTTACATTATTTGTCTATACAGTACCATTTTTAACTACAGACAAGTTCATTGTAAATAATCCACTAGTGACAAGCACCTAGTATAATGGTAAGCGCCTTCTTTATAATGAACCTCTCTGTTTGGAATAACTTTTGATATTTTTTGTTATCAACTACCCTGATGAAGGCCTACAATATAAGGGCCTACTTAGATCGAAACGTTGGCACATAATAATAAATAAGGTTCACTTATTAGTGAGTTCTTCCTCATTGACCGTATCCTCCGATCGAATTCTCCCCTAATATACCTAATCTCTGAAATCAGGAGGAGTTAATCCATTGCTAAAAACCATAGATTTATTAATAGAAATATATAACAATAATATTCAATATTATACAAAATTATATCACAAATGGTCCACTTTTAGTCTCATATAGTTCATTTGTATTTAATTTATTACCGTTTTCTTTATATACTAAATCACCTTCTTGAAACTCGTAGTTACTTCTATTCTTGTCTAACCTCTTCTTGTTTCTTTTAAAACTTTTTTTCTGGGATTATGAATGATTCTTCTCTAAACCGTTATAAATCATTTTCTTCTTTTGATGAAAGTTACAATTTCCGATACTATCCCAAATAAGAGAAATCTCGGTGAGAATTGTGCTGAATTATTGTGTTCATTTAAATGCTCTTCAGCAATTTTGGTCCATAGAATATTGTTGTTCTTCCTTTAATTTTCAGTGAATTCTGTTCAGTAAGGTTTGGTATAAACACATATTTAATCCATTAGATTGAGGGTTGTCCACTGACGTATAAATTAATAGGTATTGGTCGACCAACATCATTCTTATTTCATATTTTTTTGTTGGTGGGTTAATTAATTTCATGAAATCATTTGTATTTTGTTTACTGTTTACTGTATTTTAAAGCCCATGCATATTTACTGAAATGCATTTTTTTGGAGAGCGGTTACCATTAAAACCCCCAATGGTATCAATAGACATAATTTCAAATGATATGAAAATCCTTAAATGATTAAAATGTAAATAAAACATATGGTTTCAGCAACCAGCTTACATATCGACAGTTTCAAGGCAGAAAGGCTTAAGCGCCAAAACGAAAAAAATTAGACTTTGAGTGAAAAGGGTTCGTAAGCGATAGTTTTTTCATCCCACGCTAAGTAAGAAGCGAAAAAAAAAATTGAGAAATTTAAAAAATGATTTTGTATTTCGCCCAAAAATCTCCATTTCTTTGTTTTTACGCTTATGCTTTTCTGCTTTTACACCGTCAATATATATCGACGTCGTTTTTGAAATAGGCTTAACCGACAAAAATTCGATATTTAGGTTGCAATTTATTATGATACCTAAATAATACCTCTATCAATTCCCACTCACGATATATCTAGAAAATGGTCTTTTAATTTTGATTACGCCAAATACTAACGACTCTCAGTCGTCACTCTGTCATTGACCAGCACAATAATTCTTAAAAATACATTGTAATTATAAAGGTTTTGTCACCGGAATAAACTCCTTCTAAACACAATAAAAAATTTAAAAAATATATTTTTATTTGGAGAAAAAGTTTCATGTGTTTTCTGTAAGTTTGTTAAATGGCGCTTTCGCCTTTTTCAATAAAAAGACATATCGAGACTCTTAATATATATATATATATATATATATATATATATATATATATATATATATATATATATATCAAGGATCTCATCTTTGTTTAATAAGGAAACAGAAAGATAGTATTAAAAATTATCTGTAAACATAAAGACATTAGAATTTTATGCTTCATATCTTCCAAAACAGCCCAACTTTAAAGTTGGATAGGTTATTTTATTTTGCGACTTCGAAACTCAATTAACTGTATCATTAAAAAAATAGAATATTCACCTCACGCTCTTTTTAAATAACTATGATCCATCGAATTCACCGGATTTACACGCGAGCGACTCCGACCTACTCAGCCCCGAAAACTCATCCAGGAAATGCAATTTGTGTAGCCCTAGACCGGCAGAGGACTAAGTATAATCCCGCCCATAATTGCTGAGGAGATCATCCCCTCTCCGTCATTAAAGTTGTAGCAGAAGAAGCATTTCCCTCGTAAATTATAACGAATTTCCAATCTCGGGGAGTACTGACAGCTCAACCCCAGCGGAAGAAGATGGGATCCCTTGATAAGGCGAAATAGAGATAATCTGACCGAGAATATCGGACTGAGTAAGTTTGAGAAATTACAGGTTAGCCGGCCGGTTTGGAGGAGGCGGTATTCAGTTTGATTTAATATAGTCCCTTTGGGGATAATGACAAATCGAAAGCATTTCCCTCCTGGCAATTTCAATTCCTTGAATGATTGGAAAACTTCATCCCTGCATGAGAGGGAAGTTTCCGAGGGCAAACTTAAAAGTTTGGCTAACCTCTCTGTATACTTTAGCCAAGCTTACTTTATAAGTAGTTTAGGGCTTATTTATTTTGTAATATTCAGACATTTCAAACAGCCATCATTGAGGGACCGGTCATATTCATTTTTTTATTTTTTATATTAACAAAAAAACCAACACAATTTAAATTTAAACATTTTTTCAACGATTTACTGAATTTAAAACAAAGAGAGAGAGTTTTTATAAAAAAAAATAATAAAAAAAGAAAATAAATTAAAGTAAATCAAATTTTATGATTGGAAGTTCTCTATTTCCAATTTTTTTCCTAACATACATTTCTTTATCGTTCATTTCGAATAAGAGTGCCACAATACGAAAAAGTAGAATTTTACAGGAGATGCACTGGAAGTTTGCCTCTTTAGGTTTATCGCTATCCCTCCTCTCCCTCCAACACATCGATTTAATATCAACAACTTATATTTTTTGTTTTAAAAAAAGGTTAATCTTAATTTTTTGATCATGGATCATCGATCAAATCGTGACATTTTTTCATTAAAAAAAAGTACAAGCTCCTTAGAGTTTATGAATATTTATGTTAATTCTGAAAAATAACAACACTCTTTTACTAAACAATAAATAGAATTTGAAAAAAAAAATTCAGCTCAAAATATTTTATTGAATGTATTAAAGTGTAGAACAATATTTTTCATATAAAAATGATGTGTTCAATTATTCAAACAGGGGCAAAATATGGATACTTTTTGGCCACCTAACTGGCATAATATGATATCAGAACATTAAAAATAACTAATTAATATCCTTTCTAAGGCAGTCTTTATAAAGCCATTCTTATAATAATTTGAAGAAAGTCATTATGTTTGATTAGTAAACTTATAATAGCTAACAATAATTCTTTATTGCGGTATATACTGAAAATGAAATTCGACATTTATTTTCAAAGAAATAAATAATAAAAATAAAAATACATAAATAATAATAATAAATAAAAGAAAGTCACTGAAAGCTTTCCAAGCAAAAAAAAGCTAAAATCAAAATTTTTAAATTAGTGGCACTCTTCATCCAAGTGAACGTTATATATATTTTATTTCTTGTATTTTTAATTCACGATTACACGATAATAACAATAATTGAATAAGCGGACATTTGACATTGATTTAACACGTTAGACATGAAAGAGAGTGATACCTAAAAATAAATGCTCTTGGTATGAATTAAATAAGTCGCTTATTAAGAAGATCTCAAGTTGTTTTTCAGATTCCTGAGGAAAGTAAAGGAAACCTTTCAAGCAATTGTGTCGTGTTAGCTATGTCTCGTAAAATTTTGTTGGGTCCAAATAGTTTTTCATTACACCGTCTATGATTTATCCGTACTTAATCTTTAAACTTACATTATATTTGTTAGGATAGGATTCATAGGATAATTCAGAAATATGAAATTGAAAGCTTATTTGATTAGAAATTATAATTGAGTGATTCGTCTCTTTATATTCGCCAATACGATAATATGTATTTAATTTTTCAAAAACACCAGTGAATTCTCATAAATATGTTTCATACCAAAGTTTTAGTAAAAATTCTAAAATTAATGTTTTTAGTATATCTCTCTTTATTTTCTTTAGGATTTGTTTTTATTTTGATATTATTTTTTCATTGAAAATGGCTTCAAGAATATTATAGCCATATTATAATTAACGTTCCAGAAGAAGAAGCAGCCTCTCCATAAGGTTTTTAGGCCGCAGATGAAACAAATGGGTCGGCAAACAGTATAGTTAAGCAGGTGGTCTTAACTATACTGTTTGCCGACCTTAAGATCGCCTAGCCTATCCCTCCCAGTCAAAATAATAGTTCTTAAATTCATTCTTACGTCGGCTTTTCTTTATAGAGCACCGATGCTCACTAATTTGTCGGCTACAATAACAAAGAGACTGCAGCAGTTTCAGAACGGGGCACTAAAACGGATTGTGAGACACACTTCACCATTAAGGGCAAAAACGGATATATTACTCGCCACACTCCAACTACAGACTTTTATCACAGGGAGACATCAAATTCCTTCATAGTCTCCGCTACTCGGCCAATCCCTCCCCCTTCTTCTTTCTTGATGCAAATTGTACAAAATCAATGCATGAGATTTATTGGATCATTTCCAAAGAACCCCAATAATGCACATCCATGAAGTTTCAGGTATTTTGAAAATCCAAGACTTTGTTCTAAAGCTTTCAATAGATTTCTTCGAATCTTGTGACAGTAGTCATTATGAATAGATCAAAACATTAGTAAATTACACCCATGATGATTTGTTTTATAAAAAATAAAAGCACAAAAGACTAAATCATGTTATACTTTAACTTTATAATTAGTGGCATTAGTTTGTTTTGTTTATTTATTATCTAGAGAGCGGTTATTATTTCTTAATCTTTTTCCTAATATATAATATTCTTCGTCAACTTAAATCAGATAAGTGTTAAACTTGTAAGTTATAACAGCAAATATCTGAATTACATCCTACTATGCATTTTTAAATTGTATAATAAAAATGACATAAACAATAACATACTAAGCTAACAAAATTAAATACCAACCACCTTTTAGGATTTTTACGCCAACAGAAAGACAACGGAGATGGCAACCATACTTAAACAGACTTAGATTTGACTAAGGAGAATTATGGACTTATATGATTGCTCAGAACACTAGCGATCCCTGAAACACTGATTAATCCCTTTATTCCCAAATATTTCCAATATCTTCAAAAACTCATTCAAATCCACGTGTAGTTGAAGGGTGGTCACCCCCACCCAACACTTTTATCATTCCAATATCCTATGGGGTTATTTTAAGGAAAAAAAATGTTTTGAAGTAATTTCTTCATGAAAATCATTACGAATCGTGGAATAGTAAGTGTATAGTGCCAAATTTTATATCTATTGAATGATTTCTTTGCGTTGAAACTGACCCTGCAACTGAAAACTGAAAGTTCAATGTAAGATGTTAGGCAGTACTAAAAAAAAAAAAAAAATTAGATATTGAAGAAATATCAATTGATGTTTGAATGGAAATCATATACCTAGTCAAACTCTGAAAAATAAAAACTACATTCTTATTGTAGCTAGTATTTTGTTGTGTAGGTTTTTTCTTACTTTTTCCTACTGTTGATATATATATATATATATATATATATATATATATATATATATATATATATATATATTGTCAAATTGAAAATTTCTTTCAAACGGCACATTTTATTGTACAAATTGCAAAAAATGTTTTTCCAGTAAAAAAACATCTCCATGTTCCAACATTCAAAGGGTTCCAACTAAATGATTCAATGATGAAGGGATCCAACATGGAACTAAATGATGCCTTGGGCATTTTGGTTTATGCGAGAAAATTAAAACGCAGCTAATTTAACATGATATGCACAACGGAAGCAACACACTTACTGACCAGAATAGAATTTGAAATTCCAAAGAAGGGCAAGAGGATGTTTTTGACTTTTTTAAGGAAGTACTCGTAAGTAAGGGGTCCAAAAAAGTTATCAAAATTACGATGCTGAATAATATTTCTATACACATCCATGACTAGAAATCATAATTGCATTAAGTCGTTTTGATTAAAAAAAATGTACGATGGGAACCAAACAGGTCTTATATAGGCGTTTATAATACGCAGATCATTGAGATAGGAACTAAATTAACTTTATTTCGATAAACAAATATTTTAAAATTGCAAAAAGATAATTATGATGATGTTTTAGTGTTTCTATTTAATATAAGATTGAAGAGAAGTGATTATATATCATTCATTACATCATACAAAATATGTTACGTACTTTTAAAATTACAAAATAGGTTCTTCAACTAAATATGGTACAATTTAGAAATATTGCTGATTCTCTTAGTCGTAAATCACATTCCAGAGGCCGAAACATCTATATCAATCCGCTACGCTTGTTTTAAAAGTTGAAACTTTTTCAATTTTCAATGCTTGAAAACTTCAGAACTTTAATTTTCTGCAAAGTAAAATACAGTTTGTGACATTTGATACTTTTTTTTTAATTTACCTACAATTGTTACATTCACCTCGTACTTTAAGAAGAAAAATAGCGTTAACAGGCTTTTAATGCCTTTTTAAATCACTATTTATTCAAATAAGAGTTAATGAAATAAAATAAGGTAAGTTCTTATTTACGTAAAACATTGTGAAAAATATCAATTATAATAATTACTTGTTTATTTATTGAAATTTAAAACTGTATTCACTATAAATAAAAAGTAATTAATATAATGTTAAAATAAAATGACTCAGCGTGGAATACATTCTTTGAGTCAAAACTTCATAAATTTCTTACAGAACAATTGATCCGAGCATAAGCAAATGGAATGGACTTATTTAAGCATTTCAGTAAGGTACAGGTAAGAATTCTTATCCTTTACGTCGGATTTAGATAATTGGATAAGAAACAATATTTAGGTCAAAAGAAAAAGAATTGGTCCGTGATTCACACGGGCTATTCTTAACTTATCTCAGACAAAAACTTTTCGAACTACATCAGTAGCAGATGATTCACTTTATATCACTAAATGTCCACCAATAATGTCAAAATCACCAAGAAATTGGGATAAAAAGTGTTCGATCAGAATCATTACAAAAGTTTCATTAAAACTCATAAATTAACTCATTTTTTTATTATGAAATATTTTTTTATCCAAGGTGCTTATGATTTTTATATTCATGTCTTATTTAAAATACCTTTACGAATTTTTATCGAATTCAATTCGGTTATTTAAATAGAAGAAAAACAAAAACATTTTTTGAGATAACAATATAATAAACAATGAAGAAGAACAGTACTTCCCCTACGAACTAATATACACTAACACGAATTCTACCATAATTTTTATATCCATTCAATATTCTTTCCACGTTTAATCTGACCTTTAAAAATGATTCAAACTGAGAGTTGAGGAAAATAAATTGTGTTGTGACTAGCTCAAAGAATAATAATGATTAATTGTATTTTTTTATGAAAACGAGTAAGACGTCAACCAAAAATATATATGCATAAAGTTTATCTACATAGCATTGCATAAAAATGTAAATTCATAAATTACTTAATATGGTCTTAGATTTAATTAATATATATCGTCATATAAGGAATGCGTCTTGGATTGCTTATCACTCCCTGAGCAATATTGATTTTTGCAACACTTCTTTTTTCAAGATAAACTATTTACTTCCTTTCCTTCAGTTAAAAACTGTCAGTTTTAGAAAAAGCCTTTAGCTAAAAAGGAAGTAAAATTCTCTCCACCCTGACTCATTTATCATGAAAGCGTTGCATGTTAGATACTGTGAAAATATTATTGCTGGCTTACAAAAACCATCGATACTTTCCTTGAAGTTATGTATCATTGTTTTGTTGTTTTTCACGTGACTCGCTAATACTTTCTCAATTTTCATAAACAATAATAATTTTTTCACTACAATTCATTCTTTGTTTGCAGCCCTTTTTTATTTTGTTTGAAAACCCATTCACACGTGGTTGATTGAATTCTATTGAAATTTGAATGATATTGAAATTCCTGGTGTGACAAATCCTTGTGAAACCAGGGACTTCTCAAGGATATTCGAACCTAAAAAGGATAACCTGTGTAGAACAAGTTTTTTTATTTTGAGCATCATACATCATAGAACATCTACTAACAGTGTTCGGTTTACTATTTCCTATTATGATTTTTTTTTTCATAATGCTTTATTAATTAAAAACATTTTGAAAACCTTAATTATCGTTGTGGCCTTACTTTAATTACTGAATTGTCATAAATGTTGGAAACACGAAAATTATGTAAATTCCTCTACACTTAATTTGATTTATTTAAAAAAAAATTAAGATATTTAATTTTCACTTATGAAACGTTAAATAACGTAGAAATTCTCTTAGAATTCCCAAAATAGTCATTTATATCGAGTTGGCTCATTAGTGGCCAGGGTACCTATTATTTTCCATGGAGCATATAGTTTTTATTTATTTCTCATATTCTCAAACGGAGCGAAAATACCCATGTTTTCTACGTTTCTAAGAAAGCTCCCCCTTTAATCCTACCATTTTCCAATCCAGTTGTTTGAAAGCTTTGTGTCTTAACAGGTGGTTCCGCTTCGTGAAATTTTCGGTCTTGATTTTCAGAATGAATATTGACAAAGTTAGTTTTAAGTGATTAATGGGCCATAAATGGTACACATCATTTCTGCTATCCTGATTCAATATATTTTTTTTTTAAATAATTCTTGGAGGCAAAAGTAAATGATAATTGTTGTAGTAAGTAAACATAAAAATAAAAGTTAAAAAAAAAAATATTCGGGCAGTAATTGGTTAAAACGATTTTTTCGAGGTCTCTCTCAGTTGGCCATTATATATTGTGTTTGCTATTTTTTTTTTAGTAATTGCGATTATTTAAAGAATGTGAAGACCATGGCTTCCACTACCGTTTTCTATTCGCACGATTGTTTAGTCGCAAAAATAGAACAGGTTGTTTCGAATATGAGTACACTCACTTGCGACTAAAAAATCGCTGTGATTAAAAAGTTGCAGCATGTCCTATTTTCGCTGCTACGCGATTGCCGCTCTACAAAATGAAACACCCGAGCAGGTAGAACGAACCAAATTGCAATGGTATAGTCACCGTTCTAAAGTTGGCTTGTTCCATAATAACAAGTAGTTTAAAGATTTTGCAAAGTTTTGTAATTTTGCATACTCGAAATGTCTTATAACGGATCTGATGAACGTATAATAAGGCTCTGACATACGTTCTACTGGTGTTAACGTTCTGAACATCGTATCATAGTTTGTTATTGATGGACCAATAATGCGTAATTATAGTATTGAGAAAACATCTCAGGGTGCTCACATAAATCTTTAAATAACTTTTAAAACTCTCCTTCCAATAATATTTGGCTTGTTATTGGAGGATTGCAATCACAATGTCTGTGTCATTTACTTCTCTCTCTTAGCAAAAGAACGATCAGACAAGAAGTTTCAATGACATCCATTGGAAACTGTTCTAAAACAACGATTTATTTATAAGTTTGTGCACCTTGTAGATTTTCTGTGACATAGACTTTTTTGTCGCCGCAACTAGAAATCACTAGTATAGGCCAAGCCAAATAAATACATGAGGAAAAATGAAGTGGGCTTTTGACTCTCCTACCGCTGTTATATATCCAGAAAAATTGAATAGAAGAATTTTTTTTTATGTGTTTAGATGTCCTGAAAACCTCTTCTTTCTTTCGCCTCACCACTTCCTTAGCATGGCTTCTTGATCACAAAGTAACTCTCCATTCATTCAGCACTTTTAAATAAACAATTTTCCATCTTGAGTTTAAATCATCATTGACCTTAACAATGATATTTCTACATAAAGAGCAAATAATGGAAACCTGGTTGTCCTTGGTGAGTTGTAATTCTTGTCAGCTGCTGTACCACTAGGAATGTCTGTCACCATTACTCTATATCAATATATATATATATATATATATATATATATATATATATATATATATATATATATATATATATATATAATCTAGACCACTGTCAATGATTTTTCTGGTAGATTACATAAGAGTCTTTGGTATTCTTAATTAAGAAGTTCCTCTGGTGTTTTTATTCCTTTAAAAATTGGCTTTAAGTCATTGCTATTAAATATTTTCATGATACCAATATAGTATAATTATTTTACTCAAATTTTATTCTTTGTTTATTTAATTTAATGATTGAGTAACGGAATTAATTGAAAATAGACGCAGATGAACATCCTTACAAGCGCAAAGACTATTGCACCAAAGTTGGTCTAAAACCGAACACGAGCTCATTCAATGAACTAAATCAATTATTATTCAGTAAATAAAAACGCTGCAAATTATTACACAATGTTTTAATGGGAAGTATTTCATATTATTTATTTGTTAAATTTATTATAAATTATTAATAACGCCATAACAAAAATTGTTTAAGACATTTTATATTTCTCCTCTATCTTTATAAATGTCGAAGGTGGGAGCATAAAAAAATCGAAACGAATGGTATTAAGGAGTTCCGAACCACTAGACTCGGAGAAAAGCCGGGGCCTGCATTTTTTTAATTCGATTGTTCTTGGAACGCAAATTTCTAATTGTGAAAGGAAGTTCTTGGTCCATCAGAAAGGTTCATTTTTAAACATAAACTAAAAATAGACTATAGAATTAAAAAGAAAAAAACAGAACTGTGTTCAAGCGTTTCTTGAGACATAAGGAAATTCAGAGAGAGAAACTGATAATATTTTTGCACTAATGATTGCATATTCCTGCATGGGTTCATGCTGTATCATGGGACGATTAATCGGTGTCAAACAACATAACAAAAATGATGCTCCTAATGGATGAGAAAAAGTTATATTTTAAGATATTTGAAAAAGATAAATTTGATGACGTCTTATACACATACGAGTCAAAAGTAGAATGAAGAATAGGAATGCTTTGGTGTTAGCTCAAAAAAAAAAAATAATAAAATTGTTTCTTCGTTATTTCGGGAGAGGGAGGGGGAGGGTAAAGAGAGAGGAGGAGAAAAATAAACAAAGAGGGAAGATCTAATCAACATTTATGAATGGTGATTTTGTGACTCCAAGAGTGGTCTATATAAAAATTCTAGTAAAAGAAATAAGATGCGTTTAATGATATGTAAAGACTTACTGAACAAGCACTACATTTATCATAAAACTCATAACTGACCCAAGGTGAAACAAAATAGGTTACTGTAGGAGTTTTCCTGTAAAATATGAAATGGAAAATTTAAATGATGTGGCAGGATAAATAGGATACAAATGCACCATAACGAAGGGAATTGAAAGACCACGGTTCTAAATAAATGGAAGACGTTGAACAAATACTCAAAGGGAGAAGAAACTGTCCTCCGTGTAAGGATTGAACATTGTGAAATCCAAATGGTTATTTATTGCAAAGACTTGAATCATCTACTATTGAAAATTAGTTGTAGTTTTCAGAGAACGGTGAAAAAAGTTGCAAATTAAACGACATTTTTTGATTAAAATTGTCAATAATTGAGATTTAAGACTTCATAGGTTTGAACTGTCTGTTACAAAATAATTGATTATTATTCTAAAAACATGTGTTTTTTACAATTAAAAATATATATATTAATTAAACCACCACAACCTTGTAGGTTAAAAATAAACCTTTAATAAATGTTTGAATTAAACAATCAATCCAACCGTATTCAGCTTAGTGCTCAAGGATTAAGGCTCAAACGCTCTTCATTTGTTTAAAACATATCAAATTCCCTTTGAGGGAAGTCTGACATCGAAGTCTGACTTGCCTCACCCCTTCCTACATTTAACCCAAAATTATACGTAGCAGACACGAGTTATGTACTAAAGCGGACTAACAGAAGGAAGTCAGCAGTTAATTATAGCGGGTTAATTAAAGCGGGTTAATTATATCCGTCACTTTATGACATAGCAAAAATGATATTAAAAATCAAAGAGAAATAAGAATACGGAAATAGACCAAACAGTGTTTGCGAATTTTCTAACTCATAATAAATGAGTAGCTTATGGTTTAAATGAGTAGTTTATAGAAAGCTTTTATAATAATATATCAGACCTCGATTATAAAAAAAAATTATTGAGTGTAATATATATTACTGATCAGTATAACCTGCCGAGCATGTTGATGTGACATCCCGACACGCTCGAGTCCAAATAAGCACCGCTGAACTCCGGTTCGGAGTTCGGCTTATGATGGTTGTGATTTCTTTCTTGGGGAACCTACGTTATAAGTTTCTAAGATCTCATTGTGCCTGGAATAGACTCATAACCTGTAGGATGAACTACTTTTCCTGTTCCAGTTGGAGATATTAAGATCCTAAATCCCATTAAATAACCAAAAATCCCATTCAGTGGCGGATCCAGACTTTTCGGGGCCCTGGGCGATACGATATTGCGGGTCCCCCTTGGTTTGCAGCGTACTGGTAATGGTGGGCGGGAACGAGACCTTCGAAATCCCTCTCAATTGGAAATTTTATGCCATGCAATCATTTTATTGTTACTCTCACAACTCACGTATTCAGCTAATAATTTAGCATTTTAGTTCCATTTTTTATGATTTTTTTTTTAAAAGCAAATTTGTATAATCCAAATTTTATTTTTCAATTGCTTAGTGCCCGGTGATCTGACTGGTGTCAGACGTTACTATACAAACTGCATCCATCTGTATTTTTTATGGCGCGGGGTCTCGCGGGAAATCTTATAAATTCCTCTGTAATGTATAAGTCATTTAATTAAATTCTCTACTCTACGGGGCCTGGGCAGTTGCCTCCCCCTTCCCTCGGGATCTGCTTCTTACCCCATGGATTGGTTTTTTTTTAAAGATATTCTTAGACAGTGTTGTATTTTTTTCTTTTTTTTTTTCAAAATGCATATTTGCTTTATATAAATAGCTAGGTCAGGTTATGTTTCTTATGGATACTTCAATACTGGTGTTTGTCGCAAGAGGATTACCTTAAACTAAAAGTATTTGAAATAAAGAGAATAACAAGGATTTACGGTGCTACAAAAGTTAATGGTGAATGGAAAAAAAAATTAAGAGTAACAGTGAAATATATTAGAGAATAATAACATTATTAACTGTATCAAGGAAAGTAGGCTGAGATGGGCAGGACAAGTGGTCAGAATGGAAGATGATGGGGTGCAGAAGAAAATACTAGAAGCGTACTTCAGAGGAAAGAGGAAAACGGGAAGACCGATAAGCAGGTGGAAGGATGAAATGGAGTGTGACGCGAGGAAGCTAGGAGTCCACAATTGGAAGATAGAAGCACAGGGCAGAGAGAAGAATAACTCAGGAGGTCAAAGGAAAAATACATTTTTCAATACATGCTGGCCTATAGCGTCCTTCTATAACTTTTTTTTTAATCTTTATTTTTTTAAATCTGTTATTATTCCTTTATGTTGCTACCACCCAACATCATTCCAAAGTTTCTTTTAATTCCTAAATCATGGTAAACAGATGTCATACAGTGGACAATCTTCTAAAATGTGGTAGATGGTCAGCTGCACATTGCACGTACACATTTTTCCTCTTAGGAATTAGTAAGTCACGAATGGGCAATTTTCAGTCTAGAGATAACGACCTTTTATAATTAATGATAAAAAAAAAATCTTTTAAACGCTTGCGAAATTTCAGATAAAGTAAAAATAATCCTACGAAGACCAATGCTTGCGATAACCAATGCACGCGGGTAATAATTATACAAGACAAAAGTCCGTCAAAAAAATTGTATCCAAGCAAACCCTCACAGATTTCAAATAAACCCCTACAAACTGGATAATAAGTTCGCGAAATTTGGGACCATTAATGCAGTCACTACATAAGTGCGCTAGGCAACTTACACCTACAAATCGCTCATCCAATATAAAAGGAGAATGCTAAGAGCTCATCGAGCAACTTTTATCAGGTGATCAGGCAGTGACATGTAATTAAAAAAAATAAATAATGCTATCTGTATAACTTCCATGTATCTTTTTCTTCATGTGTCTGATTTAAATGGAATAAAATTCTGAGTTCTGCCTCTTTGATTCCGGACGAGTGGTGTATCTTATGTTCCATTCTGCGGAATTCCATTGCAGAGAAATCAATTTATATTTTGATATATGCATAGACGGTTGCTTTGTGAGCTTGCATCGGCTCGCTTTGAGTCGAAACATTTTACCTTTTATACTTCGTTATCTATTCATGGATCGTCCAACTGATTTCTATTGATGAAATCCCTTAAAATTTGGATTAATGATGGCCGAATCCTTTAAAAATAATTTGAAAAAAGTTATTGAATCCAACATAGTTCGTTAAATTTCTAATTACATTGAACAGTTTATACAATAAGGCATTTTTTTTTTCGTAAAGGGGTTCACTTAAACTTGTGAGAAATTTTAAGACTCTTGGACACCAGAAAATGAAAACAATTCTACTTGCTTGACTCAAAAGTACTGACGTAACAATGTGGGGATGTAATAATGGATTAATTAGCCTAATGAAAATTCAAGGTTCTCAAATGGCTCTAAAATATGGAGTATAGTCACTTTTATGAAGTCTTCCGCCGAAATGACTAGGTTCATAATGAAAATAATAACTATTCTGTAAATTAAAGAAACGCGAAAAGTTAACTCTTCATTTGTAACGAGAAAACAATTAAATTAAATACAAATGCTCGTGGACCCTGGGTACTTCCGAGAAAACTTAATGATCATCAACCATTAGTAAATATTTTTATAAATATTTAATGAACGAATAAACTATTAAAAATTAAATAGTTTCGTACGTATTTGTTTTTCTGGAGATTTATTAGGGTTTAGATGTACACTGTATTTTAATTACTGCCTCTAATCCTAGAGTATTTTCAGCAAGGGGATTGCGGTGCTAGAAATTTCGGATCTCGGGATCCCAGTGCTAACACCGAGAAATATATAAGAAAAAAAATGTTCAATTGAATATTTATTAATAATATGCACATAAATACATATATATTTAAAATAATAATAATAATATATGTAATAAAACATAAGTATAAACAACAAAATAATATGAAGAAAAACAAAATAGTAAACAGTATTAATTTATTTGTTTATTATGATATTTGTTATTATGCCGTGTGAATTTAATTTTTTTTATTTTATTTTAAAATGAGTTCGATGAAAACATAAAGTGCTTAAATCTGGCGATGATCTTATTTTTTTCGCGATTTTTCGGCATCTGAAATAGCATGCTCGGATTCCACACTGTCGGTTGGTTTCTAGCTTAAATCGTAATAAGAATTTACGAGGTTTAATCCACGCTTACCTTTTTTTTTTTTTTATGGAGTGTTATGATTTAATTATTCGTGAATTGCTTTATCAAGTTGTTCTTCCAAGGACTGTTTAATTTCTAGTTCTAATTTAAATTTAACAATGGGTACTTATTCATGTCGTCCTTTTTGCCTTTATGATAAAACTGGAATAAAGAATAATTAATTAAATTTCATTTCCATGTTTGTTTTTTTTTTCATCTAGGCATGAAAATTTAAAAATGAAGAAACACGAGTTCGAAATTTCGTTTATCCTTCAGTTACACAACACTCAATAGTTTCTCGACGACAAAATCCTTCGACCTCTAACTTTATAGGTTTTAGAATTTTCATCAAATCATTACTTAATTCAAATTCATTCTCTTCCAATGAAACGATTGAACCGGCTTGAATCAATGATTTTTCAATACATTTTTTTATTTTCGAAAAATCGCCGGAACATGAAAAACAAACGGCTCCATCGAGTTTTGGCGTCAATAATTAATTAAAATTCATTTCCATATTTTTTTTTTTCATCAAGGCATGAAAATTTAAAAATGAAGAAACACGAGTTCGAAATTTCGTTTATCCTTCAGTTACACAACACTCAATAGTTTCTCGACGACAAAATCCTTCGACCTCTAACTTTATAGGTTTTAGAATTTTCATCAAATCATTACTTAATTCAAATTCATTCTCTTCCAATGAAACGATTGAACCGGCTTGAATCAATGATTTTTCAATACATTTTTTTATTTTCGAAAAATCGTCGGAACATGAAAAACAAACGGCTCTATCGAGTTTTGACGTCAATAATTAATTAAAATTCATTTCCATATTTTTTTTTCATCAAAGCATGAAAATTTAAAAATGAAGAAACACGAGTTCGATCATTAGTTTATTCGACGAGCAAGTGAATCCTTCAGTGGAATGTTGATTAATAATTAATTAAATTTCATTTCCATATTTTAGACACGAAAATTGAAAAATGAAAAACCTAGTAAAAATGGATGGATTTCAATTGGTTTTCTTTTTTATCGAGGATTTAAACCAAGAAATAAAAAGTTTCATCATTAATTGTTGTTTTCTTTCTTTTAATTTATATTTATATTTTTTTGCAGACTTGAAATAATTTTTGAAAATTGAAGTATTTGAAAATAGTTCAAACTACGGTAAATCACTATTTTTTAGTTTTATTTTAATTAATATCATGGAAATTACTCTTCCTACGCAGATAATCATTGTAATTCAATTAATGCTTGTCGAGATAAAGTTATTAAAAAAACAAATTGTACCCGATTTTGACATTATGAAACGATCATATCTTGAGAGAAGTTAGTTATTTCAGAAACTATATCTATTGCCTGGTGATTTCTCGTGTTTTTTTTTTGAGGGGGGGTGGAGGAGTAAAAAGTGTTTTTTTTTATCTCGAACCGTTTGACATATAGGTGTTTAATGCCACTCAAATTAAATTTAGTTAAATACAAGATAAAGTATTATACAACGATAATCTTCATAGGTTTCCATGATGTTTTGTTAAATTAATTCAAAAATGATGATCTCCGTTTTGTTTTTTTTAAATTTGTTTTTTAAAACTCTTCATCTAGATGTATACATTAATAGAGAATCTATTAGAGCTCAAATTCACTTCAATTTATACAGGATATTCATGAAGAGGGCAAATAGTTTTCGAGATATGACTGAATGAAAAATGAGTAAAAATGTTTGTTTTTTTTTTCTTTAATAAAATGAACTTCACCTGAAATAATTGAACATCTATTTTTATTTTGAATATATCTGTTGAATAGTCTAGGTAAAAATCTAATTATTGTCTAACTATACAAAAAAAAATAATAGATACACACAAACACACACACACACACACACACACACACACACACATATATATATATATATATATATATATATATATATATATATATATATATATATATATATATATATATATATAATTAATATAAATATAAAAAAAATTGTAGGTTATTTTGCATTTTAGGGAGTCAATGAAAATATTTATAAACTCAAATCTAGCTGTTGTGAAGAATTGCCGGTTCAGCTAGATTTAAAGGATTTCTTTAATCTTTCTTACGTATGTAAATTTTAAAGTTAAAGTTAAAGTACCCAAGAGTAATTTTAACTTAAAAACTTAAATGGGCTCATTATGATAATTCCACAAGTACCTACACAACGACCCCCTCGCTTACCAGTCAAATAAATTGACAGACAAAGTCGTTTTTCGAAAGAAAAAAAAATGTGACAAAACAGAGAATACTGTCAATTGCTGTTGACACCACGGAAGGGCCTGCAAAACCCGAATCACTTTTCCAGCCATCTTGCCCGTCTCTTTTATCGTTTGAATAAATCTCCCTGTTCATGTCCCAAAGGAGAAGTTTGTGAAATATTGGAGACGCCCCTGGGGTAATACTTTATGTTCTGGTCTCAGCGCACCTTTCCAACTTCTTAATTTTGAGGTTCTGTCGTGTTCGTACCTCCGTTATCTAACATATTTTGTCCATCTCTTTTTAAAGTATAGTAAAGTGTTATGTTTTAAGCCTAAATATTCGAAATAATCAGTATTTTTTCCTTAATGGGTTTATGCTCATTACGGATTTTTAAAATACCTGTTACCCTTGTTTTTCTTGTTCGGAAATTAATATTTTTGTGAATGTTTCATCAATATTCTAGTATTTAAAACGACAAAGTGTTGTAACTTTGTATTTCTTGATTTTAAACCATACCAAATAGACCAGCTATTAATATTTTATGAATATCATCAAATTGCCGATGATCTCGTTATATTCGGTAATAAATGTAGCAACCTCCAGTTTAATCTCAGAGTCCTCCAGAAGGAATTAAGGAAAACCAACATGGAAATAAATGTTGATAAAACAAAAATCATGAGAATAGGAAGGAGAGAAGAACGAGGAGATAGAATAGTCCGCTTAAATATCTCGGCGCCCATTAAAATGAGTTCGGATGGATAGATGGAGAGATCCAAGAACGTATAAAATGTACAGAAAGTGCTTCAACGCCCTTGAACGATTCTTTATTGGAAAGAGAGAGGTTACAAAGGATATAAAGAAGACAATCTCTAAAAACACCTTTCTTCCAATCCTAACGTAATCAATTGAATCTTGGACCCTCACCAGCAAACATAAGTGTCAACTCCAGGCTATGGAAATGAGATATCTCAGAAAAGTTGAGGGGAAAACAAGATGAGATCGGGTAAGGAACTTGACCAAGGATAAGGATTTGCTCTTAAGCTAATCTGGGCATACGACCAGCAGTAGACATCATTGAGGAACACATGATGAGATGGTTCGGGCGTGTTTTCCGTATGGCTGAGAATCGTATGGCCATACGAGACCAACGTGGAGGGTGGAAGACCTCGGGGAAGACAGTGTTAAAACAGCCTTTGACCGGCGAGACTTGGATTGGACGAGGAGAAGGTTGTTGGTTTGCGAGCGAAAACATTGAATCAAGCTCTATAAGCGGGCTCCACTGTCAGAGAGGAAACGATTATGTATGTATGTCTAAATATGAATAATGCTAATTTCATATATTTGTTTTACCTTAAAATATTTATTGCTTTGCCACAGTTGTTTGGAGTTAGTTCGGTTATCAAACAATCGGTAGCACATCAATTTCTTTTCAATTTTAATCTATATATACAAAAGCAATTATTAAAATACAGATATTTATCAGCTTTTTATCAACTGAAGACATGATTGGATGAATGTATTATGTTACAAATTTAAAGCTATGATGAAATGGCCATTATATTTTTTTGTATGTACTTTTTAAAGAAATGATCTATCCAATCAACTGAGACATACTGCAATTGATCATGAAACTTGGGTTGTTACAAGGCGAAGATAAAGACATAAAACCTTCATTCATAAGAAATAATCACTCATAACTCCTTTATCCACTCATCTTTCGTAACACATTTAATCTATGAATTGTTTGATTTTCCTATTTTCATTATTATTTTTATAGAATTTTTATTGTGTTCGTCAAAATTAATATTCTTTTGTTAGTCAATTAATACTTTTAAACATTTTATTTATATTTTTAGAAGCGGTATATCTTATGATCTACAGGAGTAACTTCTGTCTGTTTTTCTATTTGCAAAAGGTTCTCGAAATCCCGATTAAGGATTTTGCTTAAACATTTAGAAAAAGGATTTTTGGGTCTCATAAATCGATTGGCGTATTCCTTTACTCCAGAAAAATGTTTAATTAAAAAACAAAAACAAGCTGCGCGGTGGAAAAAAATATTTTATTTTATTTTCAATTGTATTGCTTCTTCATTTATACTAAAATATGAATTTAAATTTATTGCTAAAAAAGAAGAGACAATAAAATGAAGTTTTGACGATTACGAAAGCAAAGGACAAGTTTTGTTTTATATTTTGAACATCTCTAATAATTATAAATATCATATCGTCGCTTAAGCTGACAAGTAACTCAAATTACTGAATTTTACAAAAGAAAGACACATTTTTTCTGATTTTAGATGCTGACTGATGATGTTGATTTTTTTAAAAGGGTATAAAGATTGTATTTATTATTTTTTTTTTACACTGGTAAAGCACCGATAAATTTGTTGTAATAAAATGTACATCATTATTGTAGTAATAACGCTGTATGTTTGATAATCCAGTAAAATTATTGTAAAGTATATAATTTATCTGTTCAATCAATTGGAGAGGGCACCCAGCAATGTTCCCGGTATGATATGAAAATCTTAGCGGGCGGTTTTAATGCAAATATTGGGAAGGAGGAAGTCTATTAACCCACAATAGGTCAGTATATCTTGCACGATGTTAGCAACAACAATGGACAGAGATTGGTCAACTTTGCGGCTTCGAGAGATCTAGTCATAAGAAACACATTCTTTCCCCATAAGAGTATACATCAAGGAACCTGAACCACTCCGAACAGGACGATTGTCAACCAGATCTACCATATGCTTGTTGGGAAAAGAAATATAAAAAGATATATCCAATCTGGTTAACTTAAGAGTAATACGCCACTAAATTAGGCGTATAAGGCTATGTTAAATAGAAGTACAAGGAGAACAGGACTGGGGGAGTACAGAGCAAAAGGAAGAGCGGAAAAACATCTTTACCGAGGAAAGAAGAGGAAAAAGGAACGAGAGGAACAGCTAAGTGCAGATAGACAATTTTGGGACTTCTTCCGAAAAGTGAACAGAAGCAGAAAAACATTAAAGGTCGGTGGGACAATATTTTATATACATTTTCTTACGCAAATGTAGTTGACATAATCGGCATAATTGACATAATTCAACGAGGGACATCTCAGAGACATCCCTTGCATTGATTGGACCTAGAGGTCAACGAAGTGAAGACCAAGTACATGGTGACAGAAGATCCTACAAGAGCTGAAGATATTGAGAGTTAGGCTCTTACATTTTTGAGAAACTGACGGAGTTCACTTATTTAGGGTCATTAATGACAAAAGACAATAATGTAGCGGCTGAAATTAAACAGAGAATTGTGACTACCAATCGATGCTATTTCAGCTTACGAAAGCAGTTTTGTAGTCGCTTTTTATCTATACAAACCTTTAGTCCTGCTCTACAAAATCTTAATACGGCTAGTTCTGCTCTATAGTTGTGAGACATGGGCACTCAGTAAAAATGACGAACATGATCTCCTGATCTTTGAAAGGAAAATTCTTCAAAGAATATGTGGAGGAACCCAAACTGATGGACAATGGAGAAGACGATCCAACCATAAACCGGGCTGTAAAGCTGATTATGACTGTACAATATTTAATATTGCATTTTTTCTATACAATAAAAGAAAATAATTTTCAAACATGGCTCGATCCCCGGCCACTTTTTTTAAAAATAGCCAAACTCTTATTACCAAATATTGTTGCGTATTCTAAAGGAAAGGTAGTTCTACAGATAAAGATACTTATTTGTCATTTTCAATGATTGACGAATTCAATCGAAATAATCTGAGGTATCTTTTTTTTTTTTTTATAAATTTAATCATTTTATATTTACTATCAAACATATGTTTTCCATTTTAATACCTACTGAGCCTTTCCAAACAGAAATAAAATAACTACAAACTCTATCTTTATGCTCATATTACAATGTCCAAATGAACAAGGCCTTCACACGAGGATATAGAAGCTTTGAAAAAAACCGTATTGGGAAACTCCACGGGACTATAGAAGAAATAGAAGTATATAAAGGAGTTTCTGGGTGGAAGGAACCGCGCAGACAAACGACCCCAAAAAAGTTCTCTCTTGCAAAGAAAAAACAACCTGGCCTATGTACGATATAAAATATTGGATTCTATTCAATGAAAGCGAAGGGAAAACTTTCTTACTCCAGCTTTTATGTTTTATTTTGTTATAAACATTTATAATAATGGCATTTATGTATATTACATATAAATATTGTTCAGACCTGTTTCTTAATAGAAATTTATCTATTTAAATCCTGCTCAGTTTTAACGTAAATTTAAAATGTAATTTTCAATTCAATTAAATGAATAAGCGTGAGGTTAAACAAAACATTAATTAGAAAAAACAGGAATATTCTCTTCTTCATTTTACCATCATATATTTCACTGAGATACATATTTAACTAAACTGGATTTACTATCATAATTTGTTTGATTATTTTAACAACCATATTGTTGTATAATAAACTATTGGATTTAATTTATGTTTTAATAAAATGGAAGATAAAAAAAACATTAAAGTAACATACATTACTTATATGTTATGCTAATATAATATCCAATGCAAATAAATTTTCGAGGTGAGTTTGATTTCGGAATATAATTTTATTATCAATTTTAATGGTAAAAAAAGGAATGAAGGCTTCGAACCACAATTATGGATAATAAAACTTATCCGTTTTAAAAACTAAAAAAGTTACAATTCAATGGCAATTAAACTCAATATCATTCTGTACGAAATAAAGAATAACTTTATTAACAAATTATTACCTTATCTCTTTAAAAATAACAATACGAATAATTAAAAGCATGAAACCACCCATAGTAATTAAACCACTTATTTTTTCTTTCGTTTAATCTCGAGTTACTGTGTCCTTTCAGAAATAATTATTTCAAAGATGAAAATAACTTTGGTATGGAATACGTAAGTTCTTCATCTAAGGTGGAAGATACATCAAACCAATTTTTTTTTTTCATCAAATTTCAATGGTGTTTTTGTTAGTTATAATGCAAAGTTTAATTGGCTGATCAAAAGTAATGAATTTAACAGGAATAGTCAAAATTAAAATGTAGTAATATTTAAAAAAAATATTTTATTTAATTTTGATGTTCAACTTTCGGTAAAAACGCTTCCATGAATTATATCGAATTCAGTGCATTAATTTAAAAAAAACTAAACAATTGTAGAAATGTAATAAATACAATAGACATACATGGTGCAGAATTATATAATGTCCTAAGATAAATCTAAATCACTAATTTGAGGGATTATTTAATCATTGAGTAAAGATAAGTTGTGACATGAAAATATATAAAAATGAGCATGTTTTTATATATTTATATATCTATACTGTTTTTTACGGAGTGTCATTTGTCGAATTATATTTCGACAATGAATATATCATTCCCACAAAAGCTTATGATGAATCCATGTCACTTTTGTTAAGTTGTTCCTTTTTGCTTTATTCTTCAGGTTTTGATTTATTTGCTTACTGATGTTAGGTAATTTTTAGGGCTGATTGAACCAAAGAAACACTGGTCAAGCTTGTTCGTATTCTAGAAAACGCTTGCTAATATTTATTAAGAAGAATAGCCTGCGCTTAGTTACAAGATTTAACTCGTTGTTATAATCTCGTATTATCTAGTAAAGTCGTTTGAAATGTTTCATTTGTTTTTCTTATCAAGGAAAGCTCAAGTCCACATAAAGAAAACTGGATATAATATCTTTTGAACTTCTATAGTGTAAAAAACTTTCAATTTTTATCGAAATATGCCGTTCTGTTGTTTTGAAGAATACAATTATTATTTCTGTAAATACAAGTGTATACAAAAGAATTGTACGAAATTTCATTGAAATAACTCTATACCGAATTCCTAGCATTGAGTACCAAGTTATCGCATGATGGAAAATCGGATAGCCTTGGAGGTTTTATGCTGTACATGCTTAACACGAGTGCACCAAGGGGAGGGGTGGAGAGGAGAAGGAAAATTGAATAATGACAAAATCAATGATTCATATGTATTTCCCATTGCATTTAATAGGAAATATTAACAATTATAAATGTGTCAGTACTATATTTTCCGTATCGCATTCTGATAAGTAAGCGACTAGAGACTCGAAGATGGAAATATGAATTCGACTCACGTCCGTGGTTACTAGATTCAGCTCGACGTCCTCTGCATTGAGACCAACGCCAACGCTCACCATTCCCAAATTAATTCAGCTATAAATATTTCCGAACATTGATAAATATTATTATTTTTTGTTATTTTGCCTCGGTATTATTATACATTGTTCGAATTTATTTATTTATGCACTGTTATTTGTAATTAAATAATTAATAAATCTGTTATTTATTTTACATATAATTAATCGTCTATGTGTTGTAAACTTAAACTTTTTTTAAACGGGCAGAAATACTTTTTTGCTTTAAAAATATATCAATACGCTTTAATAATTTGGATAATTCTAAGATATCAGGTAATTATCGTGTCCAAACGGAACATGCCCCTTTCTGCAGTAGTTTCGGCTATTTTTGTACGCAAAAGACCTTACTCTTCTTTGCATATGTAAAGAAGATCGTCAATATTTGTTACTATGCTAGTCATATCAGAGCTTAGCAATCGTCAATAACATTGGTGAAGCCCCTGCCCCCTGATATATACCCTAAATTGGCTCGGCAAGCCTTCAATAAACTGTAAAGCTGTGGCCTGAGTGGAGAGCGGCAGCGAGGACTGGCGTGCAGCGTTTTCAATAATAAAATTGATATAAATGCACCTGCCCTGGGTCATATAGGCGGGGAGCGTGCTGTTTACTGTCTGGTGTAGCGAGCATCGTGCATCTCAAGCCATTTTGTCCTCACAGAGCGTTTGTAGAGCGTATAAATTGAATTGAAGAGATTATTATCGAAATACAGAGAAAATATTCTTTTATGAATAATTTAATAATTAATAATTATAATTTTTAAATAATTAATAGTATTATCAAGTCATTTTCAACCGTTTCCAAGAAAAACTCAACTTTTTTTGATGGTTCAAAAAAAAAGCGGGAAGCAGAAAAAAAACAAAAACAGTTTCAGGTAAAGTACCATTTCCGGCAATCCAATTTTAGCCAAAATATAGTATGCTATTTATATTAATATATAACTCTTTTATACCAAATTTGATAAGTTATTGATTATAATTTAATATAATTTGTTGATGAATGTTTATTTTGCCCTTCAAGTAAAGTACCACTTCCGGTGATCATGTAGTAACCAAAAAGAAATGTTCACAACTAGATTTTACAACAAACCCAAGTACAAAATGTTTACTTTTAACGGCTAACCGGTTTTAGGTTATGACTTTTCCGTACCTAATTTCATCCTAATATCCCTTGTAAAAGAACTTACCAGTTCAAGCAAACTTCTCCTGCTCCTCTAGTTTCTGGCATACAGTTTCAAATCATCCATTTAAAAAGAAAGAGAAATCATTGCTTCCTTATTCAGTAGTAATGATTTTTGATATAATCTGTTCTCATATTCAAAAATAAGGATACTGGAGGGGATTAATCATAAGAAAATGATTAATAAATAAGAAAATGTTTATGTATTTAATTAAAAAGTCACCAAAAAAATAAATGTAACCTCTATTATGATACTATTTTGGTCGTGAACTTTACATTTTATCATTCAAAGCGGCGTCTTTTTTTTTTTCTTTTTTTTTTTTTAGCAGAGAGGATACAGAAAGCTGATGTAGTGAAGGTCTTGGAAACAACTTTCAGAATATAATAATAAGTTTATTAATTAAAGCGTCTAACAAAAGTGTAACGGTAATTAGAAATAAAAATATCCTAACCTGCGTTGCCATGTTTCACTGTCGATAGTGGCAAGATAATTATATGTTATGAGGGATTCTTGAGGGACTCTCATCCACAGAGTCGCCAATTTTAACCAACAGCTTGTTTTCATAAAATTTTCCATTTTTTTCTTTTTTCCTTCCGGTTCCCCTTTTGTATACGGTAATGACTATAAAAACAAGTGAGGTGTGTTGTTTGCCCAGAGCTTGGTAGATATAAGCCAGAATAAAGTATACTATAAAAATCGTGAAATGTTCAGTTTTCGAGAAAAGTTAGCCAAAAGTTAGATCTCGATTGATATGAAAATAAATAGAATATAGATAAATGACATTATACTTGGAAGAGTTATTTATAGAGGCTGGTAAAAATAAAAGAATTACCAGTAGTAGTTTCTAGCAATGGTCAAATTCAAGAAGAAACACTTGAACACACTTGAAGACCGTTGAACTTCGCAAGTAAGTTGAAGTAATGCAAATAGCATATTAATGGGAACCGCAAGCATAATCAGGAAATTTTTAATATTGGAAGAACTATCCATTGAGCTTACCCTTGACCATGGGGATTTATCCGGATGGGCCAATGGGCATTAAAAGAACCGAGAAGAAAGGAGATATACGTAATAAATAATAATGATATAAATATAAATAAATATACCTGATTGAAGAGGTATATTTATACTGCACGTTGAACATAAATTAGAAAGTATACCTAGTGATGTATTTACTAGTTTTATTTTCACAGCGAATGTTTTATGTGCTAGTATATCCTAAGATCGGATGTTCTGGGAGTAAATTAATTAAACCCCACACAAGCTAATGTTTGTGTTTATGTTTACATAAAACTACTATAAAATTTGAAATGTCTTAAAATGAAATAATCTGAAGCTTCAGTTTAATTACCGGGCAAAGACGTCTTCTGCATAATACCAAAAACGCATTACAGTAAAACTAAAGCACAATTTCAAGGTTTCATCTCGATGCAAATGGAAAATACTAAAATTTCTTTCTTGCGATTCTTCAGACTACACTCTTTATGCTAATTTCCTTCAAATGGCTGGCCGTTTAAGAAGGAAGTGGTTTCTATCGCCCATTCCTGGATTACATTCAAGTTATCATTTCATTCCGCGGCACCTTGCCCTGAGTAATAGGAATTTAATTTCCTACTATAAGACGAGGAACGAATAATTTTAACTCTTGTTACTTTTATTATGAAAATTATAACTGATGGACAAAAAAAACAAACGAAATTATGGAATATAGGAAAATGATGCTTTTTTCAAGTACCGTCAAAGTGGGTTGGTTACTTTGCTGCTTAAGGGATAACATTGCTCCAATGATATAAAGTAAAAGGCGCGAAAGTACTGGAAGGGAAAGAGGAGATTATCTGGTATTTTCTTCCTCCTCCTGTTATTTTCCGTTAAACAACTTGTGTTCGATTTTTGTTGCTGGAGTGGGGTCTCTATTTTTTTCAAAATATATCTGTGATTAAGAAGTAAATAGCAGTTTTAGTTATTGATCTCTTCCTTTGATATAATTTCCGAAAATTTAACTGTGGGTTAGTCATTGAGTTAGATATGTGAGCCATCTAATAATAATTATATTTTGGAATATTTTTGCAAATTAAAAAATATAAACACAATTTGCATTTATTTTGGTTTAGATTTATATTGAATGAAAGTTTCTGTTTTGATTTTTTAATAATATTTATAAAAAAAATTTAATAATATTAATCTAGTTTAATTTCAAGGGAAAATGTTTATTAAGTTTGAAAAACTGAAATATCGGTACTTTTCATGAAATTTTGAAACAAATAAAAACATTTTTTTTAATTTATATTCTTTAGTTATTAGTGGTTCCTCCCATTGATTGAGACAACCTTAAATTATATTGATCCCCTGGTATTGTTAATGAGTTTTAAAAAGTGGTGCAAATTCTCCCAACCTACCTCATAAACTTTGCTCCAGTTTTAAATAAAAAAAGTCAGCAAATATTAACACAGTGTAAAATAGGGGATTTTTGTTTCATATTTTCTCTAAGAAAGCTGAGATATAAAATCCAGACTTGACTGACTCCCCTAAGTGTGCCGAAAAACGCAGAATATTAAAAAAAAAAAAAGTCCAAATCTGGCGCAAGGTTATGTCTTTGACGGTATTTAAAAAAACTATTAAATAAAATTTTATAAATATAACAGAGAAGTGTAAACGTTCATAGATATTAGTCAGAAGTAATTAAGCGAAGGAAGAAGGTAGTGACTGAGTGACTCAAGTGGAGTAATGCCCAAGGACAACACGTAACTGTACATGCGTTGATCAGATGTCCATTCATGTTGCGTCTTTAGTTTGATTCTAAACAATAATAATGATTCATATAATTTTAAGTTTCCTTGAAAGGGATTCATTTTTAATAATGAACATCAAAGACAGCATGATAATTTCCAAAACATCATAGAACGCAATTTTGCGATTTGACTCCTCAAACTCTTTTTCGGTTGAAAGATTTTTGTATGTCGATTACAGGTCTGTAATTAATTAATTGGTTAATGAATTGGCTCAAACAGATTTACAAATATGAAAACAGATAGATAATAATCAGTCATATTATATTTTTAATATTTGAAATTATAAAACATTTTTGGTTCTTTAATACTGGTTTACATATTGTAGCTATAACGAAGGTGCTGTATAGAATTTAAATACATTAATGTACTAAAGTTCACAGAGGATAGTTATATTGTTTAATTGACTCTAGTTTTTTTTTTTTTTGTACAACTTCATAATCGGGATGCATTATCAGTGGTACTTGCCGAAGTTACCAGAACATCGCCGCACTAACAAACTCTTGCGCCATTTGTGATAACTAACTGCTTTTAATTCAATTGTAACATTCGTATTCGTTGGAATTATTAAGATTACTACTGCTTTAATTAGATATTATTTAAAATTATTTGTGCTGTTGACTTCCGCTCACCACATTTGCCCAAGAGATATACAAAATACCTTTTCAGTTGATGTCGGGCCCTTTCCGTAATTTAAATTATTACTACAACCTCCCCAGAACACTGGAAGTCTACAGAACTAATAATTTTAAATAATATCTAATGAAAGCAGTAACAATTTTAATAATCCCAATGATCACGAATACAAAACAGTTAGTTATCACAAATGGCGCTAGAAAGTGCTACTGCGGCGATCTTCTCAAGGCAGGATCCACTGATAATCCTTCCCGATTGTAAAGTTGTACAGTTTTGTTTTCTGTTTTTTTTTTTTTAAATCAAGTTCTCATTTGATTAATTCCTTTTAATTGTCATTCATAATTCAGTCCCTATTGTAAAATAAAAGTGTTTGTATATTTAAATAGATAACATAAATCTTGAGCATTCCATCTTATTTAAAAAAAAAAAAATAATTTTTCTGTAAATATAATATAATGTATTACCTTTATTTCACACACTCCAATAAAACTGGTTCTCAGAACATTTGCCTCTTAGCGAAATGTAATATATCTCAATATACGCCTTCAAAGGCAATCTTGAAAAGCTTATCTTATAACGGGGGGCTCTTAAGAATAGATTTCAGCACATCGGATAGGCACGGAAATGATATGAATAAACAGGTATAATACAAAATTCTCCTGTTTAAACAGAACATTGAAGGTTTAATTTTAAAACGAGGCTTTTAATATGTTTTTGTTTCGGTTTTTAAATTTGCATATTCCTTTAACCCAAAAAAAAAAAAAAAAAAAAATGGAAGTGCAATAAAAATGTCAGTAATTTTTGTTGATAACCTTGTAAGAAACAATTCGGATCTACTCGTCCTTACGATGACATCTGCATCGCTTTCTAAGTGAAAAAGAAAACTTGGATTTGGTCAATGTCATTGATGTCTAACGAGTTTGATGAAAGGAAAATCTAGCAGTCAAGTGGAGTTATTTATCGCAACAACGAGCGGAAATATTTGACGATTTAGACTTCATTGTGACAATGGTTTAAGCCATATTTTGTTATTTTTAATTATCTTTATCTTTGAGAAAAAGGCTATTAGTCACTGAATCAGTATTCACGTGGAATGTGAATACTGTTCAATTTACTTATTTCCTTTGATGATAATTTATTGCTTAAGGAATTTCAATTTATTAATAACTTGTGAAACATCCTCCTTTAATATTTATTTATTATATTTGTCGGCATTTCGAAATTCTTTACCTAATCTTCACAATCTTCTTACTATAATAATTAAAATCCATATTTTCTTTGTAAATATATTAATCCTCATAGACATCTTTTTTAATCATATGTTATATATAACATACATACAAAGGTCATTATATAAAATTTTGCATAGATATATAAACATTTGTGTGGTTAACAAGTTTGTCATCACATCACTCATATCTGAGTTACGTGACTTCAATGGAAAAATATCATCGCCCGCGTCTGGAGATAGAAAATGTTAAATCAAGTAATATCATACGTAATAAATGTGATATCATAATAATATGGTCTAATTATTTAAACTCGTATGATTATCGAAAATATTTTAGAAACTCATAACTCAAAACCGATTCATACGAGGGATGAAAGTGTTAAAGCACGAACGATCTGTGTCAAAGTTTCACTCTTTGGATATAAAATTCATGTTTTCTGAATGCCAATGTCAACAAGTTCCATATCTAGACTTATATCGTACAGGTATATAAATTGTTTTATTTTTGCATTTTTTTAAAACTGATTTTACGATCAATTTTACTTTGTGCATCTAACAACTGCTCAAATACATCAAGTCCTGTTCTTTTTTTTTTCCTAATTCCAGATATGAACTTTTCGCCTTGTATAAACGTCATCTTTATCTTTTTTTTCGAGTTTTATACAAATTTGGTGCTAAAAAAAATATCTAAAATTGATTTGAGCACTTAATTTATTGTATAATAAAGTAGTATAGCAAAAAGATAAATTCTTAGAATTGAAGGTGAGCTATCGTTATCCACATATGAAAAACTGCACGGTAAAAATGTTAATCAAAATTATTTATGTGCGTAGTTTACAATTAGTTTCTTAATTATTAGTGGTAGAGGAAGTTATCAGTCAAAAATGTTTTATTCAAAATATTAGTTAATTTAAACTTTTATTATTCCTTGAGTCGAAAAAAATATTACCATAAAAAAAATCGTCCTATCGTTTTCCTCTAATATTGAGAAACTTTTGTTTACTTAAACTAACTTCGAAGTATATACTGGTTAGCTCTAATGATATAGGTATCTCTAAGATATGCATGCAGTCTGCGAATTTTGGCAGCCAAAGTACAAGCCGTTGTATATAGTTGGACTAGGCGAGTATTAATTCGAGTGGCGAGCAACTTAGTAATGAAGTATTCGCTAATGCCCAATAACTACTATGGTTCATACTATGATAGTGTATAGTATACAAGTAATTGTTACTTTGCAAGATGAACAGGCTGCACCGCAATAAATCTTAAGGCAATGCAATAACTAAAGACCGGATTTATGTGCAGCAAATAAGGTCAAAATATGCCATACAATATGCAGTAAAAATACCTCAAATATGCAGTAAAAGGTCTTCAAATATGCAGTAAATCCTCCATTAATATGCTGTGAAACCTGATGGGATTATGCAGCATGTTAAATGTCAGTAACTTGCAAAAAATTAACAAAAGGCTGTAATTATTGTCTAAATTGCTTTCTTAATGAATTTTAATTTTAATTTACAATATAAATAAAACAAGACACAGGTAAATTGAAAAACGAATTTCATTCCCAAAATTGTACATAAAATTCATTTTTAGCTAAATAATTCTTAAAAATTCAAATAATTGTAAAATACTTCTTTTTTTTTTTTGAATGGAGATTTCACTAGTTTAAATAAGGGTATACCAGATACATCTAATGTAAAACAAAGTATTTCATTGAAATTGTCTTTAGATTTGAACAAAGTCGACAAACAGTTCTGAGAATGGTCTCCAACTGTAAGAAAATTATCTGCTTTTCACAAGCAACCCTACAGTAAACAATAAACTATTGTTATATTCCGATCTTAAATTATTGTATAAAATTTCAAGAATAGTTTATACACGTACCTGCCTTACGGATTTGTCGATTTGAATAAAAATTTCATACCGCACATTTATATTGCACAGATTGAAAAAATGTTTTCCAGGAAAAAAAACTCCGTGTATAATTCAAAGTGTTCCAACTGTTTAACATGGAAATAAATAATGCACCTGCCTTGGGCATTTTGGTTTATGTGGGAAAATTAAAACGTAGTTAATTTAACATAATATGCACAACGGAAGCAACATGCTGAGCAGAATAGAATTTGGAATAATAAGAATCTGTATCAGAAAATAGTTTAATTATTTATTTTTTATTTTAATTGTCAGAAAAATTATTTAAACAAACTTTTTGGCCAAATATACAAAAATATTCAGTAGCCCATCTAATGCAAAAATATGCACAATAAAATTTAATATATCTGCGCCAAATGTATTGACTTGTAAAGATATACAATCATTTTCGTTGAAAAACGTATCAGAAAAAATATGCATTTGCGTACAAATCCGGTCTTTAGTAATAACCAATAAGCTCCTTTTTCTCTTTAGTAATGTCTTTTTAAGAAGAGCTGGAAGAAGAAATTTGTTTGATAACGAAAAGAATTAAGACGGATTAACTGAAGAGATGAAATTATTCTCTGAAGGAAATTGCATTAGAAAATCCTAAAGAATACTTCAGAACTTTGAGAATGTCTTAAAGTAGTTTTAATTTTCTTATAAGAAATTTTAAAGTTGTTTCTTCGCTCCAGCGAAACGACATTTTTAGAGAGCTATTTAACTCGACTAAAATGATTGGTTTGGACATGTTTTGTCGATGAAACACCGAGCAGTGACGATGTGGTGGGAAGCGCTACCCGCTAGAAGAAATAGAACGAAATGGATCGCCTCAACTAAATCACTAACTACTCGACTAAATTTTTGCTGCTCGAAAATGTTTAGCTAATAAATTACTGGCCACTCGACAAAATTACCATCCTAGTCCAATCTAAGCTTTTTATGTGATAAGTTAAATTAATCAAAACTTTTGCAGTTTCGTTTATAAAAGTTAACGATTGTATCTAAACTCAAAACACATTATTTTTGCTCGTTTGCCATAGGATTGTAATGTACATGCGACCAGTATTAACTAACTGACCTTGTATTGGGAAAATGACAATTTTTTTTATTTTGCATACTAGGTTTTAGTGCAAATTCACTTTCGTATCTAATACATTTAATTTATTATCGATTTGTAATATATAGTAAACATAATTATATCATTATATTTGGATATTGTAATCAAGGTGCTTAATAAATTAGATCTCAAAAAATAAAAATCTTTATGGGAAAAGACAGTTGATTTTAAATATTCTGATACTGTGGTGCATTTTTTTTTCTCTAGAAGGTGATTTGATTTCTAAAGATGATTTTTAATTTTTTTTTTAGAAAATTATAACCTGGATCGTTATCATTTCCTTGTTACAGGATGGACAGATTGATAACAGGCGTTCTTCTTCCGACAGAAGAAGAGCAACCTTTACAGACAGGAATCAGTTCAAGTACGCGAGGCGATTGGTGGTCAAGTTAGGAAGTGCTGTCATCACCAGAGAGGACGAACATGGTCTGGCCCTGGGTCGGCTGGCGTCCATAGTAGAGCAGGTATGATAATTAGAGGTTGATTATTATTTTTATCCTTATTATAATAATTTTAATTATTTAATTTAATTTAATTTTAATTAATTTATAAGTATTCGTCGTTATTTGTTAATCAAATTAAGTTTAACGCTCGTAGGCACTCACAACAGGTACTTACTGGGAATTTCGTTCCTAACTCTATATATAAATTTAATATCGCAATAGCCCAGCCGAGAAAACATTTACTCAAGTTGTGGGCAACAGCAGACAGTGTAATCCTGTCGCCGATAGCTGACGGCTGCAGAAAACTTCCTCCTGGAACAAATAAATCCTCTGATCCATCTTTATCTCTAGGCTCCAAGAGATAGCTACTATGTTCTCAGGCCCCCTGGAGATTCCAGGCTATTGTTCTAACTTGAGGCCGAAACATTCCCGCCACTCCTCCGCTTTTCCATTATGACTTTTCTTCACACTAGGGTTTGTTCTATTTACAACAGACATTGTCAGCACGTTCTTCTTAACGTTCTCGAGTAATATACACTGGACTGCGCATCACAGGTTTAGGTAATTTTTTCAAAATATAGATATGGTTTCCGAAACTTTATCCGATTCTTTGTATGGATAAAAACAAGAAACTTTTACGTGAAGTCTGAAATTACATGCAAAAAATAATTATGTTGGTTGACACATACGTATACTTAAATGAAACTCTTATATTTTACATAATTGGAAATGATTAAGAGCATATGAAAGGTTATAGCTGTTCATTTTACATCATAAAAATATAACCGGTAAATACAACCGGTATTTTAGGGAAATATTTTTGAATTAAATATGGAATCATTTTATCAGCGACTGATGTCCGTTTAGAAAAAGTTACATGAATGAGACAGTGGCCTAGATAGTTTGATCATAGTAAACCTGAATATTTTTCTTGATTTAATAATAAAAACTAAAGAAATGAGATAATATAATAATAAACTTAACCAATGTTAACAGGTATTTACATTGATTCAAGAGAAAAGGAAATCATGATTCTTGGAGGGATAGGATAAAGAGACGGGATTTAAATGTAGAAACAGTGGGGTCGTTTCGAAATAGGGGTTGAATAAAATTCCAGAATGAAGCACAGTTAATATAGGATTTGTCAAATGCAGAAGAGTTCAGAGAACAGATGGGTGGGAGCTTGTACAAAGGGAGTTTATTTAGGATTTAAACCGAAGAAGTTGTAAGACATCTGATGATGATATCGGATAATAAGATATATGAACGAAGAAATAAAGTAGAAAATTTAAATACTTAAATTTATTTTTATCACATTTTAATAAATCATTTCTTTTAAATGTATTTCTATGTATTCTTTTATATGTATTACTAAAATTTGTAGACCTCCTTCGATCTTCTTTATCGCTTATACATAATTTTTTTTTCTATTTTTTTGTATTACTACTAGCACAAAGAATAGATGAAGTGAATAAAACTGAGCATGTGCTCTAGTTAGATGTAAATAAAGAGAAGTTAATCAAATACTTGCTAAGTGTATGAAGCACCTACCACTGAATATGAATTGATTACACAAGTCTGAAGAATTTGAGTTGTGACATGTTTTTGGACTTTTGATAATTGATTTTTATGTATTTTTAAGCGCTGAATCAGTAAATGGCCATTATTTTTCCCACCACGTCAGGATTTTTCACAATCAGCAAATGAATATATCGGAAAATCCTTTTCTCTGTAACTGAACCAGTAGTACGAGGTGCCAGATGCTAGCAGGAGCTTCTGCCTCTAACCAAACAATTCAAAATTTTCTTTGGTCGGATGCAAGTCTCAAACTAAATCGCTTAGCTCAGACTTTGAAAAAAGTCACAAGATAGCATGAATGAGCTACAAAAAAATGAATAAATTATTAGAGAAAAACATTTCAAGTCTGTTTTGAAGTCTCATATTTCAGCAATTTTTTAATTTTTACACATTTTGAAATTTGCGTTTGCGAAAAATCCTGACGTGATGGTAAAATAAATGAATGTCATTTTAGGATTCAGTGGTAAAAAATGCATAAGAATCAGATATCAAAATTGAATAAAATGTGAGAACGCTCCACTATATAAGCATCTACTCAGTAAAATGCCGATCTACTCTTTCGTAGACTCAGCCATTAACTAAAGTATCTGCACTCATAGCGTTCTTAAGTTTTATTCACTTAGAAAGGTGAGTAGGTATTCCGAATCAAATATTTGGAGCACCTGCTCCATACACTAAGCAGGTATTCCATTGTATAACTTGTCTTTATTCACATCTAACCAGAACACCGGCTAGGTTTTTTGAGGAATGAGCACGTGGTACCAAATAAAACGCTCTACAAAACATATAATAATAATAATTTAGACGAATCCAATAAAGAGTGGCCGAAATAAGATAAAATAAATTTATTTAAATATACCTACTATTCATGTGTGCATTTCGAAGCCTGGAATCAATTAAATTACAAACAAAATTTCATAGAGACTCCTCAAAATATAGTTGATATAGATGTCCTCAACTAGTAGAGGCGACTTATTCGAATACTGCATCAGGGTATGAACCACAGTCAATACTGCATTCAGGAAATGCATTGAGATAAGGAATCTTTTATCATCGGGTATTCCTTAGTAAGATGAATCAATAATATTTACCATAGCGTTTCCAGTAATGGCAAAAATCATTTACAAATGGCAAATATCAGTGAAACCTTTTTAAGAGTTACTGATTCGAGCATAGTTATTGCAATACGAGCCAAAGAGCTCTTTTTGACCTTGTCATTTTATCAGACAATAAGACCCAGCTCGTGGCACAATTAAGGGGTAGGTCAAGTAGCTGCACGAAAGAAGAAGCTTATTTTATTAGACATTTTTAATTAGTTGCTTATGACATCTGATATTTTGTTTTATTTCATCTCATAAATTATAAATTCACCGGGGAGATTTCAAGCTATACTGCCATAATATTTTGGGTTGTTATATACTCGTATATATAGCATCAGTCTGTGTTAGACATAATATTAATTTTTTTTTTTCATTTCAACAATACATTATTATTAACACTATTTTTTTCTCTCTATTTCATTCTATATTTATAATTTATTTCTCTTTTCCAGTAGATCGTTCTCAATTTCATACTATTATACAATTTTTATATAAAATCAAAAATAATGTAATGAATAAAATTTGCACTCATTAAGACCTAATTAAATAAGTGCTATAAAATAAAAGTAAAAAACTAATACGTGCTATAAACAAGAAGTACTATTAACAATAATGTTAATATTTCTAACTGTTTTAGGTAGCCGAGTGCCACGTCGGAGGACGGGAGTGCATCATGGTAACCAGTGGAGCCGTAGCCTTCGGTAAGCAGAAACTGGCTCAAGAGCTTCTCATGTCTTTGTCCATGAGGGAAACACTATCTCCCAAAGACCATACCAGATCTGTAAGTTGAAAAGTATATAGGTAATTTATAACAAAAACATGGAATATTATTTCAAATCATTATAATTTTATCAAACAACTCAATAGACCACTGAAATTCCGATTTCTTCTACCTTTTGATTAAAACTTTTGATTTGTCAATAATCTCTATAAGCTTTAGATTTTCCTTCGCTAAAATATTTCCTGTAGCCTTTTTCCAATTATTAAATTTACGCTTAATCAATTTACCTGGAAAATCAAATTAAAGAGATTTCCTTATTAAGAGCTTTTGCTCATTTATTTTATTTTAATTCCAAGTATTTCAATTTCTGAACCTAATTAAAATCATTTTAATAAGATTTAACGGATTAATATTTAATAAGTAAGATTATCCAATTTAAAAAAAAGTTGACTGAAAGAAATGATTTTCGTTTCACTATTAAAGATCTTTTCTTTTTTTTAATCGATTGGTACTATTGAAAGTAAACTAGTCATTAAGTAGTATTAAAAACAAATAAAATTAAATCATAGTTAAGATATAACTATAATATGCCAAAAACAAAGCTCTCTCTTAAATAGGAGAGACTGGGGTAATGACGGTCGTCTAAGAGGAAACAATTATAAAAATTATAAATTTTATTTGTTTGAAACACTATAAACCCTAATAACACATTTATACCTTATCTAAGGCTTAAAGGCTTTGACGTCTACAGAACCGATTGTAGTCCCTCTCAACCTTCCAGGACGCGGTAAGCCACTAAGAGAAGCCATACTCCAGGATTGGCAGGCACTGTGGGACAACAGCTAGCAAACTGGGGACTATAAAGAAGGACGTAGGGCCGTGGAGCAGCTCCAGCCGCAGTAGCCGTAGAGAAGAGGTAGTCCCAACGAGGCTGAGAAATCGGTCATACAAGATTGACACATATCCACCTAATAACGAAAGAAGCTTCTCCCAGATGTCTAAAATGTGGCAACATATTGACAATATCACACATTTTAGAGGACTGTCTTTTCTACATTAGAAGGTTAAAGGAAAACGCTATACCTTTGAATAGAAAAATGTAAAATATCAACTTTGGATGCCATTGGTTAATGGCAGTCAGTGATGTCAGTGATTATTTATTTACTATATAACAAGGAATATGGGGATTTTTAATGATGTGACCACGTATAACTTCAAAATGTATATTTTTGTATATATTGCACTCTTCTTAGTTGGCTTGCTTTGGTTTTTTTCTGCAGTTATTTAGGACTTGGATCGAATAAGTCACTGGGCTGTACGTAATTAGCTGAAATTGAATGCAGAGAAGATAAAAGCAATCCAAGCATTCCAATCCACTCCCTAAAACTTATTTCACATCTCAACCCAGTTCCTAAACAATAATCCCACAAAATTCTATCCAACCATCAAAAGCCTTGGAATTGTTTTAGGGAAAACTCTGTCCTGGTAAGCTATGTCTTCGATATTTCTCGTTTTACCTTTTCCACCTGCTATGTTTCTAGTTTGAGTTGAGCTTAATTATCTATTTAGCTCTAATACATTAGTCTATATATATATAGGGATGCCATTGGGCAATCATTGAGGATGATTATCCCAAAATTAAGCAAGCTTATGAATACTTTTGAATTTCTTACCTTGTCCTCTAAATTGGATACCTTTCCAAAGGCCTGGTTTGTGGTTACCATTATTTAATAATTAACCAAGATAATGTTCCTACTTTTAAGTTTAATACTAATGTTAATCAAAGTTAATGAAATATATTCAAATTAAATATGGACCTGGTTACTAAAGAACAACCTCCTTGCTAACATTTATCTTTATTCCTCAAAATTAAAATAACAAAATATTACAATAAAAATTAACCATGGAATGATTCAGCCTAGACTTAGCTATTAATTGTTTTAACATAAATCTCTTATCTGTACTAATTGGTGTTGATGGTTCCTCAGCATCTCTCCCTCGCGTTCCCCTACATATCTTCAGTCATAGAGCCAGAGCGCATTTCTCATCTTCAGAGTCGCATTCTTCCGCCCTTGAGCCCCCAAGTCCAGTCTAGAAGTCCTCTCTCAGCCTCGATCAGTTTAGAAGTATCTCCCTTTCACCTCTTTCCTTCTTTCCCCCTTTCTCTCTTATTTTGCCTAAGAGGGTGTTGAAAACGATGTTCATTGGCCGACTAGTTTTATAGAGGGAGGAAATTCTGGGATTTCATCGGATGGCTCCATCCCTTGTCCTGACAGCCGGTATCTGCGAACCATTATCCAACTAGTCTAATTTAAACCTTTTCCACTTTTTCCTCGAGGCCAGCCAAGCCTAAGGGGACCAGTTCTTAAAATTGATTAGATGTTCCAGCTTTTGGCATTATTACAATGTTAACTTCTCAGTAGGGTTTTTAAATTAACTTATCCCTTATCACTTATGTGGTGACATCTGTCATCGCCTGTCAGTTACCCTTCTCTACCTGCTCGACCCTTATTTTTTTTGTTCGACTAGTCCGTTTAAATTCAGTAACGATAATATTTAACAATATCAATCATATTACACCTTAAAGAGACTAAATTATCTATGTTACCATGGCCGTTCCAAGATATCCGATGCCCGTTGGCTACTAAAACTTATGCGCCCCCATCATAAGATATGTAGTCATGTAATACATTCTGTTTCATTTAGAACAATTTGTTTCTGTCATAAAAAGATTTTGAATAAAAATAATTCTTCTTCTTCTTCTTCTGCCGGTGTTCCTACGTGGGAGCCAGAGCTGATTTCCACACAACTCTTTTAGCTCAGTTTCCCTCCTGTAGACCTCGGCCGGCTATCTCCTCTCGGATTCCTATCCACGTGGTTCTGGGTCGTCCTCATCTAGGCTCTCCGGGCGGGTGCTGGCCAAGGACTTTGTTCGGCCAATGCTACGGGATTTAATATAAATAATTAAATAACTAATAATAGCAAAATTGCCGCCCCAAAAGGCTTGCGCTCTGGGGCTACAACCCATTTAGCCCAGTGGCAAGGGTGGTTCTGTTCGTCATCCCGAATTCGAAGCCTGAAAACTCCTAGTTACCTCCTTAATATTCACCCACTTTGACTACTGATGTATCGGTGTACTGGTCCACGCAGCAAAAATAAAACGCTTGATAAATTTCTTTGTACGATTCGGGATCCAGAAGGACGCCTCTGCCTCCAGATTTTATGAAGAGTTCAAGTAGCTTTACTTTACCTACCATCGTATTTCCTGGCATCCTTCCTCTACAAAGTCATCTAATCCCGCCGTCCATCATACATCTTCGACCTCCTTCAATTCAAATCCTCTGTCATTCCCGTTATACCCGTTCTCGGCCTTAAGATTTATATACCATGGTGCACCGATCCGCAGGCTTTGATAGTTCTTTTCTTCTCCGATCTCAGCCTTAAGGAATTCCATTCCTTCTTCCATTCGTCACCCACCTTCAAATCCTGTCAATCCAGTCATTTCCTGTTCATTCAGTTCCAAAAGAAGTGAAAATAGGTATTCCTTACCTTTATTTGAAATTATACCTACTAATGTATTAATACATTATATGTACTTTTTTAATTACTACAAATTCATTCTCTTGAACTATATTTATTTTTATTTTATTAATTTTGGAGGTTTGTTAAGGCTTAAAGATCTAAAAGTTATGCTATTATGATTTATTATAATTTCATATTTTTTTATTTATTCTTTTATTTATTATTCATTTATTCATTTTATTATTTCTTGATACTCTTGTTATTTTTTATTTTTTGTATTATAAGGTTAATAAAATATTGCCTGTAATGTTATTCTAAAAGGACGTGTCAAGGAATAAATAAATAAATTATTATTATTATATTATTTAGCATTTAGTCTAATTAGCCTCTTGGTCCGTATTCCTCATATTTTTTTTAGTCATGTGAAACCTAAAAAATCGTGGAGATGGTGTCCACAAAAATAGACCCCGATTACCCCGATCATGGTGGCTGTTAATTAAAAAAAAACATACTGTTTAAAATCCTTTTAGTTATGTAAACTAAAATCCTGTACTATGGCTTTGCTTACAAACAAAAACAGGGAAAAAAACTGAATTAACTTTATTGTGCTCAGTTGACTCTGATGTTGTTGTTCAATAGAGGAGGTCCGCACCTGTTTACAACCTCAATAGAAATAATGATGCCTGCAATTACTCCTTGACTTCCATTACCCCAGTCTCCCTTACCACTGAATAGCTAACCGGTATACATCTCGTCAATTCAGACATCTTTATGAAAGAAGACAAGATCACATAAATGCAGACTGTAGAAAGTTCATCTCATATGTAAACAGCCCAAAAAAGGACCCATCAATCAGATGCTGCCAATCACTCCAAGATTTTACATTTTTCTGCCCTGATGATGCCTGAACTGGCGATAAGTTGACTGGTTAGTTATATTATGGTACATGAGAAAATTTTGTCTCCTTTTTGGGTTTTCGCTCTTGATATTTTATTAAGTTTAATCATCAATTAATTAATAGATCGTAAAAATGACTTATGCATTTTTATTCATAAAAATGATGGACTCCGTATAGGCTGTTAAAATACATGCTAATTGCCGTTCATTGACAACAACTAAAGTTAACTTCAAATCAAACAAAGCGATTCAAATCGTACCGAGTAATATATTCAAAAAGGGACGACCTTTAGCTCTCCAAACATGGGATAGTCCTTTGAATACATAGCCGAATCAGGGAGTTGTAATCAGCAAAACAAATGAAAAGTTGAATCAGAATTTGTCGAGATAAATCGTGCATTGTAAATAGTGGATTGTTATGGATCAAGCCACGGTTAATTTCGTTCTGTGTCAATAATCGAATCTGTTTATCATATTATCATCTATATTGCTTTAATTCGTATTTCTGCTCCAAATTGGATATTCTTCTGTTTCGCTAATATGGTATATAATACCTTCATCCTTTTTTAAAAATTATTTCCTCTATTTTAAAAAGAGTTTTCTTCAATGAGTGACGCAGGAGTATCAGTTGCCAATTAGTGTAAGATCTAATCCTTTTTTTTCGACCTCCATTATCCCTTCGATAGCAACCAGGTGTTTTGAATTTAAATGTTTTAATTTAATAGCCCAATTTATAATAAAATTGAATGTTCGAAATGCAAGGCTTTGATATATTATTACATTCCTCATATGTTGCGGCGTTATAATATAAATAATAATATAAAATAATAACATAAATGCTAAAATGCCGTTTTAGAAAAGAGGAGAAAGGCAAGGTCCAACCGGGCTGGTGATATTTGGTTCGCAAAATTAAAATAAGGTGATATGTGACTCGAAAGTAAGTCTTGTTTAATACCCTGATTTGTGAATCGGTTGGGATACAATTGTTGGTTTAGAGATGGTTTCAACTTTTAGAAAATTATGTCCTTTGTTTTGATAAGATATCTTAATAGACGAATATACTTTAAAGTAAAGTGTGTTAATTCATCTGCAGTTAATTCAAAGCAAACAACGAATATTATTTCGACATTTTTCTAAAAATTTCAAATAATTAATTAAAATTTGATAAAATTGATATCGGACCATCCTAATAAGCACACTAATACCCGACATTCCTCAACTTTGAGACAAATCAGACTAGACTTTTTCGAAATCGAGGCATGCCAAGAAAAATACATTTTTGCATGCGCTAGTGAAAGTAGCTGATGAAATGGATAACGAACTGTAGCATAGTCCCCAAAATTTTTTCAGCATTTGGAAAGATCGGCCTACAGTCAACAACAACTAGAGGACAACTTTGCCACTTTTTGAAAAATATGATGGTTGGTGCCAGGCCTAGTTCCTAAATCAAGCATAGGCAAGCATCCACAGACAGATCATTGAGTTATAACCTTCATACATCAAGTTAAATGTCTCCATTCAAAAATCCAGGACGCCAGGCTGCATTGACCATTATTGAGGAAGAAGGGATCCTCGAACAAGTTCAACAAGTAGCCATGGAACGAGTAGCTATAGACAAGATGTACGCACCATCGATAAAATGATCCCTGCAAAAGAGGTCATTCCAATGTGCTTATACTGAAAATATTCAATCTTAATAATGATGGAGGCTTCGATAGATCAGTTTTTTATAATAGTGTTAAAAGTCCAGAAATTTAAATTACCAACTATTTCTGACGAAAATGCTACATAATTCTTTAAAGTTTAAAGTATGTGAATTATAAATGTTGTCATTGTTTGTTATTTTAATATCGTTAGGTTATTAAAAAAAAAAAAATGTTTTCATAATTTACAAAACCTTTTTTTCTAGTGTCTCCTACTGATTTTTACTACCAGGTATGTAAATATGAAACCGGAATTAGCCAATAGAAAGCGCTAGCTGTAAATTTAGCTACCGTGAAGTCCCGCTGGGGTTGCCATTTTGTTATCATCTTTGAAGGTGTTTCAATTAACAATTCAGTTGTCATACAATACAGTGTATTTTGTGAAACAACAGTAAATATGTCGAATTTTGTGCCTGGAAACTACGATTTGCGGACAGCATTGATTTTTTGTTACCATTTAAAGAAAACAGCAGCAGAATCCCATAGAATGCTTATTGAAGCTTACGATGAGTATGCTCTTGGGAAATCACAGTGTTTTGAGTGGTTCAAAAAATTTAAAAGTGGTGATTTTCACATAAAAATCGAGACACGTGGAAGACCACCGAAGAAATTTGAAGACAGTGAATTGCAAGCATTGCTGGATGAGGATGACACTCAAACCCAACAACAACTCGCAGATCAGTTAAGTGTGACACGAGAGGCCATTTCCATTCGATTGAAAGCCATGGGAAAGGTTCAAAAGACTGGCAAATGGGTTCCACATGAGTTGAACGAAAGGCAGCAGGAAAATCGCAAAACCATTTGCGAAATGTTGCTCGCCAGATACAAAAAAAAAGTCATTTCCCAAGAGCATACTCACCGTAAGCTTCAACAAGCAAGAGATTCTGTTGCTGTTTTCTTTAAATGGTAACAAAAAATCAATGCTGTCCGCAAATCGTAGTTTCCAGGCACAAAATTCGACATGTTTACAGTTGTTTCACAAAATACACTGTTTTATGACAACTGAATTGTTAGTTGAAACACCTTCACAGATGATAACAAAACAAAATGGTGCCCCCAGCGGGACTTTACGGTAGCTAAATTTACAGCTAGCGCTTTCTATTGGCAAATTCCGGTTTCATATTTACATACCTGGTAGTTTTAATACGGTTGGAAAAGTTGCCCCGTTTCTAGGTTAACTTATTTTAATTTTTTTTTAGCGTATAAACGTTTACTTTAGTGCCCTATTTCCCCAGATTGCGAAAAAAGAGATCAAGATTAATGGTTTATAATAGTTTAAAGAAGTTTTGTTCACGATTAGTTTACGAACCAATTGTATGAAAAAAAAGGAGCAAAGTTGTCCTGGTTGACGGTGGCCATTTTTAAATATAGCCGTGTCAAGAAAAATGCGTTTGCGTATGCGTATGCGAAATTAGTTGATGAAATTAAAAAAATTGTTACGGTGGGACCTAGGTACCCGGCTCGCATAATTTCTGAAAATATCATCAAATTCGGATGAATGGCTGTAGTTGTTTATGCCCTTCTCGTCGATCAGATTACGGACAGGCAGACACAAAACCAAATATGTTCCTTTAAAACGAAAAATGTCAGTGGAAATTTTCGATTCTAAGGATAAAAATGGTTTTTACTTAGTACATGATTCATTTTTACAATGATAGTAACATTTAAAAAAAATTCAGTGCACTGAAAATATGATCAATATAATAAAAAATGTATTTAAAATAGTATAAGGTTATAATAAGCAACTCTATCGGCCTATGTAAAGTACCCTATAAACTTAGTTTCTATTATTACAACTGATAGTTAAAAAAAAAAAGAAGGTATTTAAAAATTTCTACTTCCTTGATCGTCATAAGGGGTGTAATTAATCAAAAATGATAAAAGGATGATAGAAGGTAGCATTTTTGGCTTTAGTATACAATAAAAATTGTAAATATATACCTTTTTTGTATGGCTAATCATCGATATGGTTTACATATTAAAAAAAGTATATTTTTCATATATTAAAAGAACAAAATAATTAAAATTGTTGTATCTATGCTGTGAAACTAAATCCGTCCACTTTTTTAAGAAGAGCAATATTAATAAAATTTGAGCAAGGGTTTAATAAAAGAATGTTTTATATATTTTATGAAGTACCACTCTGAGATCAATTAAATATACTTTAATAATTATAAATTAATGTATGTTTTGCTCTTAATTTTCAGGAGACTGGTACCATGCTTGAACCAAGAGCAGCTGCAGCAGTCGGACAATCCGGCCTCATGTCTCTTTATGATGCCATGTTTGCTCAATATGGTGTAAAAATTGCACAGGTAAACAGGACCTCTAATATAAGAATTAAACTAATTTCTGCTAATAATATTGTGCATGCGAATTATTAATAATTGGACCCGTATCACCCAAAAGAGCTGCCAGTCGTCAAATATCTGGCCTTAACAATATACACAAAAGGCGATCTAACAGCAACATGTGTTAGAGGAAAACCCTCGAGGAGTTCTATTTACAACTTAGCATGTGTTTGATTTTTGTTCTAACAAAAACACCTTTTTTAAGTTGCGCCCCTTTAATTCTGCATGTGTTATATTTTCATAGCTCCGCTCTAATAAACGTCTGCTGAAAAAAAAATATCTGATGTGGGCAACACATGACTTCCTTGTACGCCTATTAAATTATAAATCCGTGGCTCAAAAAGTGATACTGAATTTGGTTACTAGTTTCCGAAGATTGCAGTAAAAACGACACTCGGCGTCCCGTCATTCATCTATTGACACACACACACACAAACACACACTCTTGTCACTGGAGGTCTCATTCCGTTATTATATGTCGTTTTCCTTCAGTAGATAACTAGTTTCCAAGATATTTCTTGGAAATATCTTGACATGTTCCATGACAACAATAAAACTGTCAATATCACTGGACAGGTTCGACATTTTAAGTGGAAAAACCCACTTAACTAACATCTTCTTCTCATGATGAAGACTTGTTGATCTCACAAATGGGGAGGAAACTAGTATTTTATACTCAATTTTAACACTTAATAAACAAGTAATAAAAATGTTAAATTGGATTGGAAACCAAATTGCGTTTGTAACCTTTATTACCGAAACATATGATTTCTCTTTTAATTTAAATATAATTTTTGATGTAAGCTTATTATGACCTTCAAGTAAAGTACCCTTTTCCGCTCACAAATCTTAACCAAAATCTAGTAAATACATTTATATCGATATAAAAGTCCTATTTACCAAATTTGAGATGTTTTACATTATATTTTAATATATTTTTTGACGAAAGTCTAATATGACCTTCAAGTAAAGTACTACTTCCAGTTTTCCAATTTAGACCAAAATCTAGTATGTTATTTAAATCAATATATAAGTTATAAATACCAAATTTTAAAAGTTTTGCATTGCATTTTAATATAATTTTTGATAAAAATCAATTATGACCTTCAAGTGAAGTACCACTTCCGGTGATCAAGCAGTGACCAAAAAGGGAGGTCCACAACTAGATTTTACAACAATCCTAAAAACAAAATTTCAACTTTCTACCGCTAACCGTTTTTGAGTTATGCGAAATACGAACGAACGAACGTACGTACGTACAGACGCCACGACGAAACTAGTCAAAATGGATTCAGGGATAGTCAAAATGGATATTTCCGTCGAAATTTGAAAACCGAAAATTTTCGCTAATACAATACTTCCTTTACTTCGTACAAGGAAGTAAAAACAAACATTTCAATATAATATATAATCAACAATTCATTTTGGATGTATACTTTTTCCTTCGACAGATGTGAGGTGCTTCTTCCTCCAGCCAATCCTAAGGATCCTCTAAAAGAACTGAATATTTTATGAGCCCTAATTGGGTTGGTCAAAGGAGTTCCTTTAAGATTGCTCTCAGCTATATTTACCCTTATCTCTGTTTAGCTTCAATGTGTGAATAGAGCTATACCTTAATTTATTATTTAAAGAAATAGAACCTCCTTTCTATCCTCTACTTCCAGGCTTTCATTATCTACATTGGAACTCAGTTGTAGGTTTTTTGCTCTTTTATAATTAAAAATTCAATTAAGAGGACAATTTCACTTAAGCTTTTTGAAAGATATTTTTAAAAATGGAAGAAAAAAATTAGTTTGATGTTTGACTTTTTTTTACTTATAATGACAATATAATTATAACAAAGATTAAAATTATGTTGATGTTAATTTGTTACTTTCTTCGTTGAACTTTCTTACTTTTTTTAAAAACCAAATAATAGTTTTAAAATGTTCAAAGTTGCTGAATTAATGTGACTTTCTTAACTTGACACACAATTAATCAGAAATCTAATGGTATTGTTCATGTCATGTTTTTCTTTCTTTTCATGTCAGGTACTTATCATAAATTGTTATAATAATACGACATTATTACATCATTTCTTGCTTGAGTAATTTTCTTTCTGATACAAAATACGATATTTTCCGTTTTTTTTTTTCAATTTTTAATGTTAAATATATAAGGCTTGAAGAACATAGTTTCCCTTCTAATCATTCAAAGCTCCAGATTTATTAATGTAAGTACTTTCTGAAATGGAGTTTAGTCAACATACTAGTCCGACAGGGATGACAAAGATTAATACTTAAGACAAATGAGAAGAAAGAGAAGAGAGTTTCTGGAAACATCTTGAAAAATTTCCGTTTTCCAACAAAGTACTCAGAGCTGGGTGATTTTTCACGCTTAAACCTTCTTAATGAGCTTTGAACAAGTATTGTTTAAAAGCTTTCCTCACATAACTTCTTTTTAGTATTTAAACTTGAGAATAGGTTAATTTAGGTTCAAACTTTTAATGTTATAAATAACTTTCATATTATTTAAATCTAACTTTTTACGGGAGGTACATCTGAATTGTTTCTGCGCATACAATAGATAAATATTGATTTTCAAAGAACACGATATATGCTTAGTTATTAATATCAATTTTAATTGAACCTGTTTTATAAAATATGACAAAATTTCTATTTACTATGAGATCCCGGACTCTTAACCATGTATATATTATAATATAAAATCATTATATGTGATCCAGAAATAATATCTAAATATTGGAATTATCATATTTTTTTAAAATGAAATAATTTAATTTTAGAAAAACTGAAACCCATCAGAATGGGTCTATTCTCAAGTGTACACGATCTTATTCAGGATATCATAGTAAATTGAAATATAATTTGAAAATTTAAGGTGTTACAAGTACTACAAAACATTATTTGTCATCATGAAATAGTAAATTCTAGAGTGTCCAATTTTTTAAACTTAAAAATTAAGTTTTATAGCGATTTCAAGGTTCAATTGAATTATATATAATGAAAACACTATTCCTTTATGGATTGAAGTATTTTAACAGAATTCATTTATTCAAAACTGGCGTCAGATTTGGTTTTAGTACTCTGAAAAATATTCAAATTTTCGAGTGTTTGTTTGGCTAAAAATTTCGCCAAAGGGGTAGACACCCCTCAATTTTTTTTAAAGATTTAAAAAATTGCCGATAAATTGGGAATTCTTTGAACGGTTCATACCATATTTGGGTCGTCTGAAAAAGGTTCTTAATCTACGCGGTTTGCTTTATCATTTCACGTGAACCAACGTTATTCGTAAAAAACCTCAATTTTGTTTTTATGTGGTTATCACATTCTTTTACACAGAACTTCCAGATAATGCATTAGCTGTTTATATCCTTGTTAATAGAAGAAACTTCCTTCTTTCCAACGAGTCCAAGAAAATCGAAATCGGATAAACTGAAGACGAGATACAGAGCGTCAAATCGAAACGTAATTTCCTGGCTTACAAATTTTAAGCCCCCTCGAAACGGAAAAAACATTTTTTTTTTCGGTGATATTTCAACATCAAGGTTTTTCAGTGCGCTGAATCAAAATCTGCCATAATTTTTTATGTAAACAAGGCTAGTTTATCCGATAATATAAACATTTTTTCAATTTATTTGACCAAAAGCAATTATTTCTTAAAGATTGTATTATTATACCCTAAAAACAAATGTTTTGGTGGAGAAACCAAATTAGACCAAAATAATCCCCAATGTATTGTAGGTTGCTATATTAATTAGTATATGTCAACAAGAAGGCTTTGAGCAAACTAGCCCTAATTTAACTAACTAAAAAAAACGAAGGTTTTTCAGCAATAGTCTACTCAAGTAGGGCATGACATTTAAAGTTCTCGAAAAAGTTTGGGTTTAATATAAATTCAAATTTTTAATTTTTTTCTCGGATTAGCATCTGATATCTATACACTGCAACTAATATTTGAATCTCTTTTTATTATTGTTTTTAGATTTACTTATTTATCTTGTATATATATATATATATATATATATATATATATATATATATATATATATATATATATATATATATATATATATGGTACGAATGAAGCCGTTGTTTCATCATTATTATTTCCCATTATTGACAAAAATAATTTTGACATGAAAAAAACGAAAAAACACCAAGAAGAAATGGTCCATTGAATGCATTCCCTCTCCGACCTCCTTAGGTCCCTTGTCGTTCCGGACCATCTACGGTCCGAGGAGGTTATTACCAGTGATGCACTGCGGTGATGATAAAACTCCCATTTCCGGGATAAACAGGGCCCACACATCCCGGCAAACGACCTATAACACTTCCGATAGAAAGACTTTGCATCAAATTTATCAATATTGAGGGCAATATCTGAATTTTTTAGGCCCGGCCCTTTTATCTAAACATTAAAATAAATTCTGAAAAGACAAAATATAAGGTATTTTCATACAAACAGGGAGAAAAGAAACTCTTGACTGACTTAAGATTAAACAATAGAAAAATACGTTACAAAAAAATGTGGCATATCTCATAATACACTACGATAGACATTAATCTTTGTTCCATATATTTTGACAAAACTTTTAGAACAATCAAGCAAGCTGAATCGTATAAGCTCCTTAACATAATAAGCAAAACAAGCATATCTATGTTTCCTTATGTTTTTCGACATAGAGAATTAAAACATTAGAAATGCAAAATACTCTAAAGCTGCCTGAAACCATTGAACTTTTTTACTCTTTGACATAAATTATTTTTTAATTGATCATACAATTAGCTAATCCATCGTTTAACAGTCTATTTTCTAACGTTGGTAGCAAATTTTGTAACATAATTTTAATCCTAGTGATCGGATGAGTTCACATGTGAAGGAATGGATACTAAGCCAAAGGCAGGGACGTTGCAATAACAATTTATTGGAGGGGAAAAAATCTAAAATTTTCCAACAATTTGGATTGGAATTTTCAACTATATTAAATACTTAAATTGTCCCAGATATATTATGAAATATTGCAATTTTCTCCAACTCTCTTGTATTTGAACTTTTTACTTTTATATTGCCAATGTTGACCTTCGACAGCAATATTTTTTTTTTCTATTCAGAAACAACATTGTATTAATTCTTAATTCGGAAGTTATTGTATTGGTTTTAAATGTTATAACTCTTTCAGTAAAATCCTTTGCCACAATTTTTGCAATTTGAAGTAGGTTCTCAAATCTGAAATTTCCCTACATTTTAGGCTATCAAATTGTTGCAGAGGGTGACAACCTCTTCCCTCTTATCCCTTCTCCTGTTCCTGGCCGAAGGTGAGCTCCAGCCATGATTTCCTCAAAGATATAATAATGCATTATAGAGAGTATATACAAGAAGAAAATCGGTTATATTTCAGAGTTAAAGATAAAAAAAAAATGGGTTCTGAAAAAAAAATAGTCACACTTTGAATGTTCAAACCCCATCGTTCTGGTTTAAGCATAGGAAAAATACATAAGAAGAAATGTATAAATGTTACAGAAAACCTAAAAAAGTATCAGTAACAATTCACATAAGTTATTCTGTACGACTAGACGGAATGACAAATTTTAATCGAATTACGTACAAAAAAAAATAACGATTTGAACACCTCTATTTGTTGTCTGTGAATAAATAGTAATAAATGTTATAGTTTTTCGTAAATTAATAATAATAAACGTATTCTATATTCTTAATATTGACGATAATATAAATAAGAATTTATGTGTTTATTAATTAATACATTAATACATATTAATTAGCCAATTTATTAACAAATGTTCATTCATTTATTTTTACTATAGATTTTTTATTTATTATTTATTTAGCAATGAGCTTTTAGCTATCAATAAAAGAAAGTCATAAAACTTTATACATTTCCTCTTTTCAATTTAATAAGTAACGGGAAATTTAATTAAATATTTTAAAATTATCTCTGCCGAACAAATTTAGCAACAATTCAACCATATAATGTTAAATTTCTGTTTTAAAACATATTTTATGGTTATAAATAAATTAATGACTCATTTATTTTCCAATTCATTTTATTTCATCTCTTATCAGCATACCGCTTTAGATGACCATTTCAAATTGTTCGAAGCCTAAACCTTCCATTTTATTTTATTGGTGTTCCCTGACAAGCTTGAACTTTAATTCCCTTTTTTTTAGTAGTCCTCCTTCAAACGGTGCTCTCTCGTTACTTTTATCCAGTCACTTTCTTTTTTTCTTCTTTTTTTTTCCTTTTAATTTGATAAAATGAATGGCTCTGCTGCATTTATTTACTGTTTAAATGAATAAAATATTGTATTTTTAAGCTTTTCCGTTCGATAAAATTTGACAAGATTTAATTTACCACTCACTACATTCCTCGCTCATCTGTTTTTCTAAAACAGCAGTGGGTATTTATTTTTGGAATTAAACTCCATATATCAGCGGGTCTCTGGAATACTGCTATGCCATTTTTGTCACTTTTATCAACCACTAGTACCTCTCTGGATATCCTCCTTCAGCCCGACCCGACCTTCTTTAATTCTGCACATATAGTTCTCTATTAACCGTCTGCCTTTACCTCGTTGTCTGCCCTTCTAGATATCTCTCTTCAGGTGTCTCTTCTTTAAGACTGACCTTGATCTTCCTCTTATTTATTTACTTCAGTACTAAATATCATATATTAGTAATTAAATCACAACAGATAATTGTTGCCATTATTTGATTAATAAATCAGTATTTTAATTAAAAAAAGATATTTTGATTGTTCAATATTAGAATTTGAGTATTTATTTGAGATTGAAATTTTTTTCATTATTTTTTTTTAATGTTAATTAGATTAATATTTGAATCCTTCAATTATTAAAGAGAAACAATTAATTATTATAAGATCTAAAATGTAACGAATACTCCTGTTAGTACAAGCCTACAAAATTGCTTGGCTATAGTTTTGTTTAAATTTTTAACAATTTTTCATTTAATTATATCTCACATGCCAAAAATAAAATAAAGGTAACGTAGAAACCGTCACAACGTGAGCGTTATTTGCAAAACTCTGCTTCGACTTGATAACATAACCTAGAACCGTCGTATTGCCGACCGTCTACCTTAGGGGCCTTTCAATTATCATGCTACTCAAGCTTATGTTACCATTGTGTATTCAAAATATGTTATATGGGCTTATGCTTATGAGCTTATGCTTACATCTTAGTTATCATCACATCCAGTCAAACCAGGCTCATGATCTAGCATCGTTGTATAAGCCGCTTAGTCAAATAGGTTTGCCGGCAGTACACAGCTAGAGGTCAGATAAACATCTCACTTGTACACGTATTACCATCTCACGGAATAGTATCCCCTTTCTTGGATATTATCACCTTCCTCATTAAATTTGTCACTCAAATCTCCAAAATAACGTATTTATATTTCATTTGCATAATAATAAGCTATTTTATTAATAAGACCATTGTTATGTGGCCTTGATTTGATGTTATGTTAGTGCGATGGAAGATGGAATATCAACTAAAATGTCATTCTTGATTATCTTATCCAGTTTGTTCCTGATATGTTTTAAGTTAGTATATTAGCACTAAAAATATGAGTAATAAGTACTTACAAAATTGCCTTTATAGTGTGTTGTAAATTTTCCTGAACATTCGTAGATCTTTCCTGAGAACTACATCCTTGAAAAACTTTAAATATCCGCATCTTTCGCTTAAACAGCAAAATGGCCTCTAAATTATTTTTTTTTAAATCTGTAACTTTCGCTCGAAAGTCAAATTACCCTTCCCAACAAATATTTATTTTATTAAGATGAAATTATGCATCCAAAGTTAGCTACTTTTCTAACCCAATAATATACAGAACAACACTTCCTTTCACTTTCAATATATTACGATTGTGTTTCATGTTACGATAAGACTTTTCAAACAAAATTTATTATTTTACCACTAGGTAAAAATAATTATAACCTATTTTCAACTTTACCTGAACCAATTGATTTCAGGTGTTGGTGACCAAACCTGACTTCTACAACGACGAGACGAGACGCAACCTGATAAGTACACTTTCCGAACTGATCAGCCTCAACATCGTCCCCATCATCAACACCAATGATGCTGTTACTCCGCCTCCACAAACCGATGAAGACTTCCCCAAGGGCAAGGAAGGAAAGAAGGTAAGACTAATGCAAATTCATAATACGAAGAAAGGGACTACGTCTGTTTGTTCAGTTGTACTTTAATTCTCGTCCGGAACAAATTTTTAAATTATCAGTTATTAAATTACAACGTTGAAAACATCAACAAACCATTATACGTTATGAATGAATCAGAGCGTTTTAAAATTACTGGGATAAAATTCCTCTTTATGAAAAAAATATTAATTGATCGATTTTGAGATCCATCAATATTATTATTTTACAATGATTATAATATAATATCTGTGAGTGTAAACAGTTATTTTTCGTTTCTTAGGATTTGAAGTATATATTTCTGTATTCCTAACATCGGTGCTTAAATATATTCTTACATTGTTTATTAACTTTATTTATTAATCTAAACCTCGGAATATATAGCGTCTTTTTTTGAAGAAAAAAAAACAATGCTTAATCACCAAAAAGTCAAAATTTAGGTTTCGATTTATTATGGGAAGTAAAGACCACCTCTATCGATTCCCGCTCACGATATATCGAGGGAAAAAATGATAATGGTCAAAAAATCAACAATTGATGATATAAGCACCAAATATTAACGACTCGGATCTTGACCAGTGCTATAAGCTTTAGAAATATATTCTAATTATAAAAGTTTTGCGACCTATTTATCTATTTATGTATATATATATATATATATATATATATATATATATATATATATATATATATATATATATATATATATATATATATATATATAGTACATACTGTATACACAAGCATACATCAGAATGACTTAGTGGTTTCTAATACCAACTTACCAACTCACAGCTCACATAGCAACTGAGCTTAAAGTTGGAGCTGATGTGCATTAGTAGTGAGCTAGCGGAGGGTAACAAGGCGCTTAGCACAACGGAACCAGAAGTTATTCATGAGATTGTGACTTCAGGCACAACATTGCTTGAATTAGTTAATGTTTACTGTAACGAATTAAGTTAGCAATTACTGCATACGGAATAAGTATTTCCTTTAAGAGAGTATCGAATGTTCATCCTGATTTATTCTAACTAAGCCTCAAATAGTTACTAAGTAGTTAGCTCTCTAATTCATAAGCAATGTTTAACCGACTTCAAAAAAGGAGGATATCAATTTGACTTTATGTTCCATTATTATTATTTATTTATTTTATTAATAATGTAACATAAAGTCAAATAGATACTCTTTTTTTTTGAATTCGGTTAAAAATAGTTTATGAATTATAGGGCTAATGTCCACTTATAACTTCGCCATTCTTGAACCAATTTCTATTATTCTCTTTTTAATTAAAAGGGTACAACCCCAAGGTAGACCCATATAAATTTTATTAGGATTCGATGAAAACTTTTATTTAATGCAGGTTCACTCATAACTTTTCTATTTATAACTTTGATATATATATAATATATATATATATATATATATATATATATATATATATATATATATATATATCTACACACCGGTTGACTATTTGTATTCGTTGCACTAAAACAATGGCTCAATACGGCCCTTTTCCATTTCCGTACAAGTACAACCACTTTGATTTATGGGACTGATTTAGAGCTCTTGATCTATTGAACCTTTCCCCAAGCTATAAATCCAGACCAGTTTCCCACTTGTGATGTTTTGCACGCAGTTAGGAATTGGTTCACATCTTTGGACTACTCCGTTATACCCAGTCATAGCTCGTATAAAATGTTACAGGTTCACTAGTAGTAGATAACTTTAAATATTCAGTGATTGCTTAAATTCTTAGATTTTGTCATTATACATTCAACGATATAAATACTAGAATATAAAAAGAATATGCGTTTTTTATCTGGTGATATTTTTTACCTATAGAACCTGCTCCTAAAAATATAAGCCATCACATTTTTTGTTACTTGAAACTATCTCTGACCCGAAAACTCTCCCGGAATGCTCCCTAATTCGTAGATCAAGAGTAATAATAATAATACTTTATTGATTTAAACAAAAATTACTATTACAAGTAGAAAAAAAATTAGCAAGTATTTTACAGCATTGGAAATATTCCGTCTGCTGTCGTTGATCGATATTATGTAGTCCGAAAAAGCTTTACGTTCGAGGATCATTTCACCTTCTTTAAATTAAAAAACCCAGTAGAAATCAAGTCTTTCTCCTCAATTTTATTAATTTTCCGAATGGGATTGTTTATGTATATGTTTTGGAAAATATACATCGAGGTCAAAAGTGCACATATCACTACTTAAAACATTTATGCGATTATTGATTTATAAATAAAACGTTTATATATTATAAATAATATAAACAAATTAGTATTTAACATAAAGTAGATGAAATGAATTGTAGAAAATAAATTAATTAGAGATAACATTATCTTATCTCTAATTAATTTAAATAATAAATAATAATAAAAAAATCAAATATGCATCACAAGAAGAAATTGCATCGGAAACTAACTGAGTGAAAAGTCCAACGGATTATTCTTCGAATAGTCCCATACAGAAATCGTTTTTTTTTTTTTTATGCACCTACCAGACATTTGTTCATTGATTTTGATACAGCATAGTCTCAAGTTGTTTTATCAGGGGGGTTTTATATTAATCAGAATTTCACATATGAAAACATGTTTTAAACATTAAAATTCTCACTCCCTCAAATCCACCATAACTTGAATTTTAAACATTGACTTTGCTGCTATAAAACCGAACTTATCACTATTAAAATACATTAGGTGTGAAAACAAGCTATCTAACAAGCTAACTAACAGTATTTTCAGAAAAGAAAAACAAATTCGTCATAGAATTATTACTTTGACAATTATTTCAATTTATTGTTTGTCTCCGTTCTAGAAACAATCAAGATGGGATGTTTTAACAACAGTGTCTGTGATGCTAATAAAATCAATAAAAAAAAAACAGTGCTTTTTGGAATATTTTAACTTTTTACAGACCAGGAAGACTTCAAGTTCTCCTCAATCAATTGGATAAACACAAAGTTTACCTGCCCGCTAGCCATGTAATCGAGGTAGCCAGTGAGGGGGATAAAGAAAGATTCTACGACTCTCTCGAAAGGGCTTACGATGCCTGCCCCAGAAGTGACATTAAAGTGCTATTGTGAGATTTTAATGCAAAAATTGGAAAGGAAGAAGTCTACCAACCGGCTATTGGAATGCACAACTTGCATAATGAAAGTAACGAAAACGTGAGTAGCCTAATAATCTTTGCCGCATCTCGAAGATTTGTTGTTGGGAGCACTCTGTTTCCTGGTAAACAGATTCGTAAGACTACCTGGAGATCTCTAGATGGGGTTACTATCAATCAAACTGACCGCTTACCCATTAGTGCACGCCAAAGATCGAACTTAATGAGTGTAAGGACATATAGCGGTGCTAATGTGGATTCAGACCACTATTTAGTAATTGCATGGATCAGGGCAAGGATTTCTAAGAAGTGGAGCATTGCTAAACTGATAGACTTAGACATCGGAACTTCCTTCCAGCATGGCATGAACTCCAAAGTACCGAATGAACTCCGAGGTACTTATTGATATTGACGAAAACAATACACAAAGCAAGTTGGACGGCTTAGAGCATGCTGTAACAAGTGCAGCTGAGGAAACTATACATCATGATATAAGCTCGTCATGGTTTAATGAGGAGTCCAGGAAAACTATTGACGAAAAAAATGAGACTCACAATGATATGGTTCAAAAGTGGTACACAAGACGGCCAACCGAAAAGTATGGGAAGAAACTGCGAGAGGAGAAGCGGCTCCACAAGTGGAAGAAGAGGGAATTCGAGAATAAGAGGGAATTTGAGAGAATGAGCTGTAAGAAATTGAAGCACACAGGAGAGCCAATGAAACCAGAGCATTTTTCCAAAAGATAAATAGGGGGGCACCCTTCAAGGCTAGGCTTCAATCTTGCAAGAATGAGGGTGGCACCCTTCGGACAAATTAAGATGATACATACGACTGATGGGCTCGACACTCCTCAATTCCATGAAGTAGAGAATGTTCGAGTAACGAGGATAAGGAAGTGGAACCACCGGGCTTTGAAGACGCCATCAGAAGGATGAAGAGCAATAAGGCTCCTGAAAGTGACGGATTGCAGGATGAGCTCCTCATGTATGATGGTGAAGACCTTCATAAAGGTCGCTTCATAAAGACCCTCATAAAGGTCGCTATATGATCTGTTTCTCACAATCTAGCAAGAGGAGAGAATGCCATGGCAATAGAGTTAAGCAAGGCGCGCACTAGGGACCGGTCCGGACCGCCCTGCACCACTCCGGGCTTTTTATAAAGTCCGTTCCTATATTTATAACTATACCCCGCGCACTAGACCGGACCGCCCCGGACCGGCCCAGACCGCGCTTTTCGAACTAATCCTGCAACCGGCCTATTTCTTCTAAAAAGGGACAGACGAAAAGGCCGGTCGGATGATTATACAGGAAGAAGCTCTCTCAAATGTATAAAACAATAAATCAAATTTCTATATTTCAATAATTTTGCTTAATAACTAAATACCCTATGACCTGAAATCAGTAAATACTTAATTACGTAATTTTTTAATTCAAAATATTTACTATTCAGTTCGACAATTGGGAATAAAACACAAAGCAATCGTTCAGTGAACAGTTTATATTTATTAAAACTGTTTAAAGGAGTTATTAAAAAGTAATGAATTAAAAAATTATAAGACGTATAAAATTTCCAAAAGGTAAAGAATCACTTCGTTGTAATTAATAAATCGTTCTTGTTTAATTTGTGGAATTAATATTAGGTAATGTTTAAATCAGTATCACATCATTGTTTATGACAGTGGTTCTCAACCTGGGGGACGCGTCCCTCTGGGGGGGGGCATGATAAAACTAAAGAGGGGCGCGAATATATCGAGAAGAAATATATCGACAAAAAATAAAAAAAATGTATTTATTTTACAGAAAACATACTGACATAATAAAATACACTTTGCAATGATAGGTATAATACACTTATAAATATCTATTGCACAATGTATTTAATAATTAACTTATCAAAACTAAATTAAAAACATGATTAATGAAAGAATGACTTAGGTTCTAGAATATTCGAGACAAATCTATGCATTAATATTTTGAATATTGAATTAGAATAGAAAATAGAAAATTAGAATCGATATAAGCATTATGTGATTATGTAAACTAAATTAAATAGTAACTAACATTATGATTACAGAATGATTTCAGTGAAAATTATTGTATGGGGAGAGGGAAGAGAGGGTGACGCGATGAAAATTATGATTGAAAATTGGGTCGCAAATATTAAAAGATTGAGAAACACTGCTTTATAAACTTAATTGTATTCATATAAGTTTTAAAAGCTCATTTGATACACAATATAATACACACAGTATTCCTATGACAAGATTCTAGAAATAGAAACTGGGAAATCGGAAACAGCCGAGAGCATCCGATCTAGCCTGATCTCACTCTATAACATTAATAGGAGTGGGCATTGTTAATGTTATTAATTGTTTGTTAAACTGTTATATTACACACGTAAGCGATACCACTAACATATTGAACGGAAAGTATCGATACCACAGAATATCGGAAGTACCGAGAGCCACTGTGGTGCTCATAGATTATAGAATAACATCTTATTAACATCTTATCTTACTACAAGTGATAACTGCTCTGTTGTTTTTAAGTTTATTGGCATTCTTCTTATTAATAGTAATTGTTTGATTGTTATTATTAGTGCTTCTAATTTGTTATTACATTAATTAATTTTTTATTGAGGCTTAGGTAATAAATCAAATGAACTAATGACGCTTATTGGTAACAAAAATTTATTGTCCTTTGAAATAAATGATTTTGGTTAATTTTTGTCACATATTCTTTTTATAGTAAATTTTACTTACGCTTTCAATTAACCACCGTATTGTTTTCCATTCCATCAACAAAATGGTTTTGGAATTAAAACTTACATTCCGTAAATACACTCTCAATTGGAATAAAAACAGACCGACATTTTTAACTCTTGATTTCGATGTGAATATTTTAGAGCACATTCTACTGGTTTTAATAACATCAGGTGGAAATAGACCTCCTCGATTTTTTATTGGTATCAATTTTTTCAATTCAATTCTAAGCAGAAGATAGAAAATTGCCATAAAATATTCTTCGCATTTAATGTTGTTTAGAGTTTTCGTGCAATATATCACGTTTATACTGAAAAACTACAGAGGTTAAAAGTAAAAGAATAGTATATTATAATCCAATAATAAATATTAATTCAATTATGTCCGATATTAATGTTGAAAATAATGGCTCTATTTGTGACAAGTTTTCGACGGTGTTTTAAAAAACAAAAATGAAGGAAAGTAAAATTGGAATTTAAAAATGTTTTTAATGAACATGTGCTCATTATGTGTCAGCCTAAATCAAAATCCGAAATGCAAGCATCTAAATTCGTCATGTTTAGATGCCAAAGGGTTCCTGATTTATGAACGATCATTTAAATCTTTAAAAAAAATTTAAGGGTTCCTTCCCCATGGCAAAATATTTAGACCAACAATTTTTATTTTTCGCTCAAAAATTTGGATATGGCGGTTTTTCACAGTACTAAACCAAAATCTGACTCCACTTTTAAATAAAAAATTCTGTTAACATACTTCACTCCATAAATAATACCGTCACCATTAAATATAAGTCAATATATCCTTCAAATCGCTCTAAAATTCAATTATTTCGTTTTAAAAAATTGGATCCCTCTGGATCATGAATAATGTTTTCATATTACAGATTAATACGTTCTATTTATCTGTTATATATTTCTAGTTATACGGTAAGGTTCTTATCCAAGTACATATAATAATCTAAAACCATAATTTGTGATCAGAAAATAGTAAATATTACACTTTTATAACACTGCTATAAATATTATCGTTGAACAAAAAAATAAGAAAATACAAAAACATATAAAACATTATAGAGACCAAATTTTTTTAAATGAAATAATTAAATTTTGGAGCGTTCTGGCAGGTCTAGTGAGTTATATGTAAAATAGAGCAGTATTATTGTTTGGTAAAAATATATTTTTTACTACCATAATGTTTATAACATTAGTGTTAAAGTTTTATATTTACTATTTCTATCTAACTCAAAAAATAGAATCAGAACAGATGAAAACCTATAGAACAATCTCGATGCCATAGAAAACTTTAACAGTAACAGTAAATCGAAATTCGCAGGCGCAGTCAAAAATTTAATTAAAAAAATGGAACCAGAACCCTCGAAAACCTGATGAACGATCCGTATGCCACAGAAAACATCCAAAGTAACAATAAATTGAAATGCGCATGCGCGATTCAATATCTAATTCAAAAAATGGAAACAGAACCAATGAAAGCCTATAGAACGATCCCTATGCCATAGAAAACTTTTGCTGTAACAGTAAATCGAAATGCGCAGGCGCAATAAAAAATCTAATTCAAAAAATGGAATCAGAACCCTCAGAACCTAATGAACGATTCCTATGTCATAGATAACATCAAAAAATAAGAGTAAATCGAAATGCGCATGCGCGATCAAAAATCTAATTCAAAAAAAGAAATCAGAACCCATGAAAACCTATAAAACGGTCCCAATGCCATAGAAAATTTTAACAGTAACAGTAAATCGAAATGCGCAGGCGCAATCAAAAATCTAATTCAAAAAATGGAATCAGAATCCTCAAAAACCTAATGAATGATACCTAAACCAAAGAATTTGGCAAACTAATAATTTATTAGAAGTGCTCGTTGCAGGACAAAACTTCGATATTCGCAACTTCGAAAACCTAATGAACGGCCGCCAAATCGTGAAATCCATAACCCCTCTCTCTCTATAAAAAATAATAAATATTTAAAAATAATTAATCAGAAATTTTTTCAAAAGCTTAAGTTAGTTGAAAGTAGCATTTAATATCAAATTTCTAAAAAACGAAAAAAAGAGGATATGTCTAAATTATTTCAAAAGTAATTATTTATAAAAATAATTATTTTTCAATTATAAAAAAAGTATTGGCACTGATATAAACATTGCCTCATATGAATTCCAGAAATTAAACTAGAAACGATTAATTAATTACAACAAAAAATTATACAGGTAGGTATTTAGCAAGAAAAAAGATATTGGTGGCAAACT